>BLSH010144960.1:1246519-1258515 GCA_018402905.1 Glandirana rugosa | reverse complement strand
CAGCAGGGTCAGCAAACATACCCCTTTCTTTTTTACAGAAAAAAATGACACCTAAAAGGACTGAGAAGGGGCGCCCACACCCAGCCACACACCCACAGGCCTATACAGAGGACAGTGCCCACCACCACCAGCACCCAAGGGGAGCCCAGCTATACTTGCAGTCCGCTGCCAGTTGTTGCAGATCGTTCCTGAAGAGCTGTCTGCGCTGTCACCGCCGTTTCTGAGAGGGAGAGAGGCTGCAGCCACGTGTAGATAGCAAAGCATGCAGTCAAAATGGCCGCTGTGAAACACTAGAGGCCGACACACCCTTTCAGGAAACGTGCAGTACCATCTATGGCCGCTCCGAGCGCTAGAGGGAAAGCCCCATAGGCCGGAAATGTCCGCGGCTACGGCAAAATGGCGGCGATCCGCCGCAAAATGGCGGCCGATCGCCGCATGGCGATCCGGATGAGAAGGCCGGAAAAATTTGCAGCGGTGCTGGGGGGGGGGTGGCGGGGACGTGTGGCGGGGGGCAGGGAGCTCTAGTGTCCCAACGGTGGCAGTCCCGGGCTTACTAGTAACCCACTGTGCGGCGGTCATCGGGCCCCCCCCTGTGCCCCTGGTAGGGGGAGGGGGGGGGCGCTCACTTACCCATCCGCGGTAGCCACCGAAGCAGACTGTGCGCCGTAAAGGCGGTATGCTGCAGGCCCAAGTCGCCCTGCCGTGTATTACATCGGTGAGGGGGACCAGTGGGGGGATTGCACCCCGGGCCGCCCGCACGGAACGGGCCGGATGCGGCGGGTCCCTGTGGCGGGACTGGCTTCGCAACATGTTGGCCAGGTCGGGGAAAGTACAGAGCACTGAGACTCTCTATGCCCCGACCGGCTTCTTGATAGAAGATTCATCTTTTGATTGAAGTAAAATAAAAAATTAAAAATAAAAAATGACAATTTGGTCACAATGGACCGAGTTCTTTTCCCAGAAGGGAAGCCAGGTCAACTCCTTGCAAACTAGGCATTGAAAACTGAAGAGCTATACAGGAAGGGGGTTTGATGTAGGAAAGGAGGACGGCCCCCAGGGGAGGGGTCAGCTGTTTTCTTTCCCTGCCTAGTTAACTCCTAGTAGTAACTGACATAAAACCCCACATAGTCATGAAGAGCTGCGTCTGTCAGTGAACGTAAGGAGAAACAATTTTTTTCCCCAAGGCGCGAGTGACATATACCATCTATTTAGCAGTTTATATTTACTAAAATAATTGCATTTCCATTTTCTGTGTACTGTGGGAGACCAGATATAGTGAATGCAGGGTCCTGGGTTTAGTAATGTTTTTAAATCGGCCACCGCATCTAAGGACAGGCAAGCTGCAATATATTACATTTCTGTTCATGGGTTTAAAAGTGCATCCATGTCAAGACCACTCTCTAAGGTCAATCATATATAATTTTTTTTTTTTTTTTTTTTTTTTAAATCATGCTCTAGCAACTTTGCAAATGTCTGTTCTATTTGTTAAATACATGTAAAATTAAAGTTTTGCATAAAAAACTTGAACACAAAACAAACAGCAACATATTTGCAAACAGACTGAATTATATGAAAAGCAGAAAAACCAATGCTATGCAAACCAGTAATACAACAAAATAACTCTTGCTTGTAATAGATTAGTCCTCATGCACATTGGGTGTCTATTTTAGCCCATCTGAACGTCCCCATCAATGTGTCTGAAAAGGTGCCTGCACTACTTTGATGAAACTTTTAATGCAGCTTTGATCCAGAGAGTGTAAAGTTGGATCAAAGCTGCACTCAAAGTCAGCCTCCAAAGTTGCACTCTAAATCGCACGACTTTGGGGTCGCAATAGTGGAAATGTAGCCTTAGCGTTTTTCCTGCTCTTCAAACTCCTCTTCTGAACTTGCCTTTGGTGTTTTTTTTCAACTCTGGTCCTCAGGACCCACCAACAGACCAGATTTAAAGGCCTCATACACACGGACGTTTGACGCCTGCGTTTTCTGGCATTTTTTGCAGCTCTCCATGTTAGTCAATGGCCCCATAAAAACGCAGACGTTTTTGAGCTGTAGATGGCGTCGGCATTAGTGAGCTGAAACTAGAACCCACGGCCAGCGCGTTCTGAAGCTGTAACATTTTGGCTTTTTTTGACGCCGACGCCGCAAAACGCCAACAAATACTGTACCGGCGTTTTTTGAAGCCGACGTTTTTAGGTTGAAAGATAGCAGAGGGATGATTTTTTTTAAAAAAATACCTATTGACGCCGATGCTCACTAACGCTGAAAAACGCCGATTTTTTTTCCTTGACATTGGGCCCACGTTTTGTTTATTTTTTTAGAAACGTCCGTGTGTATGAGGCCTTATTACCTTGGGGAGATGCAGACTAGAAAACTGCAATCACTGAGCAGCAAATGATATCACCTGTCATGTATTTCAGTTATCCTGCAAAAGTGGGTCCCGAGGACAGGAGTTGAGAACCACTGCTGTAAATGCTTCTGGCTCCTTCTGCCTTCAGAGGGCCCCTATAGCAAGCCGCAAACTATAGTGTAGGGTGGACCTAGCAAGGTAAAAAAAACTTCTGACTTTAGAGTCACTTTAAATCACTTTCTTCTCCTGCCCAGGACTACATGTCCCATTAAGCATTGCCCCTCATACAAAATTCACAAGTTCTCAGGCACCAACTGAGATATATGAACGGTGTGCTGAGCTGTATGTGAGCTGCACTGTGCACAAGGTTTTAAACCTCAAAAAAAAAACCCTGCAAGACAAAGGCATAATGAGCTACTATGCATCACATACTAGCTCATTATGAAATACTTACCTTAGAATGATGCCATGGATCAGCACCAGCACACTGCTGACACGGCCAACATGTCTCCCGGAGTTATTTCCATGTTCAGGGGCCCTGACGCTGTGATTGACCAGAGCCACCAGTCATGGCACAGGCCCTGAAGAAACGGCACCAGCGGGCCGTTTCCTTAGTGCGCATGCACCGATGGTGTAAGCAGCAGCGCATCTACTAAATATCTCCTAAACTGTGCAAGTTTAAAGAGGAAGTAAACCCAGATTGGGTTTACTTCCTCAATATAACCTTGTAAAGTAGAAGCATAATGGGCTACTATGCATCACATAGTAGCCCATTATGTGCCACTTACCTGCAAACGAAGCCTGCAGCGTCCATCGATGTCCCCGCTCCAGGCCGTGTCCATCTTCTGCCCCTCTTCCTTCCGGGGCCAAGTCGCGTGACGTCACTCCCGCACATGCGCGCGAGAGCCGCCAGTCACGGCACAGGGTCAGTGGAGAAACAGCACGGAGGCAGTTTCTTCACTGAGCATGTGCCGACATGACGTCGGCACATGCAAAACACTGCATATCTCCTGAACCGTGCAGGTTTGAGGGATATGCAAGCCTTATTCTAGGCTT
The DNA here is from genome assembly GCA_018402905.1 of Glandirana rugosa. NCBI lineage: Eukaryota > Metazoa > Chordata > Amphibia > Anura > Ranidae > Glandirana > Glandirana rugosa. The sequence goes on along the minus strand of BLSH010144960.1, from coordinate 1,255,112 downwards.
ACTTGTAGGCTAAAGTAGTTGTCACAGGTTGACAACCACTTTAACCACTTCAAGACCGAGCCTGTTTTTTGGGTTCGGTATTCACGAGTTAAAACCATTTTTTTTTGCTATAAAATTACTTAGAACCCCCAAACATTATATATTGTTTTTTTTCTAACACCCTAGAGAATAAAATGGCGGCCGTTTCAAAACTTTATGGCACACCGTATTTGCGCAGCGGTCTTACAAGCGCGTTTTTTTTTTTTTTTTTTTTTAAATCAGTTTTAGGAGTTAAAAAATAAAACAGTAAAGTTAGGCCAATTTTTTCCATATTGTGAAAGATAATCTTACGCCGAGTAACATGATATCCAACATGCCATGTTTCAAAATTGCGTCCGCTCGCGGAATGGCGACAAAGTTTGCAACATAAAAATCTCCATTGGCGACGTTTAAAAAATGAAACAGGTTAACATTTTTGAGTTACAGAGGAGATCTAGTGCTAGAATTATTACTCTCACTCTAACGATCGCGGCGATACCTCACGTGTGGTTTGAACACCATTTTCATATGTGGGCGGGACTTACGTATGCGTGCACTTCTGCGTGTGCTCGCAGGGATGGGGCACTTTACACTTTTTTAAATTATTTTATTTTACTAATTTTTATTTTTACACTGTTCTTTAAAAAAAAAAAAAAAATTGATCACTTTTAGTCCTATTACAAGAAATGTAAACATTCCTCGTAATAGAAAAAAGTGTGCCAGGACCTCCTAAATATGAGATCTGGGGGCCAAAGAGACCTTAGATCTCATATTTACACTTAAATGCAAAAAAAAAAAAAAAAAAAAGGGGGCCCTTTAAGACCATTGGGTGGAAGCGACGTTTGACGTCGCTTCTGTCCTGCTATGTTTTGGAGCCGTGTGAGCGGCTTCAGCCGCTCACAGACACTGGGGGGACAGACGCGATCATCTTCGCCGCTGCCGGTGGGTCCGGTAAGCAGCGGAGATGACTAGAAAGCGGCGGGAGGGGGGGCACCTCTCCCGCCGCTGATAAAAGTGATCTTGCGGCGTATCCGCCGCTGAGACCACTTTTACCTTGTGCAGAATCGCCTGCACTAAAATAAGGTACTGGGGTTATGGTAGCTATCTGCTACCACAACAACGGTATTCCACTTCAAAGTGACCGCCGTCATATGACGGCGTTGGTCCTGAAGTGGTTAAGAGATATTCACGGTACCTACAGGTAAGCCCTATTATAGGCTTGCCTGCATGTAAAAGCGGTGTAACAGAGTTTACAACCACTTTACAGGATGACTTGCAAGTGGGTATTTTTACATATAACACTACACATACCAAGCCAATCCCCTAATTTCCATTTGATTCTGTGTCCCACAACGAGCAGCAGCTGTCCTGCATTCTGAACACAGGAGATCAGTAGATCAGCACAGGTGTCTTCCAGAGAATGCTTTGCATTTTATAAACAAAATTCTCCAATTGAACAAAGTGAAGAGTGTGTTGTCCCTGCCCCACCTCTCCACCTTGTCCAATTGCAGAACACTTTGCATTCATTCAGAATATGCAAAGCATTCTCTAAATGGCTCCCGTGTTGATTTGCCAACCTACTATGTTCACAATGCACCAGGCCAGTCTCTTGATACGGGACCTGGAAGTAGGTGGAAAGTAGCAGTGTCTACTTCAGTTCTTTCCAGTTTTCAGGGGGCATTGGCCAGGTACACTATATCCATAGATGCACTGGTCCAAGCTGTAACCATGAATAAAATATTCATACTTAAAATAAATCTTTAATGGTTCAACAACTATATCTCGTAACTTAGAACCCTGGGATAAATACCATAAGGACCCAATCCATTCTTGAAGGCTAAATTCATCTTTTCTTATAAAAATGAAAAGAATTAGCTCACAGCACCTTCCCCAATACCCCAGTCCCCACTGCACTTGTGATCACCTTCTCTTGTGGCTCACCCCTTCCACCCCATGTACACTTGAAAATTTCACTACACAGCCCCAGAAACATGCAATGGGAAGCGGTCACTGATCAGCATGGCCATGTGACCATAATGACCAATGAGAATCTCATCTCCTTGATCAGCACAGTTGTGTGGCTATGCTGATCATTGACAACGTCCCACTGCATGCATTGTGATGGTACACAGCCTTCAGGGCTGTGCAGTGGAATTGTTAGAGTACTGACCATTACAAGGGCTGTGTGGGAGGCAGGAGACCATGACCATAATAGATAAGTGTAGCAGGGCCTGGGGAGGGTGCTGTGAGCTAGTTTAACTTTTCATTTTTTATGAAAACATAACGTTCACCTTTAGGTGAGCCAGTTCATCTGCTACTTCTGCTTCTAGAAACCCTTAAAAATAACCTTCACCGCTGTACCCAATATGATCCCCCACCTTGTTTTTGTTAGTGCCATTTATATCAGAGAATAGTGAAATACTCTAAGTAAAGAAAACCAAGTTGGGGGATCATATTGGTTCGAGCAGTGAAGTATGGCACTTGTATGGTCAGCTATAGGCACCCTCTATGTGTTGCCCAGGTGTGGGAAAGCACTGGAAATGTTATGCGTCAATTCTTTTGAGCCTCTAAATTTCCATGTGCAAAGACTTAAAAGAAAAGTAGATTTTTATTTAGAGTTTTCATAACTGCTATTTATGGTAAGGCTAGAGAGCCATTACATGAGAGGAAACACAACACACTCATCACAATAGCCTCTAAGCACAGGTACAGTTATATAGGATACAAAGAGGAATGGCAGTGAACTTTCTTTAATAATCTAAGGTGTTGTAGGTCCCTGTATTATTCTGTACCACACCTGGATTAATACATTTATTAATTGCGGAAGACTGAGCTGTCGGCTTTCTTTTATCTACAAGGTGTTGTAGGTGGCTGGATTTATTGTAATAATAAATCCTGCAGTAAATAGACAATTTAATCTCTGTTAATTACTTAGATACTGTATTTAATATTATTCATAAACTAGTTTACTTGTGTCAATGATCCCTCTTAGAATATCATTCTGTATCATATTTTCTTTAAAGGCATCTTTGAAGGTCGCAATGGCTGTCTGTTTAGCGCTCACTCATAACGTTATGCATGTTGGCGTGCTGCAGTGCGATTCGCTTTGAATGCCATCCACTTTGCAGCGCACCGCAACATGCAATAACACTGCCTTGCATTGCAGTGCAAAAATGTAGCACATACAACATTTGATCTGTTGTGCATTGGGAAGCCCATTGAAATGAATGTCCTAACTGGACCTGATTGGTGTGAATGGGCCCCTAGGCTAAGCTGCACAGATGATTTTTTTTTTTTTAGAATCACAGTCACACTACTCAAATTGACAATGATTAATTGCAAACAGTAGTGATTAATCACTAAACAGACAGAACAAAAGGTGCCTATGGCGCAAGTTACAGAAATTACATGTACTAGCGATTAACCCTTTGATTACCAACTATTGTTGTCTCTCTCCTAGACAGCCAATGGCCTACAGAAAATGCCATAGCAATCAAAACATTGAAACAAGTCCATGGCTGCACTGGGAGGCCTGAACTTATTTTAACTGGGGTCTGTACTCTTTCAGTAGAAGTGGTCAGGGTGGCTATCAGGTCTACAGAGCAATAATTCAGGCACCCCCCACCCTTGAGCTCTTTTCTTCACTCCCGGTTGTCTTCTCTACCTGCTGGTCTCATTGCCTACTCCACCAATACGGTTGTCTATTTTTTATTTTTATATTTTCTATAAAAGTAAATAAATACAGGTATATTTTCAGTTAAACCTGTCATGACAGAAATACAGAGGCTACCATTGTGGACCTTCTTCTGAAAATGAAACTTATATGGCTGAAATGCTGACCTTTGGCTTCAATACTATGAGCCACTCTCTCAGAACTGATAACTAAAAATCAGGAAAGTCATAGGTTCTTATCTGCATACTTTTCCAGCTCATTATCTTTGCACAATAGAAGGCTTAATGAAGGATAAATAGTTGGTCAATTTATTTGATAGAGGGGCCCTCAAGTGCAGCTCACAACATCCAAGAGGTTCCACATAATAATAGAATGTGTAATGCTACAAAAGAACTGAAAACAATTGAAGACTGCTAGAGATCACGGTCATTACAATGGGGTTGATTAAGACCCTTTTCACACTGAGGTGCTTCTAAACTGCCAGTAAAACACTGAGCGCTTTTGTGCGGCTTTTCAGGCACTTTTGAAGGGCTTTCCATTCATTTCAGCGGTAAAACGCTACAAGTTTCATTGGGGCTTTTCCACTGTTACAGCGGTGCTATAGCGCCACTATGCAGGCAGGAACAGAGTTCTTTTAACCCCCCACAAGGAAGCGCTGCCCATTGGATTTCAATGGCAGGGGTGGTGGAGGAGCGTTGTATGCACCGCTCAGCACACCGCCCCAAAATAGGCTGCTTGCAGGACTTTTCCTAACGTCCTGCATGCGTACCCCGCCCCAGTGTGAAAGCACTCAGGCTTTCACACTGGGGTGCATTGGGATGAGTTTTTCAGGAGCTTTACAGCTGCTATTTTTAGCCCAAAAGCGCCTAAAAACATCTCAGTGTGAAAGTGGCCTTAATGCATTCTATGCATTAAGATAAAAAGCCTTCTGTGTGCAGCAGCCTCCCTCAGGCCCCCTAATACTTCCCTACGGTCCGTCTAGATCCAGCGATGGTGTAGGAATGTCTTGGCAGTCTGGGACTCCCCTCCTCATTGGCTCAGATAGCAGCATGGCACCATTGGCTCCCACTGCTGTCAAAGTCAGTCAGCCAGCCAATGAGAATAGAAAGGGGGCAGGGCCGGGCCGAAGCTCCATGTTCTGGACACCGGGAGCTGTGACTCGGCTCAGGTACCCCCATAGCTGCTTCTTGCTGTGGGGGCACCCAACAGGAGGGAAGGGCCAGGAGAGCCGAAGAGGGACCCTAGAAGAGGAGGATCTGGGCTGCTCTGTGCAAATCCAATGCAGCAGAGCAGGTAAGTATAACATGTTTGTTATTTGAGACTTTGCAATCACTTTAAAGCGGTAGTAAATAAAAAAAAAAAAACTGCAAGACACTAGCATATTAGGAAACACTTATCTTAGAACGAAGCTCCCGCATCGCGCCTGGTCACCGCTGAGGGAGCTGACATGTCCCCTCTGCGTTTCTTCCAGGTTCGCGGGCTCTGGCACTGTGATTGGCCGGAGCCGTGATGACGTCACTCCAAAGCACGCAGGGTTTATCTGTTCCGGCAAGGAGCTCTGAAGTTACGCCATGATCCGCCGGGACATTCAGATTTCATGCTGCCAACGTCAACGGCGGCGTGCAGGTTTAGGCGATATTCATTTTACCTACAGGTAAGCCTAAGGCCGCATGCACTCAGGATTTTTTTTGACGTTTTTACAGCTGCTGTTTTCAGCTGCAGACTATTTTTTTCAAGTCATTAAGCTCTCCATCATGTTATCCTATGAGTTCATGCACACATAGGCTGTTATCAGTTTTTAGCAGTGACGTTTTTGAGCTGTACGTCATTCGGAGGCCCTGTCCCCTTAGGACGTCACAGCCCCGCCCCAACTTGCCTCAAACCGCCTGACAGAAATCTCATTGAAATGAAAGGAGCCGTCTTAATATGCGCTACTCAAGTCGCTCCGACTTCAGGGCAACTTCTGAAAAGGTTCCTGTACTATTTAAAAGCAACTTCTATTCAATTTGAGCCCATATAAGTCAATGGAAGTCGCTTCCAAGTCAGATCACCGTCTATGAAGAAGCGACTTTACAGGAAAAAGAAAATAATTTTTGAAGACAACCCCCCTCTCTCTCTTCTCTGATTGGCCACAGGCAAAGTCGCCTGGCATGGAGGTCGCTTTGTAATGCCCAAAGTAGCTCTGAAGTCTCTTTCAAATCACCTGGCAAAGTCGCCCCTGAAGTCGGATCACCTAGGTGTGAATTAGGTCACTAATTGAAAACACATATGCAGACCAGGAGTTGAGACACCAATTGCAGCATGCTTGGTTTGTCAGTGACACAAAGATATTCCAAAAGTTTCAGATCCAAACTTGGAACCCTAAATTTACTCTGTACTGATAATCCCACAGTTCTTTTGAAATAAACTATACTGAATCATATGGGTCCACTCCAGAAAAGCATTATGCTGTTAGAAACATGGACATTCAACTTCACTTCTATCTCAATTCAAGGTTTTCAGCCGCAACAGACATTATGCAGCAGACGTTCCTAAACACACAACACATTCTTCCAAGGATAATGAAACTGCTTCTGTCTCTTCTAAGCTGCTATGGAGCAAATTAGGGCAAGTTAAGAGTTTCATGGGGCGAGAAGCAACATGACTTTTTTTCTTCAGCCTACAAAGCTCTTATTATCTAGAGAAACCAGGATTAACACATTAAAGAAAATAAAGCAGACACAAAAAGACAAAACTTGAAGGCTATTTAAAGGGGCAGAAGCCTCTTAATTCCTGAATTCTCCGATTATAACGGAGAATAGGATCTTATTGCACAGAACAAGCTCTGCAATACAGCTGTAAAAAATGTGAAAGCATCAGAAAAAGATAACTGTACAAAACAAAACCCCCATGCAGCTGCAACCTCCAGAACTGGCTCATTCACACATGCAGTGAGATCTATACACCAAAGCAGAGGGCCAGGCTTATCTCCCTCAGGGGGGGACGGGGGGACAGGTGGCCTGTGCAACTGACCTTTTCAAATCAGTGACAGGCTGATGGCTGCATAGATCTTTACACATATGCCTGCCTGTACTTCTGTGCAGACCAATGCAGTCTTGTCTGCATTCAGAGTCATGCATCGGTCCTGCACAGGTTTATACACACAGGGATGTGCATAGTAATCCATGCAATCGTCAGCCTGTCACTAATTTAACAGGCTGGCTGCATGTACCAGCTGTGCCTCCCAGGAGGATAAACGTGTCCCTGTGGATGAGTGTACAGATCTGTGCTCCTGTGTGAATGAGCCCTGACAGCGGCTCACCTGCCCGTTCAGCAGCAGGGCTCCACATCAATTCTTCAGAATACACTGGACTGTCTACTTCTTTGTGATGCATGCGCCACGCTAACACAGCCTACTGAAATCAATACGTTAGGCCTCATACACACAGGCGTTTTTTAAAGCTCTCCATGTTATTCAATGGCCCAATATAAAATGTTTTTGAGCTGTAGATGGCATCAGCGTTAGTGAGCTGAAAGTAGAACCCACGGCCAGCGCATTCCGAGGCTGTAACCTTTTGGCGTTTTTGACGCAGAGACGGCAAAACGCTCACTAACGCCGTACCGACGTTAACCAGTGTTTTTGACACCAGCGGTTTCAGGGTAAAAAATAGCAGAGCAATGTTTTTTTTTTGTTTTTTTATTAAATGCCTATTGATTAATTAATGCTGATGACTTTTCCCTGACGTCAGGCCCGACGTTTTGCTTATTTTTTTTATTTTTTTTTTTTTTAATACGCCCGTGTGTGTGTGTGTGTGTGTATATATGAGGCCTTGCCAATACATCCTACCCTGCCAAAAATGGTCTGTACACTACTTAAAGTTATTATATATTTCTATTTTAGATAACAAGATTTCATAGCTGCCAAATCAAGAGACACATGCCTGTGTGGTCTCATTTTTTATTGGAAAAAAAAAAAAAAAAAAAACACCCCACACTGAGCCCTGGTTCACAGCGACACGATTTGGCATGCCAAGTCAGCGGCAATTGCCGGCAATGGCACAGTCCTAATCGGTGTGGCACTGCACTGATTTCAAAAAGTAGTTCTTGTACTACTTTTTTGCAATTTCAGGTGCGAGTTCCGTAGGCATTTGTGCAGAAACCCACACAGATGCCTGTGAAATCGCCGCTGAAATCGGGACCGACATGCGGGAATGAAATGGTGCGAGTTCAATTCATTCCCGCACTCAGTGTGAACCTGGGCTGAAACATATTGTTATAGAGTGAGATTTCCCCCTCATTTTCTGTCAGATTAAGAAGTGATAAGAAATCTCTACAAGGGTAACAGACAAAAGCAAAAACATCTTCAATAAAGAATGGAAGAAGTAAGATGGTATTACTGCTGTCCAGGTCTTCCTGCCCCACTACAAACAACTCCCATTCCTGTCCTTGTCAAACAGACAGGTAACATCCCCCAATAGGGTCCACAGACAGAAAACATAGCACAGTCAAACTCAAATGTGTGAGTTAATAACACAAACATCAGTCAGACAACCACCAATTCAGGCGAGTTCATCCCCAAAAAGGGGTATAGTATACAAGTGTAGTTCACTAGATTGAAATATTGACCGGGATCTGGGACCCCCAGATCTTGCTAAAAGGGGGCTTCCAGATTCTGATAAACCCCCACCCGCAGACCCGGGACAACCACCGACCAGGGTTGTTGGGAAGAGGACCTTGTCCTCAACAATATGGTGACAAGGTGCTCTGGGGTGGGGGGGGCACAGGGCCCCCCTGCCTCAAAGCACCCACCCTCCCATGTTGAGGGCATGCAGCCTGGTATAGACCAGTCCTTTCCTGACCTGCCGGGCTGCATGCTGAGATAAGGGTCTGGTATGGATTTTGGAAGGGGGAGGACACGGGGGG
>BLSH010144960.1:1183641-1204907 GCA_018402905.1 Glandirana rugosa | reverse complement strand
CCACCCCCCACACTTACCCCATCCAATAGCAGGATTGTTGCAGAGTTCGGCATGCGGAGAGCGCGCTGTCCCCCTCCCCCCCGTTGGTGACCGGGCGTTCGTGGTCTCTGTGGAGCGGAAGTCGCTTCCGCTCCCACAGTGACCCGCCCCCGGCCACCGCAACCAATCACACTGAGCCGCAGCTCAGGGCAGCCAATCAGCCTATGCATGTGCGCCTGATCAAGCGCACCTGCATAGGCTTTAATGGGCTGTAGTGGCCGACCAATAGGCTCACTACTTGGCTGTCAGCTGACAGCCAAGGAGCCGAAAAAAAAAAAAAGAAAGTCGATGTACCGGCGCCACCTGTAGGGAGGCGGGGCTGACTTTTTTTTTTTCTTTAGCTGGCAGGGAGGCAGCACCCAAGCGCCCCTCACACACCAGCCACCGCTGCTTCAGTGCAGCCTCATCAGTGCACATCAATGAAGGAGAAATATTACCTGTTTGCAAAATTTTATAACAAACTATAAAACTGTGTTGTTTTCAAAATTTCTGGTCTTTTTTTTTCATTTTTTTAGCAAAAAATTAAAAACACAGCAGTGATTAAATGCCACCAAAAGAAAGCTCTATTTGTGGGGAAAAAAAGTATAAAAATTTAATTTGGGTAGAAAGTTGCATGACCATGCAAAGAGTGACAGCGCTGAAAATTGGCCTGGGCAGGAAGAGGGTTTAAGTCCCCAATAAGCAAGTGGATAAAGTTTTTTTTTATAGTTACAAAAAAAATGTAAAAAAAAAACTACTCCTGTGACACGTTTTCAGCAGAGAGCGGGCTGAAGTTGCGCGGTCGTGTGACGTTGTAGTTAAATAAAATTTTTATCATTTTTTCCCCCACAAATAGAGCTTTCTTATGGTGGTATTTGATCACCTCTGTGGTTTTTGTTTTTTGCGCTATAAACAAACAAAGAGCAACGATTTTGAAAAAAGAACAATATTTTTTACCATTTGCTATAATAAATATCCAAAAAAAAAATTAAAAAAAAGCATTTATTGGGTTTGGCCAATATATATTCTTTTACATATTTTTGGTAAAATAAATTGGAATCGCCGTATATTGATTGGTTTGTGCAAAAGTTATTGCGTCTACAAACTATGGGAATTAATTTATGGCGTTTTTATTATTTTTCTAGTAATGCCGGCGATCTGCGATTTTTATCGGGACTTTGATATTAGGGCGGACATGTCGGACATTTTTGACACTTTTTTGGGACCAATGACATTTATACAGCAATCAGAAATTTAAATGTCCACTGATTACTGTATAAATGTCATTGGCAGGGAAAGGGTTGACCTGCAGGGGGCAGTGAAGGGGTTAACTGTGTTCCCTGTGTGTGTGTTCTAACTGTGTAGGGGCGGGGCTGGCAGGGGCATAACAGATCTAAATGATCCCAGTGACAGGGATCAGTAGATCTGTCATGTCCCCTTCACAGAACGGAGAACCGCAGTGTTTACATCGGTGGTTTCCCGTTCTGCAGCTTTGACAGGCGATCGTGGGTCATGAGTGGACATCGAGTCCGCCCGACCCGCGGGCACGCCCACGCAGCGTGCGGCGGCCGCGCGCGCCGCCACCACCTGTGAGTGCACTTTGGGAGCGTGCACAAGGGCAGATGTCCATGGACGTCCAACCGGCAATTGAGATCCGCGCTGTAGCTGTCTTTTGGCTATAGCGCGGATCTGAAGGGGTTAAAAAAAGAGCATGTATACCAAATCATAGGGGTTGGGGTGGACATAGGGGCGGATCTCCCCTATGCTTTGGCATATATTTTTTTTACTTTTTTTGGCTCAGTTTGCTTTTAAAAAAGTTGTTGATTTATTGAGTTAATGTTTTATTGTTACTGTGTTTTATTGTTAACCATTGTTTGCTTTGCAGGTATGCCATTCAGCTGCACCACTGATTGTTTATTCTAATAGCAACATGGTTTGTTTGCAGAATACATAAATCAGTGGCTACTGCGCTGTAGAAGGTGATTTCCCCATCGCAGTTAAAAAAAGAGCATATATGCCAAAGCATTGGGGCTGGGGTGGATAGAGAGTCGATCTCCCCTATGCGTCGCCATATATTTTTTTCACTTTTCTTGACAGAGATTTTTTCATCCACATTGATCGATGTGAATGGAGCAATCTGTTAGGTTCTTTTTTTTTTCTTTCAGTCCATAGGCTGAACGACAAAAAAAAGGACATTGCATTCTGCCACACCCATCATTAGAAGTGGGTGGATGCAGGGCAGTATATTCTAATGGTGGGAATACCACACATTTTTTCTAGCAGAGATATCTTTATCCACATCATTAGATGTGAATGGAGGAATCCGTTAGGTTCTCTTTTTTTCGTTCAGTCCATCGGCAGCATGAAAAAAAAGAAAATTACAATATATGCTCAACAAGGACCAGCAACGTACTGATACACCGCTGAATTTTATCACACCGATCTTGGTGTGGTCAGATGCTTAAGGCAGAGGAGAGATCTAGAGTCTAATACAGGTCTCAAAATTTAAAGTCCTGAACTACTAGACTGGCCTTAAGCCAGTTGCCCCACCCAACCCCTACCATGCCCGGTCCCTAATCCCGCCCCTACACAAATAAATACAAACATAAAAACAACTTTATCAGTGCAGCCTCACCTGTGTCCATCAATGCAGCCTCACCCATGCCCATCAACGCAGCCTAACCAGTGCCCATCAATGCAGCCTAACCTGTGCCCATCAATGTAGCCTAACATGTGCCCATCAACACAGCCTAACCTGTGCCTATCAAAGCAGCCTCACCTGTGCCCATCGTAAATTGCTCATTTCACTCCCTCGCTACCCATCACTGTTTCGAAGGCCCTGAAATGCCAAGATAGCACAAACTCCCCAAAATTACCTCTTTTTGGAAAGTAGACACCCCAAGCTATTTGCTGAGAGGCATGTTGAGTATTTTGCAGATCTCACTTTTTGTCACAAGGTTTTGCAAATTGAAAAAAGAAAAAATACATTTTCCTTTTCTTTCTTCATTTTCCAAAAAATTGTCATTTCAGGGCCTCCGAAACTGTGATAGGTAGTGAGGAAGTTAAATGAGCAATTTATACCCTTTGAAATCCTGAAGGCGGTGATTGGTTTTCAGCACCCGTACATGGCTAGACTCCCAAAAAGTCTCACACATGTGGTATCCCCGTATTCAGAAAAAGAAGCAGAATGTATTTTGGGGTGTAATTCTACATATACCCATGACACCTTTGGGATGAAATAGAGCAGAGACTGCTAGCCAGGCCTTCTCATCCACATCAGTGCCTGACCTCACAAATGCGTTTCTGGAAGAATGGTCAAACATTCCCATAGACACAATCCTAAACCTTGTGGACAGCCTTCCCAGAACAGTTGAAGCTATTATAGGTGCAAAGGGTGGGCCAACCCAATATTGAACCCTACGGACTAAGACTGGGATGCCATTAAAGTTCATGTGCGTGTAAAGGCAGGTGTCCCAGAATTTTGATAATATAGTGTATATAGCTGTGCATGGCTAGTTTAACAGCTGAAGAATACTGTACATCTGTGGATTAGGAAAGAGGTTTAGGCAAACTGAAGAGCACAAGTGACTGAAATTCAGAGGATTATGCCAGACAAATGGCCAAGCTTGGGAGGATGACTGAGTTTCATGAGTGATTGAGATTTGGAGCTTGTCTTTAGTGGAAGACTGAGAGGAAGCCAAAGTTCACAGTAGGAATGAGGGGGTGGATGTGTAGGATAACTGACAGATGATGGGTTTGGAGATGTAATGAGAGCTATGACTGATTAGGGTTTGTAGGAGGGGGACTGAAAGACAAGTGCAGAACATTTATTTTAAATCATGAAATGCACACTGTAGACATTGAGGCACTGTACAGAAAAATAGCCAAAGCTGACAATATTAGATAAACAGCCTGGAGCATTTGCCACAAGATACAATTTCTATGTGTTATGCACCTTACTCTTTCCATTATTTAGGATCTGTACTTGGGATTTTGAAATAGTACCCAGGACTGCCTGAACTTTTCCTCCTATTGAAGAATAGGAACTGCTATTCCCAACCGTTTTTGGGTGATGCAGGCTTTGGGACTGTACTTATTATCCCTGCTTCTCTACTTAATACCCATACACACGATCATAAAATCGTACAATAATCTGATTTTTAGTACACAGCTTTCGTCTGAATTCTCCAAGGGGACAAACACGAAAATTTTTGTGTAATCACTACGTTTTTCGTCCGAAAATACAATATCAATACAATACTTATAATACAATACCAATTCAATACAATACAAACTTTAGTAACTTTTTCACTTTCTGGTACAATCGTTTTTATTGTAGAAAAGAAGAGACATAACATCTTAACAAACAATCACCCACGCAGGGGTAGAGCATAAGAACCATAACAAAAAGGTACAGGCTGGAGAAACCCAATCAAAGGACTTTAATTAGTATGAACTGTCCACTGAGTGACCTAGTGGGATAGACCAAAGGTTCATGTGGGTCACCTGAGGTAACCTTTTAATTTTTTTATATGAGACTAGCATGCAAAAACAAAACGGACGATCATTCGTGTGTACCAGGCTTTAGCAAATTGCTGAGCTGGAACAAGCATATGGGCAGTGAAGTCAGAGATCTTGACCAGCATATTTCTGCTGATTCATACAGTAGTGAAGCCAGAATGAAGATGAGCTTGTACCTAAAAAAACAAGTCAGCAGTGTTACAGTGTAAAACAGCAGTGTTTTTTTATTAGCATTGGTGCTTTTATTTTTTTAAATCAATTGTTTAATTAAAACCCTTAATGTACAAATCACATTTCAGGTCTGCCGTCGGGGTTGATATACTTAGGGCTGGTTCACACTATAAAAACGCACTGCAGATTCGTTCCAGATACGTTTCTACATACGCGTTTTTGACGCGTTCCATTGTGTTTTTGGTGCATTTTTGATGCGTCTCCGGATGCATTCTAGGTGCTTTTTTCTTTTTTCCTGTTTTTTTTTTTAAATATACTAGGGTCCAGTGCGTTTCTGATGCATTCCAGTGCATTTTTGATGGGTTTTTCTGCGTTCCAGTACAGTCCGGTGCAGGTAAAATGCAACGTTCTACTTTTTTTTTCTAGAACTGGAAAGCCCTGGAACTGACTGCACTGGTGTGAACTATGCCATTGGAAACCATATGACCTACTTTTAATGCGTTTTTGATGCAGAAAAAAAATGCACTGGACCGCATGTGGTGAGTGCGGCTCTGCATAGATCAGTCAATCAGCTTTCAGTTTTTTTTTTGTCAAAGCGTAACTGGACAAACTGAAGACAGAAGCTGTTTGGCTACTGTGCACAGCTGCATCACATTTTGCACTCTCTAGCAATAGTAAATCAAACCCAATGTGACTATAAAGAGCCTTTGGTGCTTTTTCATTGGGTTTGATTTACTAAAGGCAAATAGACTGTGCACTCTGCCAGTGCAGGTGCTCCAGAGCTTAGTAAATGAGGTAAAGCTTCACTTTGGGTTGAGTACCCAATCATATGCAAGGAAAATATAAAAAAAACAACATTTATGCTTGCACATGATTGGTTGATGGAAGTCAGTAGAGCTTCTGCTCATTTACTAAGCTCTGAAGCAACTGCACTTGCAGAGTGCAACACTGTACTTTGCAAAGTGCACAGTCCATTTGCCTTTAGTAGATCAACCCCATAGGCTGACATTTATAAATGTGTATAGAAGGAAAATTAAAGATTTTGTCCCCAGAGTTCAGCTTTAAAGGAGAAGTACAGCCACATTTGACTGTACTTCTACTGTGGATCACAGGAGTGCAGTTCATTCTGAAGCCCGCTGTCTGCTAACCTCATAGACGTGACATGGTCGGGATATGGCCCAGCACCTGGCTCAGCCTCTTAGCGAGCCGCTGAGAGCCCCTCCACAACCCATCGCTCCAGTGAGTGGGGGTGGGGGGAGCAGGGCAGAGAGCTGCTGACTGACAGTTGGACGGATGCTACATTCACCTAGGTGAAGTATGATTCTAAAATTATTAGAAAACCCATACTTCTCTTTTAAAGTAATTGTAAAGTCTCTTTTTTTCTATTAAAATAACAAACATGTTATACTTACCTACAATAGAATTAGCCGGGAATGCAAAAGCTTCACCCTGTTTTATAGGGGTCCAGGTCCTGCTCTGGGGGACATGTATCAATGAAAAAAAAGTTTGTAAAAATAATTTTTAAATGAGCAGTGATTTTTTTCATTTTTAAAGTGAAAGCATAAAAATTAAAAATTCCTTCCAATATAGTGCCTGGGGAGTCCCCTTAGTCTACCTCAGTGGTTCTCAACTCCGGTCCTCGGGACCCCCCAACAGGCCAGGTTTTCAGGACAACTGAAATACATCACAGGTGATACCATTTGCTGCTCAGTGATTGCAGCATTCTAGTCTGCATCTTCCCAAGGTAATACTTAAAATCTGGCCTGTTGGTGGGTCCCAAGGACCGGAGTTGAGAAGCACCGGTCTACCTGTAAAGTGGCAGATCTGTACCGTGTCTAGAATTAGCTGCCTTTATTTTGCTCAGCAACAGCTGGGGAGCCAGTGTATATGATGTGGCCACATGTAGTGCACTGGGAACAAGATTCGAGATTTTTTGGATAAATTCTGGTGTCACCTTGACTTTGGATAGAAGTAACGAGTGCGTAAAAATTGGGCTTTTGGTGTCGGTGGTGCCTTCACACCATAACCCTATAGAGGTGCTCTTCATGAAGGCAAGAATTGGCCTTTCTGTAAAAAAAAAATTGCAATGAAATGTACCTGCCAAACAGGTGCAGAAAAATTGGTTTTTGGGTGTTGGTGGTGCCTTCCCACCGTAACCCTATAGAGGTACTCTTGATGGAAGCAAGAATTGGCCTTGCTGTAAAAATTGCAATGATATGCACCTGTCAAACAGGTGCAGAAAAATTACTCTTTGGGTGTCGGTGGCACGTTCCCACCGTAAAGGTGCTCTTGATGAAGGCAAAAAAAAATGCAATGATATGCACCTGTCAAACAGGTGCTGAAAAATTGGTCTTTGGCTGTTAATTATGCCCATGAAACCTATACCAAAAACATTCTTCCAGATGAAATGATTGAACACCCTCAAAGCTAGGGAGCCTCGAAGTCCTGCATAGATTCCACATCCCAAAACCACTTAATCAGTGACATCAGCATCAGGGGCTTCATAGCTGGTAATCCGGGACTGATTCATTTTTATAAAAGTCAAACGGTCCATGGAGTCTGTGGACAGACGCGTTTCATGATCAGTAACAAAACTTCCTGCAGCACCGAATGCCTGTTCTGAAAGCACGCTGGATGCAGGGCAGCCCAATAACTCAATAGCATACTGGGCAAGTTCTGGCCAGTGGTCTATTCTCATGACCCAGTAAGCCAGTGGATCGTCAACTGGAAAGCTGTCCATCTCTGTGTTGGCCCCAAAGTAATTGTCCACTATGTGATGCAGATGCTGCAGATGGGATGTGGAAGCTGACAGCCTTGGGAGGCGAGGACTAAAAAAAATCTGAAATGCATCACTTAGGCGGACACCTTCTCCAATGCTCCTCTCTTGACCAACATAAGGCTCAAAACGACATTTTCCATGACACTGTAACCTACTGGAGTCGGTAAAAATGTTCAATAAAATCCTCTTTAACGTGTCCTCAAGAGATTTTATCTTCTGCACTCTCTGTGGGGACGGGGTGAGTTCTGAGACCTTCCCCTTATAGCGGTGGTCAAGGAGTTTTGCCAACCAGTAATGATCTCCTTTATGCCATGTATTCTTGGGTCCTGTCACAGATCAGCTGCGGAGCTGATCTGTGTCTTACTGGTTGCATATATTTTTTCCTTTGCTGCTGTAGGTCTGCTGACACATGTGGTCCCACAAGCTTGTGCTCTGTTCTGGCTGCACTGACTCAGCAGCCATGGGCATCGCCGGCTTCACCTGCCTATATAAATCCCACTCAGATCAGTTTCTGGTTGCTTGAGCAACACTTGTTCCTTACCTGACTTATCGTGGACAGATCTCTTGTGTGCGGACTCAGCTTGTTCCCCTGATTACGTTTGTCTGCTGACCGCCCTAACCTTGGCTCGTTATCCAGCTCTTCTTTTGCTTCATCCATCCATCCGTGCCTGCACTGTGTCTTCCAGTACTCTCCTCGCTAGCAGGTTGAACCTAGGGGTTGTGACCTGGGGTCAGCACGCAGCTAAGTCCAAACTCCTGTGAGGGGGTCCCTGGCAGAACACCGGCTGGCCCATAGACTCCACCCCCTGGGGGGATCCCGTGTCACCTGCTCATCCGTGGGCTCAAACCTGCATCATCATGACAGGTCCTTTCGCAGGCTTTGAAGCATGAGGTTGTCCATGCACCTCAAATTTGCCGAGGCTTGAGAAGTAGACTCCTTGGGGTCATTCAGGATGACAGCATCTGGAACTTCCTCCTCCCAGCCACGTACTACTCCCAAGGGTCCTGGGGTTGGAAAGCCATCGCTTATAGATTAACGCATGTCTTCCACTTCTTTGAAGCCTACGAAAGTGCCTCCTCATCCTCCTCCCTTCTCTCCTCCTATGTGTTCTGTGACATAGGAATGATGGTGTCTGGGTAAAGTGGGCGTTGAGAGGAAAGGAAGTCCTCCTCTTCCTCCTGCTGCTCTGCCTCCAGTGCCCTGTCCATAATGCCATGCAGAGTCTGCTCCAGCAGGAACACAATAGGGATTGTGTCACTGATGCATGCACTGTCACGGCTCACCATCCTTGTGGTCTCCTCAAATGGTGACAGTACAGTGCATGCATCCTTAATGATCAGCCATTGGCGTGGGGAAAAAAAAGCCGGCCTGAGCCTGTCGCCGTGCCGTACTCACACACATACTCGTTGATGACCCTCTGCTGCATGTATAGCCGCTGCAGCATTTCCAAAGTCGACTTCCACCTAGTGGGCATGTCTCAAATCAAGCGGTTTATGGGCAGGTGGAATTCCCGCTGAATTTCAGCCAACCGAGCACTGGCTGTGTATGACCGCCTGAAATGGCTACAGACTCTTCTGGCCAGCTTTAGCACATCTTCCAACTCTGGGTACATATTTAGGAAATACGGCACCACCAAATTGAGGACATGTGCCAGGCATGGCACATGTGTCAACTTTCCCTGTCTAAGGGCGGACAGGACGTTTGAGCCATTATCGCACACCACCATTCCTGGCTCCAGCTGGCATGGTGTGAACCACCTCTGGGTCTGACCCTGCAGAGCTGCAAGAATCTCTTCTCCGGTGTGGTTCCTGTCCCCTAGACATACCAGCTGAAGCACTGCATGGCACCTTTTAGCCTGACTCATGGAATAGCCCTTTGAATGCTTAGGGGGTACCTGATGTTCATAGGACAATTCTGCAGAGGAGGGCATGGAGGTGGGAGAGGAGGAGGAGGTAGAACTCACAGGTCTGGCATCATCACCACCAGCTGTATGGAGATGTGGGGGCACAAGAAGCTGCAGCACCGAGCCCTGTCCTGCATCCTTCCGAGTTGCAAGCAGCGTAACCCAGTGTGCTGTGAACAAAATATATCGTCCCTGCCCATGCTTGCTGGACCATGTGTCAGCAGTAACATGGATTGTATGGCTTACTGCCTTACCCAGCGATACCAGAACATTCTCTTCCACATGATGGTAGAGAGATGGAATGGCCTTACGTGAAAAGTAGTAGCGACTGGGAACCTGTCATTGTGGTACAGCACATTGTGCGAATTCATGGGGGCAGAATCCACCAGGCCTAAAGGCAAGAGTTAGAGAACCAACATCTTTGACGAGCTTGCATTTAGATGCTGGGCATGTGGATGGCAGGGACTGTATTTTTTTTTCCGCTGCAGCAGATGGGGCAGAGAAATTTTCCGGGTACAGTCTACAGCTTGTGGTGTGCTGCTTTCAGATGTGCTTCTAGGACCTGGGACATGCTGTGCTATACCATAATTCCTATCAGTGGAGACTGCTGAGAGGCAATGACTCGGTATAGCAGGGGCGAGGGAGGGAGGAGGGTCCGATTTTTGCCCCTTTTGTGTGGCTTTTAGGTGCTCTTTCCAATGGGCTGAGTGGTTGGATGTTAAATGCCTTGTTAAGCATGTGGTACCCAAATGGCTGGTGTTTTTGCCACGTTTGATGTGCCTGAGACAAAGTTTGCAGATAGCAACAGTGCGATCTGCTGCAGATGTGCTGAAAAAGGCCCAGACAGCTGAGCGTTGGGAAGTGGGCCGGGAGATAACAGCTGCAGAATGTGATTGAATAGGGTGGCTGCTCTCTACTCTTTCTTGAAGTCGGCCTCCTTGGGGTTGTGCCGCCTGACAGTTTCCTCCTCTGCTCTATCTGGCACCCAAGTCACATTAGTGACCTCATCGTCATCATCATCTCCATCTCCTCCATCTTCATCATCATCATTACCACTTATTAGCTTATTAGCAAATGTAAAGAAGAAATGGAAATCTGTATGTAGATGCACTTTAATCAATGTAAAGTGGTGTTTGGTGCACTTTAATTTGAGTACCCACACTACACAGACACACTCCACAGATACACTATAATATACTGCAATATAATGCGTCAAACATACTGTGACGCACAGAACTATAAGGCGTTAAACTTGCAGTAATGCACACAGAAGTAAATGGCGTTAAGCTTGCAGTAACACACACACAAGTAAATGGCATTAAACTTGCAGTAACACACACACACAAGTAAATGGCGTTAAACTTGCAGTAATACACAAAACTATATGGCGTTAAACTGGCAGTAACGCACACAAAACTATATGGCGTTAAACTGGCAGTAACATACACAGATCTATATGGCGTTAAACTAGCAGTAACGCACACAGAAGTAAATGGCGTTAAACTTGCAGTAACACACAAACAAGTAAATGGCATTAAACTTGCAGTAACGCACAAAACTATATGGTGTTAAACTGGCAGTAATGCACACAAAACTATATGACGTTAAACTGGCAGTAACGCACACACAAGTAAATGGCGTTAAACTTGCAGTAACGCACACACAAGTAAATGGCGTTAAACTTGCAGTAACACACACACAAGTAAATGGCGTTAAATTTGCAGTAACGCACACAGAAGTAAATGGCGTTAAACTTGCAGTAATGCACACACAAGTAAATGGTGTTAAACTTGCAGTAACACACAAAACTATATGGCGTTAAACTGGCCGTAACACACACAAAACTATATGGCATTAAACTGGCAGTAACTCACACACAAGTAAATGGCGTTAAATTTGCAGTAACGCACAAAACTGTATGGCGTTAAACTGGCCATAACACACACAAAACTATATGGCATTAAACTGACAGTAATGCATACAGAACTATATGGTGTTAAACGCAAACACAAGTAAATGGCGTTAAACTTGCAGTAACACACAAACAAGTAAATGGCGTTAAACTTGCAGTAACGCACAAAACTATATGGTGTTTAACTGGCAGTAATGCACACAAAACTATATGGCGTTAAACTGGCAGTAACGCACACACAAGTAAAAGGCGTTAAATTTGCAGTAACGAACACAGAAGTAAATGGCGTTAAACTTGCAGTAATGCACACACAAGTAAATGGCCTTAAACTTGCAGCAACACACAAAACTATATGGCACTAAACTGGCCGTAACACACACAAAACTATATGGCATTAAACTGGCAGTAACTCACACACAAGTAAATGGCATTAAACTTGCAGTAACCCACAAAACTATATGGCGTTAAACTGGCCATAACACGCACAAAACTATATGGCATCAAACTGGCAGTAACGCACACAGAACTATATGGTGTTAAACGCAAACACAAGTAAATGGCGTTAAACTTGCAGTAACGCACACACAAGTATATGGCGTTAAACTTGCAGTAATGAGCAAAATGATATGCCATTAAACTGGCAGTAACGCACACAAAACTATATGGCGTTAAACTTGCAGTAACGCACACAGAAGTAAATAGCGTTAAACTTACAGTAACGCACACACAAGTAAATGGCATTAAACTTGCAGTAACGCACAAAACAATATGGCGTTAAACTGGCAGTAACACACACAAAACTATATGGCGTTAAACTGGCAGTAACGCACACAGAAGTAAATAGTGTTAAACCTGCAGTAACACACACAGAAATATATGGCGTTAAACTGGCAGTAACGCACACTGAAGTAAATGCCGTTAAACTTGCAGTAACATACAGAAATATATGGTGTTAAACTGGCAGTAACGCACACAGAAATATATGGCATTAAACTTGCAGTAACACAATCAAATATACGGTGATCAACCATCACTACACTGACGCTATCTGAACTGTCCCTACTCTACCTATACATTAATGTAAAGATTAGTGACACTGTCTAACTACACTACACTGAAACTATCTGAGCTGTCCCTACTCTACATATACACTAATGTATGTATGAATGACACGGTCTCACTACACCACAGTGAACTATCTGAGCTGTCCCTACTCTAGCTGCACACTATGCAAAGCTGAATGATGGTCCTCCTCACTACACTCACACTATCCCTAGACTGACACTAAACTAATATTCTACACTGACAAGTGAAGCACAATAGCCCAGTATAGCACACTAACTAACTAATACCACTGAACAGAGCCCTGTTCTATCTCTCTCCAGCTGAAATCACACTGAAAATGGCTGCCAGGGAAAGAATACTTTTATATTGTGGGGCGGAAATGAGCCATGATTGGATAAAGTCATGATGACAGTGCCCCAATCATGACTCTGACAGTGCTCTCTGCCCTGATTGGCTGAAGCTTTCACTGCTTCAGCCAATCAGGGCTTGCAGTGGGCTGTTCAGCGCCGCAATGCATTGTGGTCGGTTCGGGGGCGAACAAACGGTCGAACAACGAAAGTTCACTGTTCTCCCATCTCTAATTATCAGGAATATCCAAATAACAATCAGAAACTCCAATTTAAGGAACACTTCCTCATGATGATGCACTGGCTCCTTCAATGGACAATGAGTTCTTTCAAGATAACTCCAATAATTGGGTAGCACCCTACCCTTTCGTCTCCCAAGAGAGAGATTGCCCAACAACTTGCAGCAGGCCATCAGTAGATTCTCCTCCTTAAAGCGCAATTTAAGCAGGAAACCAGAGATGCAAAAGCACTTTGTGGACTTTATGCAAAATATATTTGACAGAGACCATGCAGAACCTGCACCCTAACTAAAGGAGAGAGAAGAATGCAGGTACCTTCCATCCTTTGGCATGTATCACCTACGCAAGCCAGACCAAATCAGAGTTGTCTTTGATTCCAGTGCGCAGCATGAAGGTATTTCTCATAACACGCTGCTCCTTACGGGGCCCAACTTGAACAACAGTCTAATAGGAGTCTTGATTCGCTTCAGGCAAAAAGCCCATAGCAGTAATGGATGACATTCAACAAATATTTCACTGCTTAATTGTCAGAGAAGACAACAGAAACTACCTTAGGTTTCTATGGCACAAAGATAATGACATCAACAAGGAAGTGATAGATTATCGAATGAAGGTACATGTCTTCGGTAACAGTCCTTCCCCTACAGTGGCAACTTATGGGCTAAGGAGAACGGCTCAGGCTGGAGAAGAAGAATATGGATCTGATGCTTGCCAATTTGTTGAAAGAAACTTATATGTTGACGACGCAATCAAGTTTTTTCCAACTGCTAAAGAAGCAATCAATCTTCTCACCAGAACAAAGGAGATGCTGTTTGTAGCAAACCTTAGACTGCAAAAGATTATATCCAACAGCCAGGAACCTATGACTGCCTTTCACTCTGAGGAGTATGCCACTAGTCTGAAAAACCTTGATTTAGGTACAGATGTGCCTCCTGTACAGCGAAGTCTGGGTTTGTTGTGGAACATCAAACAAGACCCATTCACCTTCCAAGTGTCAACTTGCGACAAACCCTTCACTAAGAGAGGAGTCCTGTCGGTGGTGAACAGCAGCTATGATCCACTGGGTTTCCTTGCTCCAGTTACTATTCAAGGTACGATTCTGCTAAGACAGTTATCTACTGAGAACATGGGATTCTCCTTTATCTAATGAGAAACAACACAAGTGGGAAAGGTGGAGATATTCTTTAAGGTCACTAGAAAAACTTCAACTCTCACGTTGCTATGTTCCAGCTCATATTTTTCGATGATGCATCAGTTGAAGCTATTGCTGCAGAAGCCTATTTAAAGACCTCTGAAATGAATGGGGAATCACACTGTAGTTTTGTCCTAGGCAAGGCAAACTCACTCCCAAACCCGCACATACCATTGAACTCTGTGCAGCTGTGCTAGCAGTAGAAATTGCCGAAGTCATACGAAGTGAAATGGACACTAGAATTGATTGTTTCACCTTTTATACTGACAGTAAGGTAGTACTTGGTTACATATACAACCAAACAAAACAGTTTTATGTGTACATCAGCAACAGGGTAGAACATATTAAGAGATTCTCTCTACCAAGTCAATGGTATCACGTTCCCACTGAACTCAACCCAGCTGACTGTGGGACCAGAGCTGTGTCATCAGCAGTTCTTCAGGACAGCTTATGGCTGTCACCTCCAAGGTTTTTGTGTGAGGACTCCTACTAACCCCCCCCCCCCACTGGCGCCAATCAGCTGCTGAGAGTTGGTGGACGTATCGGGAAATCTGACTTATGCAGCAAGGAACAAAATCCTATAATCATACCAGTTCAACGTCATGTCACTGCTCTTCTGGTTCGTCACCACCATAAGGTAGCAACACCAAGGCTGTCAGTTTTCAGAAGGTGCCTTCAGGTCAGCTGACTTTTCGATTGTCGGTATGAAAAGATGCATCTCCTCCCTGCTCTTCAGGTGTGTCAAATGCCACAAATTAAGAGGAAGACATCAAAAGCAAAAATGGCTTGTCTCCCAGCTGATTGCCTAATTACAGATCCACCCTTTCCATATGTTGGAGATCTCATCCTTCTAAAGGACAAGGCCCAGAAGATAAAGGTCAAGGTAACCAAAGGAGGAACGACACAAAACTTTACTCGACCAATTACAGAGTTAGTACTCCTTTTGCCAGGTGAGTGACTTATGCAAGGACTAGCCATGCTATTGGCACGGTGGGGAGTACATTGCTGCTATCTACAATTTCTACTTAGAACTTTTGCATTCTCTGAAGACATCACATGTCAGACTACTACATGTTCTGCAATCCTGTTGAACTTGTGTTTATGTTTGCTTGTTGCATGTTTCACATTACAGGTTCCAGGACATCTATCAGTATTGGACATATATATATATATATATGTATATATATATAAAGTTTAAGGTTATGAAATCTAAAGATTTCAGACAGGGAGTGTTGTGTTACACAATGTGATTTATTATCATTTTGTCTGTGTTACACTGTTTGGTTTATTGTTGCTCTGTGTCTTTAAGCTGTCTGCCTCTGTCTGAGCTGAACCTTCACTCCCACTGTAGTTCTGTATATCCCCTCCCCTTCTCTCTTTCTGGTTTAATTTCTGAGCATGCTGCCTTCGTGTACACATCTTCCATGTGGCTTACAACTTCATCGTTTTTCTACCTATGAATAATCATCATTAAACTGAACTTTCGAAAGGCTTCATCGTCTGTCTCCTCAACGTGAGGTTATTCATTGAGTTTAAGCTGTCTGAATTGATGCAAGGGATAAAAACATCACCAGGTCAGTGTTAGCCCTACATGATGCTGAAGATAACATTTATGGCCTTGTAGTTGAAACAGAACAAATTTGTATTATTATTTTTACTTTTATTTTAAATTTGATTGTTTAGGGATTTCTTATGTATTTTACCGACAGAGACATTTGTGTCCTTGCAGGGAAGTTGTTCAGTCCATTGTGACCTTCTCTGTTTTCCATTCATTGATTTGCTGGGCCTGTGAGGGCTGGATGATTTCCCTGACCGTCCTGCATTACGGCGCAGCTGGCTTCTCATTTCCCATTAAAAAGATGGCCGCTTATGTTTTTCTTTTTTTTAGCCAGCAATAAGATGGCGGCCATTTATATGAATCCTTTGGATTCCGGTTGCGCTGATGCGCTATATGGACTGATGCACTTCTGGTCCTCAAGAAAATGGTGACCGCGTCACTTTCCGTTCTTGCCAATATGGCGTTTTTTAACTTCCGTATGAAATTTTGCGGTTCCGGGTCTGTGGTTATTTAAAAAAGTTTGTAACAAGACATCAGTGATAAGCGGATCCCTTGATAAAGTGTTTGAGCACAAAAAGGTGTTGGGAGGGGCCTATGCACTAACATTACTGCCCGAGGCATCGTGGTAGGAGCGACAGTTCTCTTTTGTAAGTTTTATGGCCTTTTTATGTGCATGTACATGTACCTCCCTTTTTATTCAATGAATACACTATATTAGCACTATCCTGGCTCCTGCTGGTGTAAACACCATCGGGAGACATTGCGGATCCATTGCAGCGAGATCCATTTCCACTATACTGCTTAACAGCGAAACAAAGCTCATCTTAGTTCATCTTCTGGTGAATACATAAGACTGGTGGAGAGATATCACTGTGGAGAACCAAGGGACAACACTTTGGGTGTAATATCCCCTGTTTATCATTCTGTTGTTTGACTGATATCACTGGAGGATTTCTTTGGATGACCTAATAATTGTCTGATTGATGATTTGTCGTTATCACTCACTATTGAGACTTCCTATCACGTTTCACATTTGATCGCTAATTGGGGACTGTATTATTATTCATCAGCGCTGCACATACTTTATTTATTATTGTTTTTTGAAGGTTGTATATTCACTTTTCTTGTGCCAGCTGCTTCACATATCTTACTTAGCACTCACTTTATCTTGAATTACTTTATAAATGCGACAGCGCGTTTAGACACTTAATTTAAAAAAAGGCATTCATTTTTTTTTCATTAGCCAGAATAATATATTATTATCCCTATTGAAATGAACTAACTCTCAAGTAGACATGTGCATAAGGAAAAAATGTGTTTGGTTTTGTTTTGATCCATTATTTACATAAATGCGTTTAATCCGTTTTTGGAATTAGTTTTGTTTATTCGTATTCAAATTGATTCAAATTTTCTGAATTCAAATTGATTTGAATAGCTTTCCATTTGTTTTCCAATTTTCAAAGAGAATAAAATAGAAAGGAATAGAAAATAATATAACAGAAAAGAATAGAATATAATGAATATAAGAGAATAAAACAAAACAAAATAGAATTGAAAATAAAAGAATAGAATAGAAATGAAGAGAGTAGAATGGAATAAAAAGAATAGAATAAAATTGAAAGGATATAACCATCTTTTGAAATACAAATAGAGAAGAATAGAAAAGAAAAGAATATCATTCAAAAAACAATAGAATAGAATAGAAAGAATATAATCATTTCCAAAAATTCAAATAGAATCAATTTGAATTTGAAAAGAATAGATTGGAATAGGAAGATGGTTATATTCTTTCTATTCTATTCTATTCTGCTTTTTTTTCTATACTATTCTAATCTATTGTTTTGTATTCTATTCAAATTTGAAGGCCTCTTTATTCTTTTTCTATTCTATTATTTTATTTTCTATTCTTTTCTATTCAAATTCAATTTTATTCTATTCAAATTCTAATCTGATGGTTTTTTCTATACCATTCTGATATTTTTTGTTTTATGTTCTATTGTTTTCTATTCTATTGAAATTCAAGTTGATTCTATTTGAATTTTGGGAAATGGTTATCTTATTTCTATTCCATTTTTTTAGCTCTATTCATTTCTATTTTATTATAGTTTATTCTATTCTATTCTTTATTTTTCTTGTCTATTTTTTCTGTTCTATTCTATTATTTTTATGCTATTCTATTCAATTTGTTTCAATTATATTCTCTTTTTTTATTTCCTATTCTATTTTGTTCTGTTTTACTCTATTATATTCTATTCGTATATTTTCTGTTATATTCTTTTCTATTCTATTATATTTTTATTCTCTTTGGAAATTGGGAAACAAATTGAAAATTTCTCAAATTCAAATATGAAAACTATTCAAATTCTAATTCGATAACTATTTGAAATTGATTAGAAAACTATTCAAATATATTTCAAATTTGAATTTCGTCCAAGCTTTTTTGGATTAGTTTAAATTTGGTACTATTGTAATTCGGAAATTCGGATACATCTGAATCTCCGAAAAACGAAAATTCATCCGAAATTCAAAATCAGAATGAAATGAACTGCACATGTCTACTCTCAAGTGCTAGAAGCACCTAGCATTAATGCACATACACGCTTTAACTGCCAAAACACTTTCTGCATCCAGATTTCTGCCCCTAAACTACACTGCCTCTGAACTCCTCTAAACACTTATGTGTCCATGCACACATAGGCAAACACAGAGGGGCATTTAGGCACAGAAAAAAAAATCAGACGCCTGTAAACGGGCGTTTAAGAGCTTAAGTGTGTATGAGGTCTAAAAGTATCCAGGAAAAAACACTGTTTTTGGTACAATGACAAGAATCACCTTTTCTGCTCACCTGATACATGGTACTGAATTAACAATCCTACTTACATAACTCAAGAGGAATGTATTACAGATTAGATTAGACATGCATTGATTTGAAGATCACATAACATTAGCAACTTGTTTTCCTCTAGTCTCTTTTCTTCATTACTCTGCCAGGTGAAAAGGGCACTAAGATGTGTGTACATTCTTGTTATGAATTCCTGATGCATTTTTAACCTGTATTCTTTGAAATAAAAATGTACAAGCCTACAGAAATTTTTGGAAGCCACAGAAATGACCGCTATTTTGTTTTTCAAGAATGTTTATACCGAAAATAGCAATGCTTTACAATTATGATGGTACATACCATACAAAATTACAGAAATAGCATTCTAACAAAAAGTATTATGAGGGCCTTTCTAATTATAGAAGTTATCAGCTAGAAATAGGTGCATTTTTATATGGGCTGGATAGGCTGCTGGTCCAAACTGGAAAGTTCAACTATGGTAAGGTGATTCAGTAACCGGAACTAAGAGGCTTTAAAGTAAAGTTTAAAAAAAATGCAGTCTAAACATTACATGTAGTAATACATTTACAGCTGTAATACAGCAGTATGGCCCCTTTCACATGGGCGGACCGATCGTGTCCACCTTTCAGTTTTTTAGGCGGACTTGATCAGACCATCCATTTCCCTCTATGGAGTGGCAGATGTCACCGGACATGTGTCCGCTGAGACCCACCGACATCCGATAAAAGCAGATGGCTGGGGATTCATTCTCCATCTTCCTAGTGGATCGTATGGCCGTTGGGTGTAAACGGAGAGGTGGTCCGTTTACTTCCGACTGCCCATAGAGGAAAGCAGGCTGTGTCCGTATCCGCTCTGCATAAACAGAATGGGCACAGACATGTCATCTGCTTGCTCAGCAGGGATCAGTGGATAGATTCCTCATTGAACAGGCGGATCCACTGGTGGAGTCTCCCCACTGAAAGGGGCCTATGAGTCTTGGCCTGTGAAATATAAAGCAGGTAACTAAATATCCAGTTAAAAACACACAAATAGCAACTGTTTTACCTAATGCAGTCCAAAAAACACTTTAGCACTAAACCCAAGGGGAATCTTTAATCCCGCTTCTTTCTACAATGCCCATCAAGGGTGCAGCCCTCCACCAATCGGAAGGTCCTCCAAAAAAACTGTAAAAAACATAGAGAAGGGCACAGCCACCTCGTGCATTACCATTAATACATTTTTATTAAATCCACATAGACAAATAGATACTCACAAGTCAATAAAAAACATCAGGCAAAACTGATCTGCTCCAGCTTAAACGCAATGTGGTTCGTCCTAGGAACAGGTGGTTGGCGGGCTGATGTGTTTCGGGGGTCAGGCCCCTTTCCTCAGAACAGATGGTTTTCCAACCATGTGTTCTTAGGGTGAGCCACATTGCATTCAACCTGGAGCAGATCAGTTTTGCTTGATTTTTTTATTGGCATGTGACCATATATTTGTCTATGTGGATTTAATAAAATTTATTAATGGTAATGCACGAGGTGGTTGTGCCTTCCTGTACGTTTTTTGCAACTGTTTTACCTACCATAGTATTTTTAATCCTGTTTGGCCAGTCTTGTGATCCAGCACACCCGTGCAAGATAGCGTATCTATGTCTTCAATTTCCACTGCTACAGCAGTACAGTTTTGTCAAGAACAGACCCCAGGCTGCTAACTCTCTAGTTAAGGAACAGCAGCACTGGGATGAGTCTAGACTTTGCTTTCTCCCCTTGTCAGAACATTTGCACTGCAACAGAGCCTAATTGCCTTCTAATTTTGCCCCTTCTTCATCCAGCATCACTGTACAGGAGACCAAAGAAGAAATATCACTATAAATTAAAAATAAAATAAATAACCCCCCAACCCTTCACCCCACCCCCTCCCCCCAAGGGACCTAGAGTAATGAGCACTTGGTCCCATTCCAACCCATGCTACCGTTGCTGAGCAACGTAGGGGGACAGCTTTCCCCTCCCCTTCCCCTACCGCTGTCCAACAGCATAGGAGGTGTGAGTGGCAGTGCCTGTCTCTGACAGCAGGTGCTGCTGGAGAGGAGCGCTGTCACTCACCACAGCAGGAACAGAGGAAGCCCGTCAGCACAAGTTTCTTTGTGTGGAAGAAACCCCCCCCCCCCCGCTGTGACTAAAGAAAAGTGAACAGGCAGCTCAGGGATTTGTAGCTCCTTAACCACTTCAGCCCGGAAGGATTTCACACTTTAGGACCAGAGCACTTTTTGCGATTCGGCACTGCGTCGCTTTAACTGACAAGTGCGCAGTCGTGCGACGTTGTACCCAAACAAAATTTGCGCCCTTTTTTCTCGCAAATAGAGCTTTCTTTTGGTGGTATTTGATCACCTCTGCGTCATTTCTGATCGCTGCTATAAACAAAAAAAGCGACAATTTTGCAAAAAAAACAAATTTTTTGCTAAAATACAAATCCAAAAAAATATAAAAAAACTTTTTTTTTCATCGATTTTGGCTTATATTTAGCCGGTTTTAGCTACTTTTTTTTTCAAAAAAATATAAAAAAACCTAAACATAAAATCGTTTTTTAAACAAAAAAAACGTTTTAACAGCGAAAAAAACAAATATCGTCGCTAGTCTTTACTGCGTCTCCACTAGTTTATGGTGGTTTTCTTTCGAGATAAACGCTCTTTTTTCCCGCGTTTAAAACAAACCCATGTTGCAGCGTGCTGACGCGTGA
>BLSH010144960.1:1154644-1183631 GCA_018402905.1 Glandirana rugosa | reverse complement strand
ATTTATATTCTTCCTCATATTTTTGGTAAAAAAAAATCGCAATCGGCATTTATTGATTGGTTTGCGCAAAAGTTGCTGCATTTACGAATGATGAGAATTCATTTCTGGGTTTTTTTACTAGTAATGGCGACGATCTGTGATTTTTAGCAGTACTGCGATATTGCAGCAGACATGTCGGACCATTTTGACACTTTTTTGGGACCTTTGGCATCTATACAGCAATCATTGCTATAAAAATGCATTGATTACTGTGTAAATGCCATTGGAAGTGGAGGGTTAACCTGGAGGGGGCGCTTTAAGGGGTAACTGTGTTTCCTCAGTGTGTTATAACTGTATGGGGGCTGGGCTGGCAGGGGGAGGGGAGTGATCATAGCTTTCATATACAGGAAGCCTGTGATCACAGCCCTTCCCCCTCTGACAGAACGGAGATCCGTGTTTACATACACGAACCTCCGTTCTTTCATTGCGCGCTCACAATACTAGTTATTGCGGCCACCGTCAGGCGGTGGTGGTTTGCGATAACGAGCCACTTTGCTGCCGTCACGCTGCGGCAGGCGGTCGGCAAGTGGTTAAAGTGCTGCTGATTCACTCTGATAGCTGTGGCTGCTAGAGATGTGTACAATGGAAAAAATTGTTTTGTTTAGCTTTGCATTCATTCGTTAAGTTAATAATTTTGCTTCATCATATTCCTTATGTTAGAATGGTTTGTTTTTGGAATTCATTTTGATATTCAGATTAATTTCCTATGTTCGTTATTTTCAAATCGATTTTGAAAATCAAATGTATTTGAATTTCGGAAAACAGCTATATTTATTCTATTCTATTCTAATCTTTTCTATTCTGTTTTATTCTATTGTATTCTCTTATTTTCTATTTTATTCAGTTTTTTCTATTGTATTCTATTTTATTCGATTGTATTCTATTCTGCTTTATTCTATTCTGCTCTGTTCTATTCTGTTCAGCAGCCTAAGTAAGAATCATTATCTTATTCCACTTTTATACCTTCTGTATTTATTGCAATATATTTCCATTTCAAATTCATTTTCAAATTCAAACTAATTTTTTAATTCAAATTATTTTTCCAAATTCAAAATCCAATTCATTTTCAAATTCGGATAATTTTGTTTTGATGTCATTTATTTTGGAATCTTTGAAATCCATTACTATTGTGATTCAGAGATTTAAATACATCCAAATCTGTAAATAACAAAAATTTTGTTTGAATTTCGATTTGTAATTAACCACTTGCCGACCGCCGATCGGCGATTGACGGCGGCAAAGTGGCTCTGTAATGCGGATCGCCGTCATATGACAGCGGCCGCGTGATCGCGCCTAGTGAGCGCGCGCGTGCCGCCGGAGGGCCAGGGAGCGGGTGCATCGGCTTCGATTGCCGCCGGCTACCCGCGATGGCCCCCCCCCGAGTGAAGGAACGGAGGTCCGTGTATGTAAACACGGACCTCCGTTCTGTGAAGGGGGAAGGCTGTGACCACTTCCCTTCCCCAGCTAGGGCAGTCCCCCCACAGTTAGAACACGCCCAGGGAACATACTTAACCCTTAGAGCGCCCCCTGCAGGTTAACCCCTTCACTGCCAATGGCATTTACACAGTAATCAGTGCATTTTTATAGCACTGATCGCTGTATAAATGCCAATGGTCCCAAAAAAGTGTCAAAATGGTCCGACATGTCCGCTGAAATATCGCAGTACCGCTAAAAATCGCAGATCGCCGCCATTAATAGTAAAAAAAAAAATAAAAACCCCAAAAATGAATTCTCATCATCCGTAAACGCTACCACTTTTGCGCAAACCAATTAATAAACGCCGATTGCGATTTTTTTTATCGCAAATATGAGGAAGAATATAAATCGGCCAAAAACTGTGAAAAAAAATGTTTTTTTATATATTTTTTTTGGATTTGTATTTTAGCAAAAAGTAAGAAATTTGTTTTTTTTTGCAAAATGGTCGCTCTTCTTTTGTTTATAGCGGCGATCAGAAATGACGCAGAGGGGATCAAATACCACCAAAAGAAAGCTCTATTTGTGGGAAAAAAAGGACGCAAATTTCGTTTGGGTACAACGTCGCACGACCGCGCAATTGTCAGTTAAAGCGACGCAGCGCCGAATCGCAAAAAGGGCTCCGGTCCTAAAGATGGAAATCCTTCCGGGGCTGAAGTGGTTAAAACGAATTGCACATGTCTAGTGGCTGCCTTGAGAAAAGAGAAGGTGGTAATGTCTGAGGATGGGCTCTCCTCCCGAACATGAAGGGAGAGATAAAGCATGGAAAGTGACAGAGCAGTGGATATGAAAACTGATCTTGTTCTCATGTATAAGATCAGTCTCAATACAGTACATAACATAGTACAGTACACAAGTGCAGTACATCAATCTGCAGTGCACTCCTTGTGTATAATACTTTGTATGGGTTCTGTGTAATGTGCTTATCATCAGGTCATTCAGAACAATTCAAATGTTCATGATCACCTGATCCTAGGCACATAATTCAGAGTAAGAAGCACACAGCACAGACGAGAAGGGCAGGGCATGCAGGACGTTTCTCCACCCACAGGAATGCCCATAAATTTGCCTTCTGTCTGAGATGAAGCCATAAGCATTACAAACTGACATAAAAAAATGTTCTATTTCCTAGTGACAGTGTGAATCTACATGAGACTGAGTGCTAAATGCACTAGCTTTGGGCGTTTCAAAATGTATTTTTAATTTCTAGTAATGCTTTATTTTAATGGAGGCTGAAGACACATTCAAACATGTATGCTAGCAGGATTTACACATACATTTAATATGTTTTACTGAAGATAACTACATTAATTGGCTCAAAAACGCCTTCTGGTTTTAATGTCTTATTAAATGTACTGTAGTAGACATTGGTTGGAAAATGCAACTACTTGACCTGAAATCCATTCTGGATACCTTTTTCCAGTTGCCTAAGGTGGCCAAAGTATTTATACAAATTGTGTAGTGTTTCCATAGCTGTATGGTCTTGTGTTCTTCTGACACATTTTGGACAGATCTGGAATGCAATGTTTCATTTTTGAATTGGTCAAGCACACAACCCAGTTTTTTAAATTAAATAATGAAGGAGTTGGATGGGTAAATCTTCCTAAAGGATTATTGCACGCAGGCATGTGTGTTCTGCTCATGACCCGTGTCTGCTATGAATTTTTGAAAGGTTTGTAATGCAGTGTTTGAATTCTGAACTGGATCATCTGAAGCAGTGTTCACTTCCATTTATTGTTGCTTTCCCCAATCATCTTCCAGGACATCACATGAGAAAATGACTTGACTCCAAGGAGAACAGGGAAGGTGCTCATGTTAGCCAACTAGGTTGCATCACCAGGTCTGTGCCTTCCGGGAACATTATTTTAGTGTCAAGCAAACTGAAGATTCTCACACGGATCCCAGAAATTGCAGCAAGATTTTGGGTGGTAGTAGGAACTCGGTTGCAGCTGCATTATCCCCTATTTAGCAGATTAAGGATTCAGTTTCAGAACTGGAAGGGGTGGTCTCTTACCCGTCATTAAATGCTCCATTAACAAGAAGATGGAGGCATTGCTCATAAAGGCCTGAGAGTCCTCAAAGCTTCCACCTAGGTTGTTTAGACTCATTTATCTGGAGCAGGTAAATTGCACCTAGTGGCAAGTGCCATTAGCAATAGATTTTTTAAAAATGTGTACGTAAAAAAAGGTGTTCAACAGAACAAATGCTTTGGGTTAAAACACTCTTGAGGACAGTGGAACTGTACCTGAAGAGCATTGCTTCACACTACAAGGAACAGTCTGTTTCTGTGCATAAACTTTTGTAAGTTTCTATGTAAAACTTTAATAAAAATTATTGAAAAAAAAAAATGGAAAAGTCTGTTTAAAAACCTGGCAGAGATTTCTAAACCAAGTCCAATCTTTGTGGTATTCCATTCCATTTGTTCACTTCTGAGTTAGAGACAATCAGGAGCAGACAAAAAAAATATGTTTTGTGAAACGCAAAAAGGATCCAGGAAAGACCCAACAACTCTGTGCAGCGAGAAAAGGAAGATATAGCCATATAGGAAACCTTTAAAATAAATCTGCTTGTTTCTCAACCTCAAAACTCTAAACAGATATGTCAAATACAAGCAATTGTCATGTGATTCTGTTTACATCATAAGATATGGTTTGGTCACAAAACTTCATGGTTTATCTGAATTTCTTTGACCTCATTCAAGAAATTATCCTTATCAGAAATGTTATCACCTGGTAATGAGAAATAGGAAATGAGGCACCTGAGTTTTTCATACAATAAGATGTCACTCCTCAATCTGTTCCAAAAAACCTTTGGGATATGTGATAGGTTCTTTAGTCCAAAGCTGTTTCTTCCCGGATAAAACCTCTAGAATAAATCAAGTGGTCTCATATGTTAAGTTTGTCAGAAAGTCTATGGATTCATAATTACAACTATTTCAACAGTATAGTAGACATAAACAAGGATTCAGGTTCCTTAATTTTGTCTATTCCTGTTCTCAAGACCTAAATTGATGAAGGTACTCTGAGAATTTATTCTAGGATCATCCTTGGGCCTATCCCAGTCCTTTATGGACTATCATAAATGCCAGTTCTTCAGACTGAGGAGTGCCTCTAAATAGACTGGTGCTGAGGGCTTCTGGTTAAAACACTTTACCCAAAATTTGTCCAAAACCTAATGGCTTATCAGACAATGGGATACATCAACTGTCATAGGCGTTTCAGTTTATTTTGTTTATCTTGCATACTACAGAAAATGTATTATGGGAAGAGCAGTCCCTTCCCTGCTGTCATTACTACACCACATAAATTATCAGAAGATCTGGTGGACTACTTAAAAAGGCATCAACTTTACTAGGTGGTTGATCAACCAGATTGTACACAGATGGGGCACACCAAAAGTGGACATTTTTTGCCCCTTCTGAAAATACCCTTGTCAGGGCATTCTTTTCTCTAAACCCTCAAGACTCTTTGGTAGTAGATATTCTGGTCTGTCTATGACAGGTCTTCCCTTGAATATGCATTTCTTTTTCCCCACTTCTTTAGTTTTTCCAGAAAACATACAATCAGGTAATGAGACATATCAGTCATATAGTTCAATACAGTACTCGTTAATTAACAAAAACAGTGCTCAGTTATCCAACAGAGGTAAGTGCAGCCAAGTGCTGGCTACAGCAATGTGGAGAAAGAGACATTGCTTTTTATTCTTCTCTCCCTCTACTGAAATACTGATTTTATGCTGCACCACTGCAGGGGGAGAGCTAAAGCCCAGCAAATCCAGAGACCTCTAAGCAAAATGCTGAGAATCCTGGGAGTTGTAGTTTGAGACAGCAGCCATATAATGGGACAAATAGACTCCTTATACTACAAATCCCTATAGGTACAGTGCAGTAGGAAAATTGGAGGGATGATTTTATTTTATTCAACTTCCCGGGAAAGATCTTTCTCTTGGCACTGAGGGTGTTAGAAGGAGAGCCCCTTTGTCTGCCAATGGGAGACCATACCAGTGGATATCCAAGCCTGAGATTGGGAGTGATGGGAACACCCAGGGTAGCGCAGCACCACCCATATCACAGAACCTGCACCACTACTTCACCGAGAGGGGGTTATCACTCCCTGCTTCCCACCACTGATAACTGGAGGCTTTTAGGAAGAGAGCAAGACAGACCCTAGCTTCTACAGTAAGAGGTCACTGCAGCACCCAGGAGACTGGTGAGAGGGCTATTTGCCCATTGCTGATACTGCTAGCAGGGACTGATACACTGAGAGCAGGACACTAAATGTACCCAATCCATAACACACCCACACTGCACTTATTCCAAACCTAGACTGTACCTATACCAACCCTATACTGCAGTATACTGAACCTTTACTGCATCTAAACCACATATACCTTGCACTTGTGCAGAGACTATACCATACCTATACTGTATCCAGGATAACTAGGACTGTTGTTAAATACACCAATGTGCTTAAAGGGCCCCAATAATAGCTGACAGAAGAATATTTCAAAGCATTGCCCCTCCCATAATAATTATTCTGTAAGCCTACTCTGTTCCCCTTCCCCCTTGACTACTATCCTCCTTTCCTTTTGAACAGTGTATACTCAATCATTCTAGGTATAGCATCGCTGTCATAAATGCTCTCTGGCAGTATAGTTCCAGCATTCCGTAGATTACCTTTACTGCTGTTTGCTACTGCACTTGAGGTGGCCTTGCTACTGTTTATGCTGATCTGGATGCCAAAAGTCACCTTATGCTAAGTCCCTACTGTTAATCACTTTGTATGCTAAATTGTGTTTTTGCCATTATCAATCCATTTTATGGTTGCCTATTTACCAAACATATTGGGTGACAATATATTAGGTTTGCCTTTACTACCTGGTTTTGTGCCTGTGTTCTTTCATATAGCACTACTAATAGGTACGAATGATTTCCTCCTTTCCAGCCGTGAAGAGGTTACCTCTAGTACTGACTTTAGCTCCAGTCTCCATGTATTGTAGATTGGCCTGTTGTATGTTTAATGCTTCTAATATTATCCTGAAAGTATTTCAGGACCTTACCGTTTCCTTCTATTGTTCCCTCCTTTTGAAAATGCTAGTTAGCTCTGGTTCATACTGATCTAGTGACTTCAACACTGCATTACTGAGGTTAATTTACTAAAGGCAAATACATGGTTCACTCTGCAATGGAAGTTGCACTTTGCAAAGGAATTTACTCCAAACAGGGGCGTAACGATAGGGGTTGCAGGGGTTGCAATTGCAACTGGGCCCTATGGTCCAGGGGGCCCATGTGCCTCCCTTGTACACCTGAATAGGAGGGATGGCGGGGGTGGCATTTAGAGCACCCAATCTCTTCCATTTTCCTCTATCCAGTTTACTTGTCTTCTGCTGTTCCCAGGGCCCCTGTGTGCTTCCCTGGTCCCCCTGGGGCCTGCTGCAGAACTTGTGAAAGGGCCCCACTGCAGTACCGTAATAAAGGGACCCACGATAGGAGTAAAGGGCCCCAGGATCAGTGGGAAGAGGAAAGGGCCCTGGCCAGGGGTCAGGGGGCCCTTCATAATTTCTTGCACCGGGGCCCTGAAGGTTCTAGTTACGCCTCTGACTCCAAAGCTTAATGAATGAGGTGAAGCTTTGCTAATTTCCATCATCCAATCATGTGCAAGCAAATGCTGTTGTTTTTTTTTTTTTTCCTTGACTGGGCATAATTTGCAAAGTGAAATCTCACTGCATTCACTAAGCTCTGGCAAAAATTCCCTTGCAAAATGAACAGCCTATTTGCCTTTAGTAAATCAACACCTATGATCCAAAACAGGTATGCAAGAGTCCTGGCTTCACTTTCTGCTTTCTTGTTGTAGCTCAATTACTTGGATGACAAAAATAGCCAGGCAACTAGCATGTTTAACCACTTGCCGACCATAGGACATCCATAGACGTCCTCGGTTTGCAGTGGCTATAACGGGATGATGCCTGCGCCTGCAGGCATAATTCCAGTATGAAAATTTTCAGCCGGTGATTCCCTGTACTGCAGAAGTGATCACTTCTGCAGGTGGCGGAAGGGGGCCTCCCTCCTGCCTCTGCCTTTCCTGGGCTCTGCCGTCACAGGGCCTGGGAGCGATGCGACCAGCGGTGATGGCTGCACAGAGAGAGAGGAACTGATGTTGTTCCCCCCTGTCTGTGAACCTGGAAGCGACAAGTATGGCGTCACTTCCAGTTCCGTCTCTTTGTTTACCTAGCAATTAGCAGCCAGGAAAGCAGCAGATCAGACCAATTTGTGTCTGATCGGCTACATTGGAGGCCAAAGGAGAGATTTGGGGTCTAATAGACCCCAGATCTCTCCGTAAAGAGGACCTGTCATGGCATATGCTGTCAAAATGGATGTTGTTCATCTCTTGTAATGGCAATAAAGTTAATGTGAAAAAAATTTAGACAGTGTAAAAAAAAAGTGTTGGATAAAGTAAATAATAATAAAAAAAAAAAAATTAATGTGCCCTGTCCTCTCTTGCTCACGCGCAAATGCAAACAAGGGATTTTATTAAAACTTACCGTAAAATCCTTTTCTCTGAGTTCACTGACAGACGCAGCCCTTCATTGACAAGTGGGGTTTATGCTCATCCTACCAGATAGAAGAAAAAAAGCAAGCTGACCCCTCCCAGGGGGCTGTCCTCACTCAGCATATAACCCCCCTGCTCTGTATAGCATATCAGTTCGTAACAAGCCGTACAAACGCAACACAGAGGGGTGGGTGCTGCGTCTGTCAGTGAACTCAGAGAAAAAGATTTTACGGAAAGTTTTAATCAAATCCTTTTTTCTCTTACGTTCACTGACAGACGCAGACCTTCATTGACAAGTGGGGATGTCCCAAAGCTGTGTCAGTCAAGAGGGGTGGGTAAGCAACAACAACTGTACCCAACAGAGTCCTCTCAGGAGGCGCCACCCGCGCCTTCACCGCCGCCTGCAAAACTTTGCGGCCAAAGGCAGCATCCGCGGATGCTGAAATATCAACTTAGTAAAACTTAGTAAACGTGTGCACCGAGGCCCAAGTAGCCGCCTTGCACATCTGTGACACCGAAGCCTGGTGTCTGAAAGCCCAGGAAGTGCTAACTGCCCTGGTGGAATGAGCCGTGACTGGAAAAGGGGTTACCTTGCCCCGAACAGTATACGCATGGGTCACGGTCTGTCCGATCCAACGGGAAACAGTAGCCGGCAAGGCCGCCAATCCTTTGCACGGACCATCCGTCAGCACAAACAACGCATCAGACTTCCGAAAGGAAGCTGTAGCCAACAAGTACACCCGCAAAGCCCTCACGACATCCAAAGAATGTAACTCAAATTCCTTGGGATGCGACGGTGCGGACATATAGAAGGAAGAACAATATCTGGGTGCGGACATATAGAAGGAAGAACAATATCTTCATGAGACCACCTTCGGTAGAAACGAAGGAGAAGGGCACAAGACCGCCTCGTCCTTATGAAGGACTAGGTAAGGAGACTTGCAGGACAATGCTGCCAACTCGGACAGCCGCCTAACAGATGTAATGGCCACCAAGAATGCCACTTTCTGCGACAGCAATTGTAAGGGAATATCCCTGATCTTCTCATATGGTGGTTTCAAATTCAAATCCCACGGCGCCAAAGGCGACAGTATCTGAGGAGCCACATAGCGTACACCCTGTACAAATGTACGAATCAACGAATGTGACGCCAAAGTCCGTTGAAAGAGAATCGCCAGGGGGGTTCCAACCCCCCGCCTCATACCAGGCAATATAGGCCTTCCAGGTCCGATGATAGATCTTGCGCAAAGTACACTTGCGTGCCTTAAGCATGGTAGGGATCACGGAGTCAGAGACACCCCTATCCCTCAGCACCTGGGACTCAATAGCCAAGCCGTCAAAGCCAGCGAGGGTAAGCAGGGAGCAGGATGGGTCCCTGAGACAGCAGATCTTCGTGAAGCGGGAGCCGCCAAGGAACATCTGTTACCATCCGCACCACGTCAGCGTACCAAGAGCGCCAAGGCCAATCCAGAGCCACCAGGGTTGTCGGGATTCCCTCCACTTCTATCCTGCGCAACAGCCGCGGTGGAAGTATTGAGAGGAGGAAAAACGTACAGGAGCTGGTACCGAGACCATGGATTACCAGGGCGTCCGTGACAGCCGCCAACGGATCCTTTGTCCTGCACACGAAGGATGCCAGGAGATCCACGTCTGGCATGCCCCCCTCCTGGCAAATCTGGCGGAACACTTCTGGATGCAGGGACCATTCCCCCTGATCCAGAGTCTGACGACTGAGAAAGTCCGCCTGCCAGTTTTTAACGCCTGGAATGTAAATGGCGGAGATTGCCGACATGTGAAGTTCTGCCCATCTCAGGATGAGAGCCGCTTCCGCAGCTGCTGCCAAGCTCCTCTTTCCGCCCTGATGGTTCACGTATGCCAATGCTGTGGCGTTATCCGACTGAACCCGAACCGGGAGGCCGCGCAGCCTTGCCGACCAGTGGCAGAGACAGAGCCTGATCGCCCTCAGCTCCAGCACATTTACCGGAAGTCGAGATTCCTACATCGACCAATGGCCCTGAGCAGACAATTGCCCCAGGACCCCTCCCCAGCCCGAAAGGCTGGCATCCGTCGTTACTATCGACCAGTTCAGGGGGAGGAAAGACTTCCCCAACTTTA
This sequence comes from Glandirana rugosa, assembly GCA_018402905.1. Classification (NCBI taxonomy): domain Eukaryota; kingdom Metazoa; phylum Chordata; class Amphibia; order Anura; family Ranidae; genus Glandirana; species Glandirana rugosa. The sequence continues at coordinate 1,173,456 of BLSH010144960.1, read as the reverse complement.
GAGCCGGGGCCCGAAGCACCATGTCAACGATCCTCTGGTCTGATGATCCAATCTGATCAGCTGGTCCAGTGACAGCGGAGACTTATCCCACTGTGACAGAATCGCTCGTTGAAGGAGCCGAGTGTGACTCTGGGCGAAAGGTATCGCTTCGAAGGCTGAAACCATGAGCCCCAACACCCGCATACAGAACTGTAAGGAGGACCACTGGCGTGACAGCAGGGTTCGCACCACTGCTTGCAATGTCATTAACTTGGCCGGAGGTAAGAAGACCTTCGCCTGCTCCATGTCCAGAATCAGACCCAGGTATTCCAGACGACAGGATGGTGTCAACGTCGACTTCTGCAGGTTAATCAGCCAGCCAAAATCTTTCAACGAGGCCATGGTGATAGACACATTCTCCTCCAGGGCCGAAGCAGACTCCGCTCTCAGGAATAAGTCATCGAGGTATGCTACCACCGCAATGCCTCTCTGCCTCAATAGCGCCAGCACCGGGCCTCCAGCTTGGTAAACCCCCAAGGAGCCGAGGCCAGACCGAAGGGAAGTGCCACAAATTGGTAATATAGATCTCCCACCGAAAAAGCGCAGAAAGCACTGGTGCCGGAGACAAATTGGAACATGGAGGTACGCGTCCCTGATATCCAGATACGCCATGAAGTCCCCTTGGTGCAGGGCGGCCATGGCCGAACGGACAGATTCCATTCTGAATTTTCGCGCCTTCACAAAGTGGTTTAGCGCTTTTAGGTCCAGAACTGGCCCGTCTCCACCCTTTTTGGGTACCACAAAAAGATTTGAATAGAAGCCGCGGAACCTTTCCAGCGGAGGTACCGGCACAATTACCCCTTGTTTGGAGAGCATCTGAACAGCGTCTAGGAGAGTCTCCCAACGCCCCTGAGGGAGTCTCAAGTTCGATGGGAAGAACCTGTCTGGGGGTAGAGTGCTGAACTCTAACCTGTACCCCGAGGACACCACTTCCTGCACCCACCGGTCGGAAATGTGGGCAGTCCACCTGTCTGCGAACCCCAGAAGTCGGCAACCCATCATGCGGAGGAGGACTTATCCTCTGCCTTTTCGCTCTTGCGCTGCCAGGGTCGTTTACCGGACCCCCGAGGCAGACTTTCCATTGAGCCCCTGGCCGCTGCACCGGGCGCATGAAAAAAACCTCTTCTGACCCGAAGAAGCAGGACCCTGCTTACGGTGGAACTCCCGCCGCCTGGGCTCCGGGAGAAAAGAACTCTTCCCTCCAGTGAAATCCTTAATGATTTCATCCAATTGTGCCCCAAAGAGCTGACCACCCTGAAAGGGAAGATCTGTGAGGCCCTTCTTAGAGGCGTGGTCACCCGACCAACAGCGTAACCACAGCACCCGTCTGATAATGACTGCGAAACAGACATCTTAGACAGCATGGGAAGCAGGTCCAGAGCTGCGTCACACCGGTACCGAAGACCATGTATCAGATGGTCTGCTCGCTGAGACACCTTAAGCGAGCTCCTGCAGCTCAATTCATTGTGCAACTCAGTCGCACACTCGGTAAGGGATTGCGCTGCCATGGCCGACGCCAGAGCTGGTCTCATGGCTGACCCCGCCAACAAGAACAGTGCCTTGGATACCGCCTCCATCCGCCTAATGGCCGGATCCTTAAAAGAGGGAGACCCCTCCAAGGGGATGGTCATTGCCTTATTCAGGCGAGCCACTGGAGGGTCCACTGTGGGGGATGCCCACTTTTTTACGAAACTATCCTCAAAGGGATAGCGTACAGCGAAACGTTTGGGCAGGGAAAAGGAATTCTGTGGACGCTGCCATTCCTTATAGACCAGTTGGTCAAAAAACTGATCAGAAGGGTAAGCCCTAGGGGACCTAGGTGGCTTAAAAGACCCACAAACATATGCAGTCTCCTGTGACTCCCCTGCTTGGTCCAGTCACAAGGACGCATGGATATTAGTGATCAGTGCGGTCACCAGCGCCTTGAGAGCTCCACGGGGGTTCCCGTGACCACTGAGGCCACTACCAGTTCAGACTCCTCCCCCGATGAAGGTGGAGGAGATGGACGCATCTTAGGGGCCCCCTTAGCATGGCCCGGCACCTCCCGTGGAAAAAATTCCCAAATACTGATCTTAACTGGTCCAGGGACACCAGAGTCCCCAGCACAGGTTGTGCTTCCACTGGCTCCTCTTTGGAAGGACCCGCAGGTTCAGCCGCCCTTGCGCCACCAGACACTGAAAGGCAGAAAAGCCCTGACACCCCCACAATGCAGCCCCACCGCTGCCCCACAGATCAACCAGGGAGGACATCCAGGAGGACTGCACCCACCGCTACCAGCACCCCAGGGAGAGCCCAGCTATACTTGCTGTTTGTTGCCTCTCAAGCGCTGCATCCCAGTAGGAGTGCTTAGTGACCACCAGTCAGAGAGCCTGCGCCGCCTGTGCCATCCACGCTGTCCCAGAGTGAAAGAGGAAGCATCGGCTTAGCCGCACGTTTTTCTTCCCAGGCACATCCAAAATGGCCACCAAGCGGTCATAAGAGGCCAAAAGCCTGTAATACAGGCCGCGATTACAGCAAAATGGCTGCCGTTCGTCACTAGAGGCCAAAAATCACCAAAAAAAGCAGCGGCTACGGAAAAATGGCGGCGGTCCGCCGCAAAATGGCGTCGGACCGCCGCATGGTGACTCGAAGGCGCGGGGTGCAGTGCAGGGGAGGGGGGAGGGGAGCGAGGACACCCAGGGGGGGACCTGAGCCCTAGAAGAAAACCTCCACCGGCCAGCCTAGACCGCTAAAATTGGCCCAGCCCCCCCTCCGCGCCCCTAGGGGGGGAGAGAGGGGGTCACTCACCAGTCCAACGGGCGTATCGGGTAGCCACCCAATTGCAGACCTTCCTCCCACTGCCGGAGAGGGATGCTGATGGCCAAAAGGCCCCTGGATGGGAACAGAGTCCGGTCACTGGGCGCAAGTGGGGATCACCCACTGGCCACCCGCACGGAACGGGCACGATGCGGCGGACCCCGCCAAGGCTAAGGGTAGCTCGCATCTGTTGGCCGTGCTGGGGAAAGTTCAGGATTCTGGATATCCTCTATGCCCCAGCCAGCTTCTTGATAGCAGTCTTCATCAGATAGCTTGAGAAAAGAGCACCATAGATAGGGATATACAGCACCACAGATAGGGATATACAGCACCACAGATAGGGATATACAGCACCACAGATAGGTATATAAAGCACCATAGATAGGGGTATACAGCACCACAGATAGGGATATTCAGCACCACAGATAGGGATATACAGAAGCATCGCAGATAGGGATATACAGTTCCATAGATAGGGATATACAGCACCACAGATAGGGGTATACAGCACCACAGATAGGGGTATACAGCACCACAGATAGGGATATACAGAACCATAAATAGAGGTATACAGCACCACAGATGGGGATATACAGCACCATAGATAGGGGTATACAGCACCACCGATAGGTATATACAGCACCATAGATAGGGGTATACAGCACCACAGATAGGTATATACCGCACCATAGATAGGGGTATACAGCACCACAGATAGGTATATACAGCACCATAGATAGGGGTATACAGCACCATAGATAGGGATATATACAGCACCACAGATATGGATATACAGCACCATAGATAGGGGTATATACAGCACCATAGATAGGGGTATACAGCACCATAGATGTGGTATATACAGCACCACAGATAGGGATATACAGCACCACAGATAGGGATATACAGCCCCCCACTGTGGGGTTCTCAGCACTGACAGAAGATCCCTCCAGGGTAGTCGGGATATCAAAGTCCCGCACTTACCCCATCTAGGAGCAGGCAGAGCGGCATCCGGCAAGCTGAGAGTGGCTTGGATTTGGCCGTGCATCCCCCTCCTCCGACAAGAAAGGCGTCCAATAGGATCGCCTGTCTTCTGTGCCAATCGGGAAAGAAACTGGTAACATGCCGGCACTTCCTCATTGGCGGAAAGCGGTTTAGTGCTAGAAAGGCAAATGTTCATTTGCCTTTCTAAGGGCTTGTGGCGGCACGCTCTGCGCCACAAGCCACACTATATTGAAGCCTATTAGAGCCTATGGCTCTAATGAGATGCTTCAAGTTAACCCCAACCCCCCGCAGCGATAATTCATATCCTCAATCCTTTGAGGCGCCGGCTGCATGAATAGGGGGTGGTCAAAGGCGGCCATGGATAGATTCATGCTATGCATTAATCTACCCATTGCATAGAGGGAGGTGGCGAGGACAGGGGGGGCAGCGCCCATGCGCACTTAATGGACGGGCTGCCACTGATACATTTATATGCTGTATCTCACAAAAGTGAGCACACCCCTCTCATTTTTGTGAATATTTCATTATATCTTTTCATGTGACAACACTAAAAGGAAAGGACACTTTGCTAAAATGTAAAGTAGTGAGTGTACAGCTTGTAAAATGGTGTAAATTTGCTGTCCACTCAAAATAACTCAACACACAGCCATTAATGTCTAAACCATTGGCAACAAAGTGAGTACACCCCTAAGTGAAAATGTCCAAATTGGGCACAATTTTCCCTCCCCGATGTCATGTGACTCATTAGTGTTACAAGGTCTCAGCTGTGAATGGGAGCAAGTGTGTTCAATTTGGTGTTATTGCTCTCACTCTCTCCTACTGGTCACCAAGTTCAACATGGCACCTGATGACAAAGAACTCTCTGAGGATCTGAAAAAAAGAAATGTTGCTCTACATAAAGATGGCCTAGGCTATAAGAAGATTGTCAAGACCCTGAAACTAAGCTGCAGCACGATAGCCAAAACCACACAGTTTACCTGGACAGGTTCCACTCAGAACAGGCCTTGCCATGGTCGACCAAAGAAGTTGAGTGCATGTGCTCAGCGTCATATCCAGAGCTCGTCTTTGGGAAATGGGTTACTGGAACCATGTCCTGTGGTCTGATGAGACCAAGATAAACTTATTTGGTTCAGATGGTGTCAAGCGTGTGTGGAGGCAACTAGGTAAGGAGTACAAAAGACAAGGGTGTCTTGCCCTCAGTCAAGCATGGTGGTGGGAGTGTCATGATCTGGGGCTGCATGAGTACTGGGGTGCTACAGTTCATTGAGGGAACCATGAATACCAACATGTACTGTGACATACTGAAGCAGAGCATGATCCCCTCTCTTTTGAGACTGGGCCACAGGGCAATATTCCAACATGATAATGACCCTAAACACACCTCCAAGACGACCACTGCCTTGCTAAAGAAGCTGAGAGTAAAGCTGATGGACTGGCCAAGCATGTCTCCAGACCTAAAGCCTATTGAGCATCTGTGGGGCATCCTCAAATGGAAGGTGGAGAAGTGCAAGGTCTCTAACATCCACCAGCTCCATGATATCATCATGGAGGAGTGGGAGAGGACTCCAGTGGCAATTTGTGATGCTCTGGTGAACTCCATGCCCAAGAAGGTTAAGGCAGTGCTGTAAAATAATGGTGGCCACACAAAATATTGACACTTTGGGCCCAATTTGGACATTTTCACTTAGGGGTGAGCCCATTTTTGTTGCCAGTGGTTAATAGCTGTGTGTTGAGTTATTTTGAGGGGACAGAACATTTACACTGTTATACAAACTGTACACCCCCTACTTTACATTGTCATTACTTCAGTGTTGGCACACAAAAAATATTTACAAACATGTGAGGGGTGTACTCACTTTTGTGAGATATATATATATAAAATGTTTGGGGTTTCTAAGTAATTTTCTAGCAAAAAAAGTATCCGTGTCAGAATTGGCCCAGTTGGCAAGTGGTTAAAGTTGGTTAACAATAGTACCCATTTTTATCAGTACAGGTTTCCATTAGAACTCTGGGAGGATCACAGTTCATGCTGAGTTGGACAGCAATATGCGTTTGCTCCTAAAGATAAATCCTACCAAACACAGTTGCGTAACGATGCATTTTCTTTACTGTAAAGAGATCATATGCATAACAGTTAAATGCAGTTATGCTTTGCAAAGCACAATCCAACATAATATAGTTTGTAAAAATAAACAAAATGCATTTGAAAATACATACAATGATTGTTTTGTTTTCAGGCATTCCAATAATGTAACCAGTTAGCAAAAGAAATGTACATGAAAAACTATTTACACAGCCTTTCATTCATAAAGGAAAAATAATAGATACTGTAGAGCCTCAGACTTGATCATACAAAACGATAAAGTCACCTAACCACGATGAATAGAAAAAAGAATAAAAAACAGTTGTAAAAACAAGGTCACCATTTTATGCACTTCTAAAAGGTTCACTTCCTGGGTCAAGTTTAAGCTTGCCTGCGGTCAAAGTGTCTCCCACGAGGATTAGCAGACGGAAAATCATGACAGTTTCATTGTTATATATTAATTTGGTAAATTTTCATCTTTTTCTTTGAGCATTTAACCTTGAGTTCCTACTTTCAGTGTCAAAATCCTGCTATATTTGACAAAAAAATAAGAGCACCTGAATAGAGATATAAAATTTCTTGGAAATTTTGAAGCCATGGGAAAAAAAAAATATTTTTCTTGCTTTTTTCTGGAAAAATTGAAATTTTCAGAAAAAGGTGAAAAAAAATTCAGTTTGGAGTAGTTTTACAAACTGAAAGTCATTTTGTTACACTGGGAACGTAAAATGCAGTGTGTATAAAAGTATTATGTTTGAAATGAAAGTACAACTTATTCAGTAAATAAATTAAACTCGCTTTTAAAAATGTTATTCTTTATTACAATAATGGAATAATAAGGACTGTATATGTTAAGAACATTTTGGTTATATATGAGAGAAGGTAACCACCCCCTTCACCCAATATTAATATAAAAGCTTCCTGCCAATACGCTTTTTCAGTTATGGCAATGCTGATCCAGAAGCACGTATTGCTCTTACAAGAGCTTAATCAATGTTCTCCTGATTTTCAGGTGTCCTTTTCTCTCTATAAATGAAAGGATTTTGTTGTTTTGGGAAGTTGTAGTGTGATACACTTCTTTACTTGAAGATTATGCTGGTTAAAGTGGTTGTCAACCCTTGACAACCACTTTAACCTACAGGTAAGCCTATAATTAGTCTTACCTGTAGGTTCCCTGCATATCTCCTAAATCTGCACGGTTTAGGAGATATGCAGTGTACTCACATGTGCCCACGTCATCGGACACATGCGCAGTGAAGAAACGGCCCCCATAATGTTTCTTCACTGAGATCGTGGCGCGATTGGCAGCTCCCACATGCATGCACGGGAGTGATGTCACCCGACTCCGGCCAGTCACCGAGCCGGAGTCCGCGGCCCCAGAAGGAAGAGGGGCAGAAGATGGACACAGCCCGGAGCGGGGACAGCGCAGGACATTGCGGGCTTCCAATGCAGGTAAGTGCCACATAGTGGGCTAATATGCGATGCATACTAGTTCATTATGCTTTTACATTGCAGGGTAATAAAGAGGAAGTAAACCCATCAGGGTTTACTTCCGCTTTAAGAAACACTTTGTGATCTTCTAGAAGCAACAGAAAGAGTGTTTCTGGAATGAGAATTCTAAAGGGAAAAGCTACTTGCATTAGGGTCCTCAACATTTCATTACATAAAGTATTTTTTAATGTCTTTAGTGCACCTATGTCATGCAATAATGTGTTTTGTCATCCTTGTAGTATTTGGAAAATAATTTTTTTTTCTCATAATATTTGCAAATTGCAGCTTTGTTCTCAGCAGAAATTGCACTGTGGAGTTTTTTCCAAACTCTAGATGTTGGTCTCACCATTTTTTTCTCATAATATTTGCAAATTGCAGCTTTGTTCTCAGCAGAAATTGCACTGTGGAAATGTTTCCAGACTCTAGATGCTGGTCTCGCCATTTTACTGAGAGGAGGAAAAGAAAAAACAAATTTCCTGGTCGCCCTCCCATCAGCACACTATGGGTTAACTCTCCCTGATTAACCCCCAGGACCACCTTCTTCCAGCGCAATAAATCCCTGTCCTCCCCTCCCTCTCGTGTTCTTTCTTTTTTGGTCTCCAGGCCACCTGTTGATTGCAGTGGTAAGTACTTTGTTTGCTGCATCCCCCCCTGCCGAACCTAACCCTCCATCTTCAGCCTCTCATGGAGTTGGAAGACCCTGAATGCTGGAGGTAAATCTTGCTAAAAACTGGGTGCCTTTTTGTGCCAGGGCCACGGGCAAAATTATGCTTATACAGCATTGACATTATACAGGTGTGGTATTATAAAAGCTCTGCAATGTCATCATTGCCTCTCCCTTGGGGTTATTTTTTTCCTGTCTTCTATATGCCCCGCACTGCTCTCCTGGCTTTATTGTCAGTCTGAGAGCGGCTGTGAATGATGTCATAGGGGGGAGATGGGCAGCACGGGATGGTAACCGCCAGTTGCCATGCAACAGCGCAAATTATCTTGGAGGGCTGCAGTTGAGAGGGCTTCTCTCTCTGCAATCCTGCCAGGTAAAGGACTTACCTCAGATTCTGAGTGTGTCTCCTGTCTGCCTCTGAATGTGCTGCTCTGGCTCCCCTGCTATGCTGTGTACTTCTGTCGGTTTGACAGTCTGACTGGTTTTTGTCTCTGACTCTGACTGTGTCTGCTGTCTGCCTTTGGAAATGCTGCTTGAGCTCACCTGTCTGCCTATGCAAGGGCTGATTGAGCTCACCTGTCTGCTGCTTCTAAAGTGAGTGGATGAAGGCAAATTGGTCTTAAAGAGACAGTGTACCTGTTTACTTTTGGTGAGAGGTAATATGATTTTTTCCAGATATTTTGTGCAAGTATGAGCTTGCCACACCTGTTAGTAGCACAGAACACCAGCAAAGGTAGGAGGGGGCAACGAGGGACATGGTTTTTAAAAGAGTGCTCAAGGAATGCAAATGAAGATGTTTTGCATTATCTTAGGAGCAGAAACCCTGAGCACAAATGCTCCAAAAGACATAAGATCCGCCAACGATCATCTCATCCTGACTGGGGTGATGAACCCTAACAGGTTGTTACCTTCATAAGCATGTGGTCAATACACTCTAAAGGAGCTGTTTTCCCTTACAAGCATGTGGTCAATACACTCTAAAGGAGCTGTTTTCCCTTACAAGCATGTGGTCAATACAGTCTAAAGGAGTTGTCCCTTACAAGCATGTGAGCAATACACTCTAAAGGAGTTGTCCCTTACAAGCATGTGGTCAATACACGCTAAAGAATCTGTTTTCCCTTACAAGCATGTGGTCAATACACTCTAAAGGAGCTGTTTTCCCTTACAAGCATGTGGTCAATACACTCTAATGGAGTTGTCCCTTACAAGCATGTGAGCAATACACTCTAAAGGAGTTGTCCCTTACAAGCATGCGGTCAATACACGCTAAAGAATCTGTTTTCCCTTACAAGCATGTGGTCAATACACTCTAAAGGAGCTGTTTTCCCTTACAGGCATGTGGTCAATATACTCTAAATTAGCTGTTTTCCCTTACAAGCATGTGGTCAATACACTCTAAAGGAGTTGTCCCTTACAAACATGTGATCAATACACTCTAAAGGAGTTGTCCCTTACAAGCATGTGGTCAATACACGCTAAAGAATCTGTTTTCCCTTACAAGCATGTGGTCAATACACTCTAAAGGAGCTGTTTTCCCTTACAGGCATGTGGTCAATACACTCTAAAGGAGCTGTTTTCCCTTACAAGCATGTGGTCAATACACTCTAAAGTAGCTGTTTTCCCTTGCAAGCATGTGGTCAATACACTCTAAAGGAGTTTTCCCTTACAAGCGTATGGTCAATACACTCTAAAGGAGCTGTTTTCCCTTACAAGCATGTGGTCAATACACACTAAAGGGGTTTTCCCCTATAAGAATGTGTTCAATACACTCTAAAGGAGCTGTTTTCCCTTACAAGCATGTGGTCAATACACTCTAAAGGAGTGTTTTTCCACTTACAAGCATGAGGTCAACACTAAAGGAGTAGTTTCCACCTACCCTGTAAAGGGACAGGATCCAGGTACATGTCTCCTACCTAGCTCATATAGGGTTCGGGCCGTCCAGCCTGCTTTGCTAGGATGTAGTCCCTGCGTTCACATGCTAAATGCATTGTTTGTCAGTGAGCCTCTCTGCTGGTCATCCCATGGAGTCCTTCACAGTGCGACTTTCATGCTCCCCAAGCACTCCATGGGGCACTGGCTCACAAGCATTTATGCCAGCATGAGAGGAGATGCTTCACTCAGCTCAGAGTGCATTTTGGGCCTGCACGCAGTCTGCAGTGGCAGAGAAGTGAAATTGCACAGGTTGCCTCACAAAATTCGAAAGGCCTATTAAGAGCAGAAATAGCAGAAAGTATGCTGCAAATATCCACGCCACAAGCAACACCCATAATGAGAGAGCGTAAAGCGCTCGTTAATGAAGGATGGCAGAGACCTCATCAGAAAACCAATTTACAGTACAGTCTAAGCTTTATCCACATAAGATGGCTGATGTATGTTTATGCACTGCATTTCCAGGGGTGGATGCTGCCCACTAGCGTCTGGTGCATCAAGTGTCTTTGCCTTTTTATAACTCAGTTGCCTTCAGAGATCCTAGGGATGAGAGAGTGGACTTGTTCACACCAGATGCAGTACAGTATGTTTTTACATCAAGAACTCATTGACAGGGTTTAACTTGGATTGCAATTACCTAGTTCACACCCGTGCAGCGCATTCTAGGGCAGTCAACAAAAGTAGGATTTTACATTGTTTCGGTATGGAACACATCTGAAAAGTGGCAAAACGCATTGATATGGATCAAGAACAGTCATGCAGAAACACATCTGGAACACAGAAATTGCGGTGATCGGGCCATCAGGCTTGTACAGAATATATTCAGTGGCAGATTTTGCCAGTCAACCAGCAATAGCATTAACTTCGAGGGTGTATACTCTCCAATATTCCTGGTACCCAAAGCATCCAGAGAGCTCAGAACGGTGTTGGTCCTGAGGTCCTTAAATCAATTCATCAGCCCCAGAAGATTCAGGACGGAGGCAGTATATACGCTATCAGTAGTGCAACCAGGAGATTGGCTAATTTCAATTGATTTGGCAGATGCCTATTTACATTTCACGATTCACAAACACCGTCAGAGGTACCTCAGATTCGCAGTAGAGGAAGAGCATTATCAATTCAGATGTTTGCCCTTCGGCATCAACACAGGACCCAGAGTCTTCTCCAAGATCCTGTTGGCGACCATAGCATTTATCCGTTTACAGGGGCTAAAAATTTTTCATTATCTAGACGACATCCGGGTCATTGCACATTCAAGTGAGCAGCTTGCGCTACAGCGCCACAAGGTAATAGGGATCCTGTCCAACTTTGGATGGCTGATATACAGTCAAAAGAGCAACCTCCCTCCTGCTCAATGGATGGAGTATTTAGGCATGGTATTCGACACAGGACTGATTCTTCTGCCATATCGCAAGGTGACTGAGCTGAAAGCATGTGTCTACAGGGTGATGGAGGCTCAGACGTCAAAAGACTGTATGACGATGTTGGGGATATTCACCGGCTATCAAGGTGGTACCGTAGGCAAGGTTCCACACGAGAGCTCTTCAGATGTCCTTCCTGAGGCAATGAAACAGCTGGTCATTGGACCAGAAGATCTGGGTGACAGCATGGGGGCGATGGAGTCTAATCTGGCCAGATAGCAGACCAACTGAGCCAGAGGTTCCCAGCAATGGAGAATGGTCAGTCAACGGACACTATGTTCAGTCTTTGCCAGAGGGGGGATACCCAGCATAGACCTGTTGGCGAAACCAGGGAATGTGCAGGTGCCAGAGTTCACAGCAAAGTTCAGATACAACGAGGCAATAGCCCAGGATGCCTTCTCAATCTTATGGCAGTTCCCCCTAGTGTACCTGTTTCCTCCAATCCCATTAATCATGAGGGCTTTGCTGAAGATTGCGGAGGAGGTGCATACCATCATAATTGTACCCTTCTGGCCCAAGAGACCAGGGTTTCCTCTGCGTTTGCAGAAGGCGTCTGCCCCACCAGTACGCCTACCTCTAAGGAGGGATCTACTACAGCAAGGACAGTGGATTCACCCGAATCCAGGGAGCCTGGCTGTTGAATCGGCCAGATCGCATGCACAAGGCCTCTCAGAGGAAGTAGTTGAAATAGTCGCTACATTACTAGGGGCAAGGAAGGCTACAACAAATGCCACATACTCCAGAATTTGGAGAAAGTTTGCAGACTTTGCATCACAACAGTTTCTTCCCATTAACTCGAAGTATTGCGAACATTTTAGAGTTTCTGAAAACGGCTCTGAATGTTGGCTTGGCATATAACTCTTAAAGTGCAGGTGTCAGCCCTGTCTTCTGTCACCGGACATAGATGGGCTAATGAGCCTTTAATAAAGCAGTTCCTCAGAGCCGCAATAAGGGTGTGCCCCCAAGGAGGAGCCTCATCCCAACCTGGGACTTGGGCATGGTCCGAAAGGCACTGTTGCAGCCCCCATTTGGCCCGGCAGAATCATGTACACTGGGCTTTCTAACAATCAAACTGCCCCTTTCTGAAGGCCATTACAATGTCGGAATTAGAAGCCTTTTCCTTTAAAGAAACATTCTGCATTGTGTATCCAGACAGAGTGATCCTGTGGCCTGCTTCAGCCTTAGCCTCTAAGGTGGTCTCAAAATTTCAGGTAAACTGAGATTTAGAGCTACCTCATTTCACGCAGCCTCCAGATCAAATGAGCCAGTTAGATTTGGAACCTCTAGATTGGGCCAGTTTAATATCAACATATCTTCAGAGGGCACAACAGATACGCAAGTCGGGTAATCTGTTCATCCTCCCGTTGGGACCCAGGAAAGGGGAGGCAGCACCTTCAAGGATCTTATCTACCTGGATTACGAGGACTATTTCCTAGGCATACAAGCAGCAGGGCCTTGCCCCTCCACAGACTATGCAAGATCATTCTACTTGAGGGATGGCAGCTTTGTGGGCATCCATGGCAAAGGTCCTGGTGGAGGACATATTCAGGACCGCTAGCTGGAGTTCCTGTGAGACTTTTGCTCGGCACTACAAATTGAATGTAGTCGTCGCTAGTCCTTCGATGTTCGGAGCTGCGGTAGTGTCAGCTTCTTTGTTCAATTAAAGTATGGTGAAGCATGGAATTGGGCGAGTTGTCGTTTCTTTCCCACCCTATATTGGCTTGGGTATATCCCATAGTTTTCTGATGGGAGGACGACCAGGAAAACAGAAAATTGTTATCAATACTCACCGTAATTTTCCTTTCCTGGTCCGTCCTCACGTCAGCACAACTTTTACTTCCCTCCCTAAGTAGCCTGTCGCCGATAAAGAAAAAAACACAAGGGGGAGGGAGGACAGGGATTTATTGCGCTGGAAGAAGGTGGTCCTGGGGGTTAATCAGGGAGAGTTAACCCATAGTGTGCTGACGTGAGGACAGACCAGGAAAGGAAAATTACAGTGCGTATTGATAACAATTTTCCATTTTCTGACCAGGCTATAGGTAAACATTATGCTGTGATGGTGGAAAACATTGATATGAATCAAGTTATGAAGATAAAATAATTTGTCTGACAAATTTACACTCTTCTTATTTTGTCCAATTTTTCTGAAAAAACCCCCCAAAAACAGCTTTGAAAAAAATGGGAAAACATGTTTTTCCCAATTTTTCCTTTTTTTCTAGGCCTTCCCATCTCCACACCTGAAGTATCAGTGCTGTATGGTACCAGTCCCACAATGAAATGCTGGCATGGACCACTGCTACTCTGCCACTGACAATATTTATAATCCTGAGTGGTACTCAGCTCTAAATGACACAGCTTTATTCATACTGACTCTCAGCTCATTGTGATACTTGGTGGTGAATACAGGAGACAACACTGACACCCTCATACATATAGCAGGCACTAAAGATGATATACATGACAATGCATAGTCTTGAATTGTTCACTTTGAGGGCTGTACTGATTGTATTGGCATGACCAGTGACCTTACTGCATGTCAAGTATCCATGCCAGGCACAACACTTACTTTGTGGTATGCATAAAATTAATAATAATGCTTGTCAGAAATTCTGGGAAGTACAGGCAGGTGCTTTTGGACACCACAAAGGAATCCTGTCATCACACATAAAAGTTTAAAAATTATGCTTTAATATTTACCTGTCCCATTGTCAATCTCCTGTTTGTGTTGCTGCATCCAAAACCCTTCAGAGTATGTCAGGGACACAAAAACCAAGAGAAGTGAGGTCTTTACCAGGGCCCCGCTCATGGATCAGTGGTCTTGTGTAACAAACACTCAAAGGTAGGAAGCCCTAAGGCTCTGGCATGGCTAGATCAAGTGGAGAAACAACAAGAGCAGGGGATGCCACAGCCCCAGTTTGGCCAGCTACAAACAATCCATTACACAGTCATTTTACAGGTCCCCAATACAGGTTTAAGTTGAGTGTCCAATTCTGAAAATTAATGACATGATACCTAAGATCCAGTAATGTAATGAAAAAGTTGTGAGTCTAGACATATTGGCCCTAATTTACTATATCTCCCAAATCTACTCCAGCAGTGCCTTAAAATAACTCCCAATTAAAGCAATTACAACTTCAACGCTTACAAACCTGGAGTAAATCTACACACATGCGAACTCTATTTACCTGGGAAGATGCCTCTCAGGTCACATGTTCTAAGCGCTGGATGTCAGCTGGGATTGAACTTGTTGTTTCAGAATTCCTCCTTTTAATGCTTGTATGCAAGTTCATTGCCATAAAAAAAAAACATTACCACCCCCTCTCTCTAATTTTAACAGCCTTAGCCCTAGGGGACATGAATGAATTGAAAAAAAGTTTATAAATCGATTATTTTTTTCAGGAGCAGTGGTTTTAATAATGGTTAAAGTGAACCTTTTAGCTAAGATCAAGTGTAGTATCTGTTCTTATCAGTTGCCAAAAGAGGCGCTGTGCTACTGTCCTGGCCAAGGGGTAGGTCCGGATAGCAGTGGCTATGCAAATCCTGGCGTAAAGGAGGCTGGAAGGCAATTACTGGGGAGCTAAAGCCATTAGATGGAGATGGTGGAGGTTTCTCTGGGAAAGCTGGAAGGGCTCTTTCTGACTGGACGGGTGCTGTACTGGTCGAAGCTGGAGGGCTGAGCTTCTCGGCCTTTTGGCTGGACCATGTGTAGTACCGGTACTTATCAGTTGCCAAAGGAGGCGCTAAGCTGCAGCCGTGGCATATTCGGTCCTGAGGGCTGTGGCTATGTCAATCCTGCGGTGTAATTGGATTCTGGACGGTGGAACCGGATGGTACCGAGACCAAAGTGCCCATGGATATTTAGGGGCCGGTAGTAAGTACACGGGGAAACTTGAAAGGTCCTTCTGGTAGGTACGGGGAGACACTGGTCTGGCTGGAGGGCTGGGTTGGAAAAGAAGCCCATGGTGCATGTGCCCCTGGAGTGGCAGTCCAGGGGTGCCTGAATCTCACAGTGAGTGGCAGCACTTTGAGTTGACGGCACCTAGGTCACTGCACCATATCCACCTTCTTTTTGCACCTGCCTCTAGGGCCGGGCCTTTTGGCCAGGGCCAGAGGAATTTTTGATTCCTGGCCTCAAGGTTGGCTTTTGTCTCGCACAAAGGCACCTTTACACTTCTCCACTATCCTCCCCCCACTTTTATATGTTTTTTTGTGTGTGTTGTTTGTAGTGTCACTTGTTTGTCGGGTACACTTGCACTGTGTGATTAGTAAGATGTACGGTCTTCGGGCCTACCCTGAACGTCTTGGGAAGGTGGCGGGTATGGCCTTTTGGCTTGATCCACCGCCTCTCATGGGGTTTCCCTTCTGGGGAGTCCCACCTAGTATTGGGGGCAGTCAGTTCCAGCTGTCCACCTAAGAGAATGGGGGTTGTCTGGCTTCGGCTAGACGATCCTGGTGCATGATGCCCCAGTTCCTGTCAGGAGCCTTGCGTCCCGGGGAATCAGGGTATAATTTCCCAAAATTTGGCATGGGGTTCCCCTTAAAATCCATACCAGACCTGAAGGGCCTGGTACGGACTTTGTGGGGGACCCCTACCCAAAATTTGTGTTTCATTTTGGCGTGGAGTTCCTCTTAAAATCTATGCCAAACCCTTATCTGAGCGTGCATGCACTGTATATAGTCTACACAGTGGTGTAGTGGTTAGCACTTTTGCCTGGGAGCAAAAGGATCACTGGTTCAAATCCCAACCACAACACTACCTGCCTGGAGTGTGCATGCTTCTCCCTGTGTCTGCGTGGGATTCCTCCGGGTACTCCGGTTTCCTCCCACACTCCAAAGACATGCAGGTAGGTAAATTGGATCCTGTTTAAATTGGCCCTAGTATATGTATGAATGTGAGTTAGGGACCCTAGATTGTAAGCTCCTTGAGGGTAGGGACTGATGTGAATGAACAATATATAAGTAAAGCGACAGTGCTATATAAGTACCTGAAATAAATAAATACACTGATTGCAGTGTATTATATATACTGTACATATATATTCCTATATTACATGCCACTACCTAATCTTTTGCTATCTCCGCAAATGTTTTCACTATATTCGGCCGCTGTGTAAGTAGCCTTATATAGTGTGGGCTTGGACTCCGACCCGCTGAGCAATGATTGGCCAAATGCACCCTGCCTTTGGCCAATCATGGCTCTCACAGCAGAGCATGCTGTGATTGGCCAAAGCACGCAGGTCATGTGCATGCTTTGGCCAATCAGCGGGTGGCATTCCCCCAAAATTCACTGCATTATGGGCCGCTCAAATTTCCCACAAGCACCCCATAATGTTCAGGATTCAGCAACCCCCCAATGTTCGATTCGAACATACTTTTGACTCGAACCGGGGGACCATCCCTATTGACCATGGGTGTACATCGCAAGACACTTTTTTAACATAAAAGATTGGACAAAAAATGTCTCCATTTTTAAATACATTTTTACACTTTTTAGGTGAATGGGTATGATGTACCCAATACCCGTTCACATGGGGGGCCAGGATCTGATGGCCCCCTTGTTAATGGGGGCCTCCACATTTTGATCAGCCCCCCAACCGCAGACCCCAACAACCACGGTTGTCGGGAAGAGACCCTTGTCCCCATCAACATAGGTATAGGATGCTTTGGGGTGGGGGGGTGCAGAGCCCCACCACCCCAAAGCACACATCCCCTCATGTTAAAGGCATGTGGCCTGATTTGGTCCAGGAGGGGGGCAGGCCCTCACTTGTCCCCCCATCCTGACCTCCAGGCTGCATGCTCAGAAAGGGTCTGGAGTTTGGGGGGATCCCCCCGCCATTTTGTAATAAAATTTGGAGTGGGCTTCCCCTTAACCAGTTCCCTACCGAGTCATTGTAAAATGACGTCGGCAGGGAACCTCCGTCGATCCAGGACGACGTCATATGACGCCTTTCCCTTTTCGCTGCTACTAATAAAATTGTCTCTTTACCACGTGACCGGCTGTGTTCAATCACAGCCGGTCACTACCGACCTCCACGTGCGCACCACTCATGCGCACCCCCGCAGCATGGCGATCGGGGCTGAGGCTTGTCCCTCGGACAAAGCCCAGCTCTGATCAGTGTAAAGAGCCAATAGAATTGGCTCTTTACCATGTGACCGGCTGTGTCAATCACAGCCGGTCATGTAATGTAAACAAACCGCG
Organism: Glandirana rugosa; assembly: GCA_018402905.1. Lineage (NCBI taxonomy): Eukaryota > Metazoa > Chordata > Amphibia > Anura > Ranidae > Glandirana > Glandirana rugosa. The sequence continues at coordinate 1,155,832 of BLSH010144960.1, read as the reverse complement.
GTAACGAGCTGTTACCGCGGTTCTCCCTGTCACACACCGATCGTGTGTGAGAGGGAGATTGCGGTAACAGCTCGTTACCACCTACTGTGTACACCAAGCACACTGATCACCCCCCCAATAAAGAGGACCTGTCACCACCCCATCAAAGTACCTGTCACAGCCCATCAGAGTACCTGTCACCTGCCCATCAAAGTACCAGAGTACCTGTCACCTGTCCATCAAAGTACCCGAGTACCTGTCACCTGTCCATCAAAGTACCCGAGTACCTGTCACCTGTCCATCAAAGTACCCAAGTACCTGTTACCTGCCCATCAAAGTACCCGAGTACCTGTCACCTCTCCATTAAAGTACCCGAGTACCTGTCACCTGCCCATCAGAGTACCCGAGTACCTGTCACCTGCCCATCTGAGTACCCGAGTACCTGTCACCATCCCATCTGAGTACCCAAGTACCTGTTACCATCCCATCTGAGTACCCGAGTACCTGTTGCCATCCCATCAGAGTACCTGAGTACCTGTCACCAACCCATCTGAGTACCCGAGTACCTGTCACCAACCCATCAGAGTACCCGAGTACCTGTCACCAACCCATCAAAGTACCCGAGTACCTGTCACTAACCCATCAAAGTACCCGAGTACCTGTCACCAGACCATCAGAGTACCCAAGTACCTGTCACCTGCCCATCAGAGCACCCGAGTACCTGTCACCAGCCCATCAGAGTACCCGAGTACCTGTCACCTGCCCATCAGAGTACCCGAGTACCTGTCACCTGCCCATCAGAGTACCCGAGTACCTGTCACCGGCCCATCAGAGTACCAGAGTACCTGTCACCGGCCCATCAGCGTACCAGAGTACCCATCACCAGCCCATCTGAGTACCCAAGTACCTGTCACCAGCCCATCAGCGTACCCAAGTACCTGTCACCTGCCCACCTGAGTACCCGAGTACCTGTCACCTGCCCACCTGAGTACCCAAGTACCTGTCACCAGCCCATCAGAGTACCAGAGTACCGGTCATCTGCCCTTCAGATTACCCGAGTACCTGTCACCAACCCATCTGAGTAACCGAGTACCTATCTGCAGCCCATCAGAGTACCCAAGTACCTTTTTCCAGTCCATCAGATTACCTGAGTACCTGTCTCCAGCCCATGTCCATGAGTCCATTAGACTACCTGACCTTTTTCCATGA
>BLSH010144960.1:1121960-1135031 GCA_018402905.1 Glandirana rugosa | reverse complement strand
TCCCCATGTTGAGGGCATGTAGCCTGGTACGCCCCCCCATCCTAACCAGGGGATATGGGTCTGGTTTGGATTTTAGGGGGACCCCCACGTCAAATTTTTTAAAAATTTGGCACGGGGTTCCCCTTAATATCCAAACCAGACCTGAAGAGCCAGGTTTGGACTGGGGGGGGGGGGGACCCCACACACTTTTTTCCAGCAATTTTTTTTCACTTTAAGCATTATTAAAATCACTTCTCCTGAAAAAACGATTGATACATGTCCCCTAGGGCAGGACCGGGTCCCCATACACGTTTTAGGGCAATAAAATTGCATATAAGCCTTTAAAATGAGCACTTTTGATTTTTCATGTTCGCGTCCCATAGACTTTAATGGTGTTCGGATGTTCGCCCTGAACTTTTTGTCTGTTCGCATGTTCTGGTGTGAACCGAACCGGGGGGTGCTCGGCTCATCCCTATTCACAATATGGAAAAAAATTGGCCTAACTTTACTGTTGTCTTATTTTTTAACTCAAAAATCAGAATTTAAAAAAAAAAAAAATCACGCTTGTAAGACCACTGCGTATATACGGTGTTACAAAAAGTTTTGCCACGGCCGCCATTTTATTCTCTAGGGTGTTAGAAAAATATATATATAATGTTTGGGGGTTCTACATAATTTTATAGCAAAAAAAAATGGTTTTAACTCGTAAGCACCAAACTCCAAAAAGAGGCTCAGTCTTAAAGTGGTTAAGGGGAACCCCATGCCAAATTAAAAAAAAATGCCCATTCTGGGAGACGCCTCTGGACTGCACGGCAGAGGGAGAGGGGTCAGCGACAGAAGAAGGAAGGAGAAGAAGATGATTGAAGAAGAAGAGGAAGGTAGAAGACCGAAAGAAGAAGCAGAAGACCAGAAGAAGGGCTGGGGCAGGAGAAGATGGAGGAAGAAAGCAGAAGAGCTATTTTACACAATAAAGGACTTGTCATAAACTGCCTCTTGTTTTTTGTACCACTTTACTCCTTTTTTGGTGAATGGGTAGGGGCACAATGTATCCCATACCTATTCACATGGGGGGGTCGGGATCTGGGGGCCCCCTTATTAAAGGGGGCTTCCAGATTCTGATAAGTCCCCTGCCTGCAGACCCCCACAACCACCGGCAAGGGTTATGGGCATGAGGCTCTTCTCCCCATCAACATGGGGACAAGGTGCTTTGAGGGGGACCTCAAAGCACCCTCCCCATGTTGAGGGCATGTTTTCTGGTATGGTTCGGAGGGGTGGCGCTCGCTCATCCCCACCCCCTCCTGCCATGCCAGGGCTGAAGGATCTGGTTTAGATTTTAGGGGGGACCTGGTACAGTCTTTGGGGGGGACCCCTGCGCATTTTTTTTTATTTTTGGCGGGGTTCCCCTTAACCACTTCCTTACAGGACACTTACACCCCCATTCCTTACCAGACCAATTTTCAGCTTTCAGCACTCTCACACTTTAAATGACAATTACTCAGTCATGCGACACTGTACCCAAACAAAATTTTTATAATTGTTTTCTCACAAATGGAGCTTTCTTTTGGTGGTATATAATCACTGCTGAGTTTTATATTTTTTTCAATATAAGCGAAAAAGTATCAAAAATTTTGAAAAAAAAACACTTTTTTTTAGTTTGTATTGAAACATTTTGCAAAAAAGTTTTTTTTCTTCATAAATTCTGGCCATAATTTATACTGCTACATATCTTTGGTAAAAATAACCCAAATTAGTGGATATTATTTATTCTCTGTGAGTCTACAAGCTATGGTGCAAATCATTGAAAATTGATCACACCTGATGTACTGACCACCTATCTCATTTCTTGAGACCCCAACAAGCCAGGAAAGTACAAATACCCCCCAAATGACCCCTTTTTGGAAAGTAGACATTCCAAGGTATTTAGTAAGGGGCATGGTGAGTTTTTTTAAGTTGTAATTTTTTCCCACAATTGTTTGCAAAATGAAGAATTTTTTTTTTTTACACAAAATTGTTAAACAAGTGATTTCTCACACACAGCATATGCATACTTGCAATGACACCCCAAAATACATTCTGCTACTCCTCCTGAGTATGGTGATGCCCCATGTGTGAGGCTTTTACACAGCCTGGCCACATACAAAGGCCTAACATTGAAGTAGCACCTTCAGGTGTTCTACGAGCATAAATTACAGATCTCATTTCTCAGCCCCCTATTACACTTTTGAAGGCCCTGGAACACCAGGACAATGGAATTGCCCACAAAATGACCCCATTTTGGAAAGCAAACACCCTAACTTATAAACTATGAAGCATAATGAGTCTTTTGAATGGTTCATTTTTTTTCCAGAAGTTGTTGGAAAATGTGGGGAAAAAATGAAAATGCATTTTTTTAACACAAAGTTGACCATTTATACGATATTTCCAACACATAGCACGTACATAGCAAAAATGACACCCCAAAATACATTCTGCTACTTCTCCTGAGTATGGCGATACCACATGTGTGAGACTTTTACACAGTCTGGCCACATACACAAGCCCAACATTGAAGTAGCACCTTTAGGCATTCTACGAGCATAAATTACACATCTCATTTCTCAACCACCTATTACATTTTTGAAGGCCCTGAAGCAATAGGACAATGGAATTTTCCACAAAATGACCCTATTTTGGAAAGCAAACACCCCAACGTATAATCTATGAGGCATAATGAGCCTTTTGAACATGTCATTTTTTTCCAGAAGTTTTTAGAAAATGTGGAAAAAAAATGAAAACGCATTTTTTTTACACAAAGCTGTCCATTTATAAGATATTTCCAACACATAGCATGTACATAGCAAAAATGACACCACAAAACACATTCTGCTACTCCTCCTGAGTATGACGATACCACTTGTGTGAGACTTTTAAACAGCCTGGCCACATACAGAGGCCCAACATTGAAGCAGCACCTTTAGGCGTTCTACGAGCATAAATTACACATCTCATTTCTCAACCACCTATTACACTTTTGAAGGCCCTGGAGCACCAGGACACTGGAATTGCCCACAAAATGACCACATATTGGAAAGCAAACACCCCAAGGTATATTCTATGAGGCATTATGAGTCTTTTGTATGGTTAAGTCATTAAAAAACATGAAAAGAAGATAAAAACTATATTATTTTTTACACAAAGTGGTCAATTTATAAGATATTTCTAACACATAGCATGTACATAGCAAAAATTACACCCCAAAATACATTCTGCTGTTCGTCCCGAGTATGGCGATACCACATGTGTGAGACTTTTACACAGCCTGGCCACATAGAGAGGTCCAAAATGCAGGGAGCACCATCATGCGTTCTAGGAGCATAAATTATACATAAAATATCCTAATGACCTATTACACTTTTGAAGGTCCTGGAGCACCAGGACAGTGGAATTACCCACTAAATGACCCCATTTTGAAAAGCAAACACCCCAATGTATACTCCATGAGGCATTATGAGTCTTTTGTACGGTTCCTTTTTTTCCACAAGTCTTCGGAAAACGTGGAAAGAAAATGAAAACTTATTTTTTTTACACAAAGTTGTCAATTTATATGATATTTCTAACACATAGCATGTACATAGCAAAAATGACCCCCCAAAATATATTCTACTACTCGTCCCGAGTATGGCGATACCACATGTGTGAGACTTTTACACAGCCCAATCACATAGAGAGGTCCAACACTGAAGTAGTACCTTCAGGCGTTCTAGGAGCATAAATTACACATCTAATTTCATTCCTACCTATCACACTTTTGAAGGTCCTGGAGCACAAGGACAGTGGAATTACCCACAAAATTACCCCATTTTGGAAAGCAAACACCCCAATGTATATTTTATGAGGCATGGGCTGCAGATAGGTACTCGGGTACTCTTATGGGCTGCAGATAGGTACTCGGGTACTCTGATGGATTAGTAAAAGGTACTCGGGTACTCTGATGGGCTGGTAAAAGGTACTCGGGTACGCTGATGGGCTGGTAAAAAGTTCTTGGGTACTCTGATGGGATGGTGACAGGTACTCGAGTACTCAGATGGTCTGGTGCCAGGTAATTGGGCACTCAGATGGTCTGGTGCCAGGTACTTGGGTACTCAGATGGGCTAGTGACAGGCACTTGGGTACTCAGATGGGCTAGTGACAGGTACTAGGGTACTCAGATGGGCTAGTGACAGGTACTCAGATGGACTGGTGACCGGTACTCGGGTACTCAGAAGGGTTGGTGACAGGTACTTGGGTACTCTGATGGGTTGGTGACAAGTACTCGGGTACTCTGATGGGCTGGTGACAGGTACTTGGGTACTCTGATGGGCAGGTGACAGGTACTCGGGTATTTTGATGGGCAGGTGATAGGTACTCGGATACACTGACGGACAGGTGATAGGTACTCGGGTACTCTGATGGGCAGGTGACAGGTACTCGGGTACTCTGATGGGCAGGTGACAGGTACTCGGGTACTTTGATGGGCAGGTGACAGGTACTCGGGTACTCTGATGGATAAGTGCACGCCGCTGTGTGTGTGTTGTCGGAAGTGACCGGCTGGTATAGTACACAGCCGGTCACGTGGTAAAGAGCCAATTTTATTGGCTCTTTACCCCGATCATGGAAGGCCGGAGTCCCGAGGGACACTCCTGGTCCCCGATCGCCGCGATGGCCTGATCGCTGGGGGCCCGCAAAGCGGTAATAACAAGTGGACGTCATATGACGTCCACTTAGCGTGGGGAGTGCTCCTTGCCAACGTATAATTACTATACGCCGGTAAAGAAGTGGTTAAAATACATACCAGACCTGAAGGGTCTGTTACGGACTTTGGGGGGAAACCCTACACAATTTTTTTTTAAAAATTCAGAATGGGGTTCCCCTTAAAATCCACACCAGACCCGAAGGGCCTGGTTTGGATTTTGGGGGACCCCCACACTATTTTTTTTTACATTTTGGTGTGGGCCCTGCTGTATTTTAAAAATTGTGATGACATGCCCCAGTCAAACAGGTGCCAGAACACTGTAACCCCTTGCAGTTACTCTTGTTGGACGCAGGAATGGGGCCTGCTGTTGTAAATTAGCTTAAAAGTTGTTATGACATGCCCCAATCAAAAAGGTGCTGACAAATTGGGCCTTGGGTGTTGGCAGTGCCAGAACACTGTAACCCCTTGCTGTTACTCTTGTTGGGTGCAGGAATGGACCCGCTGTTGTAAATTAGTTTAAAAATTGTGATGACATGCCCCAGTCAAAAAGGTGCTGAAAAATTGGGCCTTGGGTGTTGGTAGTGCCAGAACACTGTAACCCCTTGCAGTTACTCTTGTTGGGTGCAGGAAAGTGCCCTGCTCTGTGGTCTGATGCAATTGGGTGGCTGCCCTTTAGCTGGCCCCTGGAGGACATCCTGCCTCGTTGGAGTTGTGCCTCCTCCTCCTCCTCACTTTCCTCCTCTCTTCTCTCAGGCATCCAAGTACAGTCCGTGTCCTCATCATCCCCTCCTTCCTCGTCACTGGAGAAATCTTGGCAGTATGCTACAGCTGGGGGAACATGACTGCTAGTTTCTTGTCCTTCTGCGGCACCCCCTGTCTCTAGGCTCACGCTACTCCCTTCCTCAACCTGGGAAACAACATCGGGGCCTTCAAATTGCTATGCATCCTCCATCAGCATGTAACCAACACTATGGTCGAATAATTCTGGTAACTCCTCCGTGCATGATGGTGGGGCTACAGAAGGAGTAACTGTGGACAAGGATCCATTGGAATAGGCCGCTTTGCCAGCTGCGTTGGAAGGCAAACTTGTATGAGCCTGGGTGACAGAAGATGAGGAGGATGAGGACGGCTCAGTTATCCACTCCACCAACTCTTCTGCATGTTGTGGCTGACTAGCACGGCCAACAGCTGAAAAAAAGGACAAGCATGACCTGCCTGCAGAGGATGCACCATGTTCTCCACCACCACTTTTCACTGAAAACACAGAGGCAGCTTTCCCTCTTTTAGTGGCCTGGGAGCGCCTGCCTCTCCTTTGTGACCTTCCTGACATGATGGAGATTTTTTTTAACACCGCACTACACTGTATTATATACCATACACCCCCGAATGCACTGATATACAGTATACACTCAATACACTGTGTGTGTGTATATATATATATAGATATATATATACTAGACTGTATTTATTTTAATACATCCCGTCAAGTCTACTATATACCGTCACTCCTGAATGCACTGATATATAGTGTACACTCAATAGGCTGTGTGTATATATATATATATATATATATATATATATATATATATACACTAGATTGTAAATATTTTAACCACTTGCCGACCTTAGTCTGACGGTGACAGAGTGGACCGTTATCGCAAACCGCCGTCATTTGACGGCGGCTGCGATAACTAGTGCTGTGAGCGCGCGTGCGCTGCCGGAGGTGCGCTCGCCTGCTCACTGTGTCCGGGGGGGCCAGGGAGCGGGTAGGTCGGACTCGATCGCTGTCAGCTACCCACGATGGCCCCCCTGCAGTGAGAGAAAGGAGGTCCGTGTAGGTAAACACGGATCTCCGTTCTCATAGAGGGGGAAGGGTGGTGATCACAGGCTTCCTGTATATGGAAGCTGTGATCATCCTCTTTCCCCAGCCAGCCCACACACAGTTAGAACACGCCCAGGGAACACAGTTAACCCTTAGAGCGCCCCCTGCAGGTTAACCCCTTCACTGCCAATGGCATTTACACAGTAATCAGTGCATTTTTATAGCACTTATGGCTGTATAAATGCCAATGGTCCCAAAAAAGTGTCAAAATGGTCCGACATGTCTGCTGCAATATCGCAGTACCACTAAAAATCGCAGATCGCCGCCATTACTAGTAAAAATAAAAAAAAATAAAAACCCCAGAAATTAATTCTCATTGTCTGTAAACGCAGCAACTTTTGCGCAAACCAATCAATAAAAGCTGATTGCGATTTTTTTAACCAAAAATATGAGAAAGAATATAAATCGGCCAAAACCGATGGAAAAAAATGTTTTTTTATATTTTTGTGGGGATTTGTATTTTAGCAAAAATAAGAAATTTGTTTTTTTTTGCAAAATTGTCGCTCTTCTTTTGTTTATAGCGGCGGTCAGAAATGACGCAGAGGTGATCAAATACCACCAAAAGAAAGCTATATTTGTTGGGAAAAAAGGACGCAAATTTCGTTTGGTTACAACGTTGCATGACCGCGCAATTGTCAGTTAAAACGACGCAGTGCCAAATCGCAAAAAGTGCTCTGGTCCTAAAGTGGGAAATCCTTCCGGGGCTGAAGTGGTTAAGACACCACATCAAGTAGTGTACGATATACCGTACACCACCGAATGCACTGATATATAGTGTACACTCAATACACTGTGTGTATATACTAGACTGTATATATTTCAATACACCCTGTCAAGTCTACTATATACCGTACAAACACCCCCGAATGCACTGATATATAGTGTACACTCAACATGCATTTGACTCGAACCGGGGGCCCATCCTTATCAGGCATTATAGCTGAGATACTGGCAGGTGATAGACCTTTTCAAGAGTGCAGACCTAAATTAGCTTGATGCCTGTGTCTTATTGTCCAAGTCCAGACCTGGAGGAACAAATGATCTCAGGGCTGAATCCCACCTTGACTATGACATTAGTGATCATATCTCTCTTTTAGCACATCCAAGGAGACAGCCTGTATAAAACAACGTTAGCTAGTTGCTTCATTCCAACAAGTGTTGCTCATACCCTGACCATCATTAATCACTTAGACTCTATTATACATAGAAAAGGAATGCCTGTGACAATCATACAGATATCTGCATAAGCATTACAGAATTCCAGCCTAGTGTTTGTTATATACCTGTCCATCTAACTGCCACACCATACGTTTGAAACCAGAGAGAAATTGTACAATATATAAATACTATATATACACTACTGTTCAAAAATTGTAGGCAGGTGTGAAAAAATGCTATAAATTAACAAAGCTTTCATAAATAAAAGTGTGCCAAAATGGAAAGAAAATGAACAGAAGAGAAATCCGAATCAAATCAATATTTGGTGTCACCACCCTTTGGCTTCAAAACAGCATCAATTCTTCTAGGTACACTTGCATACAGTTTTTGAAGGAACTAGGCAGGTAGGTTGTTCCAAACATCTTGGAGAACTAACCGCATATCTTCTGGGCATGTAGGCTGCCTCAGATCTTTCTGTCTCTTCATGTAATCCCAGACAGACTCGATGATGTTGAGATTAGGGCTCTGTGGGGGGGGCAAACCATCACTTCTGTAACTCTTTGTTCTTGAAGTTAGTGCTTAATGACATTAGCTGTATGTTTGGGGTCGTTGTCCTGGTGCAAAATAAATGTGGGGCGAATCACACGCCTCCTTGATGGTATGGCATGATGGATAAATATCTGCCTCTATAGCATTGACGGCACTATTGATCCTAACCAAATATCCATCTCCATTTGCAGAAATGAAGCCCTGTCTGTTAACTGTTGCCTGCAGACACTTGTTATTGTACCACTTTCCAGCCCTTCAGCAAACAAACTGCCTCCTGCTACAGCCAAATATTTTAAATTTTGAATCATCGGTCCAGAGCACCTGCTGCCAATTTCTGCTCCCCAGTTCATTTGTTTTTGTAAAAAGTAAAAAATATTACTGCACAGGTGATAATAAGCTAAGTGAAATAAAGCTGCTTGCAATATCACAACAGAACCAATTGATGAAGACAGCTTTCCCTGCCCTGGACACTATATAATGGCGTGGAGGTGGACATAGACTCCATGTCCCCAATGATGTCAGTTATGACAAAACATGTAGGACATAGTCTATGTCTGAACTAACCACGTCAATTGAGCTTGTATGCAAGTACTTTTATCCTGGGCACTACCATTTTAACCGCTGACTATTCACTGGATTGCTGTAAGTGTTTAGTAACCTCTTCTCAAACTATGTGGACCCCCTTTTTCTTCCTTATTGGTCACGTTTGAGGAACACCAGGGGCTTGTTTAGCCAGCCATGTTACCTTCCTTTCCTGTCTAACCACTGAGGGATTCGCTTTGTGTGCTGGATCATTATTTAAATGCCTGTCTGGACTCCTAGAAAGTGGAGTCTAGAGATCTGGTAAGCTCACATCCTGTTTATTATCGCGGTGGAGGTGCACCAGGTGGATATTCATCTAAACAATCAAATTTCTTTTGGACATTATTTCAATTAACTTTTTTTTTCTCCATCTGTCACTATGCACTTTATTGTTCAAACACTTTCCAGACTAGGTGTGATTTACTGATTTAATGATTTACTTTGAACTTCATTTATTTAGTGCTGCAATTTTTATTATATGTTTTTGTGCATAGTTGGGTCACTAAATCTTGTTTCCACATCTGAGGTATGGCTTTTTATCCACAATTCTTCCATAAAGACCACGTCTGACAGTTTTCTCTGGACAGTAGATGGGTGTACCTGAGTCCCACTGGTTTCCACCAGTTCTGTACTGATTGCATTGCGGGACATCTGCTGATGTCAAAGGGAAGTACTGTATGCATGATGTGTCTTTCATCTGCTGCATTAAGTTTCCTTGGCCAAGTACTGTGTCTACAGTCCTCAACATTGCATGTTTCTTTGTGCTTCTTCAAAAGAGCTTGATCAGCACATCTTGACCCAGTCTGCTTTAAAATCCTTCCTGGGAGAGGCTTTGCTGATGGAGTATAACTACCTTGTGTTTTGCTGCTGTGCTCAGTCTTGCCATGATGTATGAACTGTGAAATTTTAGGATGGGGGGCCAGACCCCGCCCTTTCTTTTTGACCCCTTCCACTTCTCATAAGCCCCACCCCTTATAGATTCCACCCATTGTGTCAGGAATATACAGCCCAGAATCACCAGATAGGATATACAGCATCGCCAGATAGGGGTATATACAGCATCACAGATAAGGGTATATACAGCACCACACATAGGGGTATATACAGCACCACAGATAGGGGTATATACAGCATTAAAGATAGGGGTATATACAGCACCGCATATAGGGATATACAGCACCACACATAGGGATATACAGCACCACAGATAGGCATATACAGCACCATAGATAGGGATATACAGCACCACACGTAGGTATATACAGCACCACAGATACGGATATACAGCACCACAGATAGGGATATACAGCAGCATCACAGATAGGGACATACAGCACCATAGATAGGGATATACAGCACCACAGACAGGGATATACAGCACCACATATAGGGATATACAGCACAACAGATAGGGGTATACAGCACCATAAATAAGGGTATATAGAGCCCCACAGATAGGGATATACAGCACCATAGATAGGGGTATACAGAATCATATATAGGGGTATACAGCACCACAGATGGGGATATACAGCACCATAGATAGGGGTATACAGCACCACAGATAGGGATATACAGCACCATAGATAGGGGTATACAGCACCACAGATAGGTATATACGTCACCATAGATAGGGCTGTACAGCACCATAGATAGGGGTATACAGCACCATAGATAGGGGTATACAGCACCATAAATAGGGGTATACAGCACCACATATAGGTATATACAGCACCATGGATAGAGTTATACAGCACCACAGATAGGTATATACAGCACCATAGATAGGTGTATACAGCACCATAGATATGGGTATACAGCACCATAGATATGGGTATACAGCACCACAGATAGGTATATTCAGCACCAATAGGGATATACAGCACCATAGATAGGGGTATATACAGCACCATAGATAGGGGTATATAGCACCATAGATTGGGTATATACAGCACCACAGATAGGGATATACAGCACCACAGATAGGGATATACAACCCCCCGTCGCGGGGCTTGTGGTACTGACAGAAGACCCCCCCCCAGGGTAGTCGGGAAATCAAAGTCCCACATTTACCCCATCTAGGAGCTGGCAGCAGGCAGAGCAGTGTCCGGTGACCGGCGAGTGGGGAGCAGGGAGCGGGCAGCAGGTAGAGCGGTGTCCGGTGAGCGGGGAAGCAGCTTGGCTTTGGCTGTGCATCCCTCTCCTCCGACGAGAAAGGCGTCCAATGGGATCGTCTGTCTTCTGTGTCAATCGGTAAACCGGTAACATACCGGTGCTTGCTGATTGGCGGAGAGCGGTTTAGGGTTAGAAAGGCAAATGTTCATTTGCCTTTGTAAGGGCTTGTGGCGGCACGCTCTGCGCCACAACCCACACTATATTGAAGCCTATTAAAGCCTTCAGCTCTAATGAGATGCTTCAAAGTAATCCCCCGGCAGCGGTAATTCATGCGGCTGCCTTCTCAAAGGGGCCAGCCACATGAATAGGGGGTGGTCGCGGGCAGCCATGGATAGATTCATGCTATGCATGAATCTATCCAATGCATAGAGAGAGGTGGCAAGTCACATAGTTCGTGAGGTTGAAAAAAGACCATCTAGTTCAATCAAAAAAAAAAATTTGAAAAATTATATATAACCATACAACCCTTCACCCACAGTTGATCCAGAGGAAGGCAAAAAACCCCAGCAAAGCAAGATCCAATTTGCTATAGTGGGGTAAAAAATTCCTTCCTGATCCCCCGAGAGGCAATCAGATTCTTCCTGGATCAACTTTACCTAAAAATGTTAGTACCCAGTTATATTATTTACATTAAGGAAAGAATCCAGGCCTTTTTAAAAACAATCTACTGTGCTGGCCAAAACCACCTCTGGAGGGAGTCTGTTCCACATTTTCACAGCTCTAACTGTAAAGAAACCTTTCCGTATTTGGAGAAGAAATATTTTTTCCTCTAGATGTAAAGAGTGCCCCCTTGTCCTTTGTGATGACCTTAAAGTAAATAACTCAACACTAAGATCACTATATGGACCACTTATGTGTTTGTACATGTTGATCATATCCCCCCTTAATCTCCTCTTCTCAAGAGAGAATAAATTCTGTTCCTCTAAACTTTCCTCATAACTGAGCTCCGCCATGCCTCTTATTAGTTTGGTTGCTCTTCTCTGCACTTTCTCCAGTTCCCCGATATCCTTATTGAGAACTGGTGCCCAAAACTGAGCTGCATATTCCAGATGAGGTCTTACTAATGATTTGTACAGGGGCAAAACGATGTCTCTATCTCTGGAGTCCATACCTCTCTTAATACAAGAAATGATTTTGCTTGCTTTGGAAACTGCAGCTTGGCATTGCATGCCATTATTAAGCTTATGATCTACCAAAACCCCCAGATCCTTCTCCACTGTGGATTCCCCCAATTGTACTCCCCCTAGTATGTATGATGCATGCATATTTTTAGCCCCCAAATGCATGACTTTACATTTATCAATATTAAACCTCATTTGCCACATAGTCGCCCAATTAGACAGTGCATTGAGGTCTGCTTGTAAGTTGGAGCCATCCTGTAAGGACGTTATTCCACTGCATAGCTTGGTGTCATCTGCAAACACTGAAATGGTACTTTTAATCCCATACCCTATATCATTTATAAATATATTGAAAAGTAAGGGCCCCAACACTGAACCTTGGGGTACACCACTGATATGGCTCATTGCTCTTGGTCCCACCCCACACTATAAAAGTATACTTTCAATAGCGGCCATTTTCAGTGTGATATCTGCGTGGAGAGAGATAGAACAGGGCTCTTTTCAGTGCTACTAGACAGTTAGTATGCTATATTGTGCTATTGTGATTCTATTGTCTGTGTAGTTTAGTCTAGTGTGAATCTAGGGATAGTTCAGTCAGTGTGAGTGTAGTGAGTCATGATCATCATTCATCTCTACATTAATGTGAATCTAGGGATAGTTCAGTCAGTGTAGTGTGACCACCATTCATCTTTACATTAGTGTGAAACTAGGGATAATTCAGTCAGTGTGAATATAGTGTGACCACCATGGATCTTTATATTAGTGTGAATCTAGGGACAGTTCAGTCAGTGTGAGTGTAGTGACCATTTAACACAGTGCAAGTTTATTTCTGTGCATTACTGCAAGTTTAACTCTAACGTCATTGCGTATCTTTATACATCTCAATTTGAACGTCATTACGTGTCTTTATTTGA
>BLSH010144960.1:1101668-1115200 GCA_018402905.1 Glandirana rugosa | reverse complement strand
CTCAATAGGGTTACGGTGTGAAAGCACCAGCGACACCCAAAGACCAATTTTGCCCCACCTGTTTGACAGGTGCATATCATTGCAATTTTTGACAGCAAAGCCAATTCTTGCTTTCATTAAGACTACCTCTATAGGGTTACGGTGTGAAAGCGCCACTGACACCCAAAGACCAATTTTTCTGCACCTATTTGACAGGTGCATATCATTGCAATTTTTGACAGCAAGGCCAATTCTCTTTTTCATCAAGAATACCTCAATAGGGTTACGGTGTGAAGGCGCCACCGACACCCAAAGACCTATTTTGCTGCACCTGTTTGACAGGCGCATATCATTGCAAGTTTTGACAACAAAGCCAATTCTTGCTTTCATCAAGAGTACCTCTATAGCGTTACAGTGTGAAAGCACCACCGACACTCAAAGACCAATTTTTCCGCACCTGTTTGACAAGTGCATATCATTGCAATTTTTGACAGCAAGGCCAATTCTTGTTTTCATCAAGAATACCTAAATAGGGTTACGGTGTGAAGACGCCACCGACATCCAAAGACCATTTTTTCCACACCTGTTTGACAGGCGCATATCATTGCAAGATTTGACAACAAAGCCAATTCTTGCTTTCATCAAGCGTACCTCTATAGGGTTACGGTGTGAAAGCACCACCAACACTCAAAGACCAATTGTTCCGCACCTGTTTGACAGGTGCTTATCATTGCAATTTTTGACAGCAAGGCCAATTCTTGTTTTCATCAAGAGTACCTCTTATAGGGTTACGGTGTGAAGGTGCCACAGACACCCAAAGCCCAATTTTTCTGCACCCGTTACTTCTATCCAAAGTCTGTGGAAGAGACATCAGAATTTATCCCAAAAAATCTCTAATCTTGTTCCTAGTGCACTACATTGTGGCCTTATCATACAGACTTGCTTCCCAAGCCGTTGCTTACAAAACAAAGAAAGCTTGCAGGGAATATGTCATTTTTTGGCTTTATAAACGCAATTATTGCTGCAGCAGCTTCTATACCTGGTACAGATGTGCCACTTAACAGGTAGACTAAGGAGACCCCCCAGGTACTATATTGAAAGATTTTTTTCATTTTTATGCTTTCACTTTAAGCATTAATAAATTACTGCTCATTTAAAAATGATATTTTTTACAAACTCTTTTTTATTGATACATGTCCCCCAGGGCAGTACCCGGACCCCATAACCATTGTATGCCCAATTAATTGCATATAAGCCTTCAAAATGTGCACTTTTGCTTTTTCACGTTTGGGTCCCATAGATTTCAGTGGGTTTCGTTATTCCTTTCTGAACTTTCACCATGTTCGAGTGTTCTGGTGTGAACCGAACAGGGGGTCGTTTGACCCATCCCTACTTATAACCCTTCTCCAGCCAAAAAGATTGTTTGTTTTGTTTTGGAAAGAAGGGAAGAGTTAGAACCTCTATTAGATTTCATTGCAGTCTTTGTACCTACTGCAGAGGTAAGATGTAAAATATCCCTAACCGGGGCATAGACTAAAACAAAGACACATATTAATAGAGGGTTAGAATTGGTAAACCTCTGTAATTTACTGAATTCAGGTATTTCCATAAAAGGGCAATGTTAATGCTACAGCTACAGCTACATGCTACATTTTAGACAATTATGAACTACCAACCAGGTGGCCGCTGTTTAAAGAAGATCTGTCATTATGATATTTTGTTACAGTTCTGCCCCCTATGGAACAAAGTACATGTAGGACTTTGTACTATGTTCTGAAGTGCTTTCTAACCATAGTTATGGGGTTTGATCTGTCCCTTTCCCTCCTGACATCAATGGTACTGAACATTTTTGGGATGATTTGGAACACAAATTGCAAGCCAAGTCTTCTTGTTCAACACCAGTACTCATCTCACAAATGCTCTTTTGATTGAATGAGCACATGTTTCTATAGGGACATTTCAAAATCTTTTGGAAAGTTTTCCAGAGGAGTAAAGGATGTTATAGCTGTAAAGGGGAGACATGGGGAATCTGACAGTCCAGTGAATTTTTACATATTATACTATTCTTCAGTGGGAGTAGAAAATGCCCTGGCCTCAGTGGGTGCACAGTGTCCCAAGGTTTTGAGCAGTGAAATGAAAAATGTACCTAGAATCTGGGAAGAGGATAATGCCCTATCATTGGTTCAGTGGAAGGAATAGTGCCCCTTTGTTGTAATCAGTTGGACGAGTAGTACCCATTATTGGTGTCAGTTAAAAGAAATGTTGCTGCATTGTTAGTGTGAGTTAGAGGAATAGTGCTCCATCATTGGTGCCAGTGAGAGTTATAGTGCCCCATCATTATTATTGGTGGGAGGAGTAGTTCCCCATCATTGGTGACTGTGGAAAGACTAGTGTCCCATCATTGGTGTGGGGGGGGGGGGTTTGGGGGAATAGTGCCATCATTGTTATCTCTGAGCAAGGAGCCTAGAGTAGTGTGCTTGAATACACAGGTAGGTTTCTCAGGTCACCAATTCAAATGCCTGAATTAAATCTCCTCTTCATTGTTTTAAACCCCTGCACCCCCCCCCAACTAATTTGTGGGTTATTAAAAATAAATACTTAAAAGCTTTTTTTACCTATTTAAATCCACGGTCATGCTCTAGGTCCCTAGTCTTCTCCTCTTCTTATGGAAAAGTGGGAGTGTTCTTCCTCAGGTCTTCATGTCACTTACTGGGTGAAGTGGACACTTTCTATTGGTTGTCCAGTGGAGGGGTCCTCTCAGGTTCCAGAGGCACAGCATGATGACAACATGAATAGAGGACAATCAGTATGGGCACAGACTGCAGTCCTAAGTCATAGGTACTCATTTCTGGTGATGGCGCCAGCAATGGACATGGATGGCAAAGTACAGTGAGTAGAGAATAGCTTCAGAAGATTTTTTCCTTTTTTCCAAAAATCTTGTGAATGGTCGGGGAAGGGGAGGGGGCAACTTTGCCTAGAAATTGGCTTTTAAGGCACATCTGTTCTCCCTATCTGCATTTTAAGGTTTAGCTTTAATTTTTCAATGTAAAGTGACTGTAATATTTTGTCACACACGTGTGTTACAAGCTGTAACCTAGAACTTGAGCTCTGGCAGTAAGACTAACAAAACATTTTTTAAATTGGTTAACATATATGTGAACTCTAACAATGAATTTCCTTTATTTGCTCCTGTGCTTTGTGCACACTTCCTCTGTTATCTCAAGAGGCCCAATTATCCCAACCAGTTTTTATCTTGGACTAGAGAACAATACTGTCTGTGTTGAGGTCAGTGGGAAGTATTTAGCAGCTCAGCAAAAGACAACTGGGTAGGGCTGACACCATTCAGTGCGCATAAAGGTTGTATTTGGTCAGCCTACTGCAAGAAATTAGGAGTGGAAGGAATTTCTTCCACATTAAGTATTCCTCTGTACCTGCAGTGTCTTTATAAAAGGGAATGGATTTATTGCAGAAATGTACTTAATATGTTTTTTTTTTATTTTGCCCTGGCATTGATTGCCCTTGTAAAATAAATACTGTATTTTCTCGTGTATTTGCTTTCAACAGAGCACTGTAAATGTTTCCCTCATATATTGTACTGAAGCTTAAACAAAGTGTTCTTCATTTGAAAGTCAATCCAGCTAAGTCAGTGCTGATACACCGCAGTAATACTGATCATATACAGTTCCTCGTTTTACAATTATATTGTCATCACCTACCTATCCCCACTACCTATCATGAGTAGGAAGCATTACCTGCTCAGTAAGTTATGCTCATTGTTGAAATAGACTTTACATGTTCCAGCCTGTTCTCACAGAACTGTTTCAGTGAAGCCAGGATAGAGTGTATGTTATTATTATACAGTTGTCATTAAGCTCTTCAGTTCCACTTCATTATTAAAGAATTCTTTTGGGTAGAGGTGGGACTGGCTAATAACTGGAATTCATCTGAAACTTTTCATCATGCTAAATCCAGTAAAATGAAATAGTTTACAAATGCACAGCCTGGCCATTTAATTATCACCTACTGACTCTTTGACCTGAGAAGTATGAAGAAACATTTAGGCCTCACTAGACGTTATAAAAACGCCAGTAGAAAGCTGTAGAATGAGTTTTCTAGCATTTTTTTTATTTTTTAGATGTAGCGTTTTTTTAGGGTTTTTTTTTTAGCAAAATTATACTTCCACAAAACCTATGGCTCAAAAACGCGAATAAACGCCAAATAGCCACAGTTTTCTGCATTTTTAAGCTTTTATCAGAGTTAGAGAGTTTTTACAGTTGAGTCAGCCAGAAAACGCCCCAGCCAAAAACTGCTGATAACAGCCTATGTGTGCATGGACACATAGGATAACATGCTGGGGCAGGGTTTCTCAATCAGGGTTCCATGGAACCCTAGGGTTCCTCCAGAGGTTGCTAGGGGTTCCTTGAGCAATGGTCAATTTCTACCTCTCAGATAAATTCCCAATAATACCATTGATCATTTTAGCTATCTGTCGGGGGGTAATTCTTCCCAATGACCACAAGTGTAAGGAGCATTCTTCCCATTGACTATCACACTAATGTATCATGAGTTGTAGATTTTTAATTTTTAGCAGGGGTTCCCCAAGACCAGAAAATTATTTCAAGGGTTCCTCAGGGTTGAAAAGGTTGAGAAAGGCTGTGCTGGGGAGTTTGTCCAGTGGGCATGAGGCTATAATAGCCCCAAACAACAGACATCTTGGCTACGCTAATTCTTATGTTAACATTCATATGTTTCTCTCATAAAGAATATACAACATTAGGATAAGATGAAAACATGTATGGTCGATGCAGACGTATCTAATTCCCTCCAACCAATCCACTGTTCAAAAGCATATATGTGTTAAATTATCTCCAAAATAAGCTAAACTCCCATTTTAATCACACTTGGTTTGCTTCCCATTTCCTAAATGAGTTGGTAGGCATTGTTCAGGACCTCAATTAAGAGAACCAAGGTGGTCACCTAAGATATGGATGAAAATAATGTTATCTGAAGTGTATTAAGCTTCTCAAACGGTTCTGCAGGAACTGGCTGAGAATTAAACCATGACTAAATGTACCCAAGTTAATTGATCAGCTTGGGTACAACCAGCCTGTCAGATTTTATATATAATAATTGCTAGTGGCTGTTATAGCCGCTAGCAATAATCACTCCATTCTCTTGGCGGGGGTGGCTTCCCCTGCCCACCCCCCTGCCAGGAGAACACAATGGCTCCACGAGAGGAATTCCCCCATCAACGCTGACTGTGTTGATGGTGGAATTGAGTGAGCAGGTTGCAGGAAAGAAAATCACTCTGCCTATGGCCGGCCTAAGGCATCCAGTTGGTATCCAAGTTCTGTCCCCATACTCAATTTGTTAACTAAAGTAAAATTCTCATCTAAACTCAAAATTATATTTAAAGTGGTTCTAAAGCCTAAACATTTTTTACTTTAAAGTGGAAGTAAACTCATTTTTTTTACTTGTACCTACACGTAAGGTCATAATAAGGTTTACCTGTAGGTACAATGACTATCTCCTAAACTTGCACTGTTTAGGAGATATTCACACTGCATGCAGCCGGTAATGTCATCAGTGCATGTGCTCTGAAGGGGCGGCATACTTGTGCTGACCCTTCAGAGCTCCATTCCGCTGTCCCTGACTCCCATACGCATGCGTGGGAATGACGCCATCGTGGAGCGGCCAATCAGATGGCCGGAGGACGCAAACCCGGAAGGAAGATCGGGTGAAGATAGAAGCCCTGTCAGCAGTTGGAGGGCTTTTTCTAAAGTAAATATTTCATAATGTGCTAGTATGCGATGCATACTAGCACATTATTTCATTGCCTTGCAGGGTTAAAAAAAATGTTCCTTGCATTAACCTCCCTGGCGGTATGATTATTTCAGATTTTTGGTTCTGAAAGAGGTACGATTATTTTGCATGAAAATTTGGCGTTTTATATTGTAGGCCTGTAATTATTAGGAATAACTCACTTAAATCTGTCCAAGCAACAGTCTAGTAGACATCCCGGGTATGAAAAAGTTTGAAAAATGAAATCATAAATTATAATATAATAAATAACTAAAAATAATTATCAAAAATAATAACGTAATAGTAATAAAATGTATTCAATAATGTAATCAAATCAAAAACACTGAAATTTGCTCAGTTGCAGAATTGTCGCTTGTCGTCACTTTCAGTCTCTGATGATAAATTTCCCCAAAAATCAGTATCACTCAATTCTGCAAATGATTCTTATTTATTATCCGTGATTTCTAGCTGGTCAGAAACCACTTTTGACGTAAAGGGATGCTTTTTGGTTGCTATGGACATTCTCATGTTTCCAGGCAGAAAGAATGGCATTTATAATATAAAAGTGCATGCAGGGCTCTGGGCAAACCACTAGGGACAAAGGGGATGTGAAATGTTTTCATACAGTAATGTAATCTATAAGATTACAGTGTACTGTATGTGCTGTGTGTGTTTCACTTTTTGAATTTCCTGCTGGTCTCCATCCCCGCAGGACTCGACGCTCGCAGGTAACGGAGCCCGGCACACAGAGTCATCTGGCGGCGGACACAGCCCGCCGCCAGGGGACATCGCTGGATCCAGGGGACAAGGTGAGTAGCGCTGCCTGGATCCAGCGATGCAATCCGGAGTGTGGCTCAGGGTTACCGCTCTTGGTACTGAAAATCCACCCCGAGCCACACTCGGGATTACCGTCAGGGAGGTTAAGGTAAAAATGTTTAGGTATCAGCATCCCCCCCCCCCTTTTACTTACCTGAGCCCTCATTTGATCCATCGCTGTGCACGTCTGCAGCCCTTCTCTCCCTTCACTTCTGGATCTCGCTGGCTTTGCTAGAGCACTGGTAGTTATTGGCTCCTGGTGCTGTCAATCAAAGCCAGTGACAAGGGAGCAGGGGATGATGCCGAATCCCGTTGTCAATGAATGCAGCAGTGGGACTCGGGAGTGAGCACACACTGGACAAAGAGGAGGGGACCTGAGGGTCGCAGCCATTCTGTGAAATCCCATTGTACAGAGCAGGTAAGTATAGACATGTTTGTTGTTTGTTTTTTTAATTTTACCTTTACAATCACTTTAACCAGTCCTGGACCGCCTGTGGCAGGGCGGCCCGGCTGCGCAAAGTCACATATAGGTACACAACCTCATGCACGGGGTTTTGGGCATGTGCGCTGCCGGAGCGCCGCTCCCGCTGTGATTGGACACACCTGCCTGTGTAAACAAGGCAAAAGGCGAATCTGTCAGGAAGGGAAAGAGAGATCTTGTGATTCAGCTAAGCTGAATCACGGATCTCTTTTTTCCTTCAGTGTGACAATGCCCCACACTGTTAATAAGCACCACCCTAGAGAACATTTAACCCCTTGATCGCCCCTGGTGTTAACCACTTCCCTGCCAGTGTCATTTATACAGTAATCAGTGCATTTTTATAGCACTGATCAATGTATTTGTGTCACTGGTACCACTGCAATGTCACAATCCCGCTAAAAATCGCAGATTTCCATCATTACCAGTAAAAACAATAAAAAAAAAAAAAAGTCCCTAAATCTATCCCCTATTTTATAGACGCTATAACTTTTACACAAACCAATTAATATACGTTTATTGGGATTTTTTTTACAAAACATGTGTAGCAGAATACATATTGGCCTAAATTTATTAAGAAATTCGATTTTTTACATTTTTTATTGGGAATATTTTATAGCAGAAAATCAAAAATATTGTTTTTTATTTAAAATTGTCGGTCTTTTTTTATTTATAGCGCAAACAATTAAAAAGGGCAGAGGTGATCAAATCCCACCAAAAGAAAGCTCTATTTGTGGGAAAAAAGGACATCAATCTTATTTGGGTACAGTGTCGCGCGACCGCGCAATTGTCAGTTAAAGTGACGCAGTGCCTTATCGCAAAATGGCCTGGTCAGGAAGTGGATAAAACCTTCCAGAGCTGAAGTGGTTCAATTATAGGTGGGGCCCGGTTGGCTCTATCACACCCTGATTTCTTATTTTTCTTGGCTTCTCCAACAGTGCAATCTCAATTTTACTATTAATTCTTTCTTCACATTCAACTTTTTTTTTCTTTTTTCCTTTTTGTTTGGACACTACGCCAATCCAGTGGTACTATTCCAGTCATTAAGGAGTCCCTAAAAATTATATACAATGGCTTTGAAATGACAGAGCTCAATTCCTTTAGGATCCGTGGATGGGTGCCATCTGGTCCAGGTGCTTTATCTACCTTTATTCTGTCTAAATACTTCTGGACCATTTCACTTTTGAGCCATTGTGGATCATTTGGGGCTGTGTCATTACCACCCCCATCGTGGACATGAGCTCCCCCATGCTCCTTTGTATACACAGAGATAAAGAAAGTATTTAATAAGTTTGCCTTCTCTTTGTCCCCAGTCAGGCACTCTAGATTATTTTGTAAAGGGCCTACATGCTCAGACCTGACCTTTTTACTATTAATATATTTGAAGAATTTTTGGGGGCTTGTCCTACTATCTCTTGCAATCTGTCGTTCGTTGTGAATTTTTGCATCCTTGATTCCCTTTCTACATATTCTGTTATATTCTTTGTAACATTTAAAAGATGATAGTGTCCCCTCATTTTTATATTTTTTAAATGCTCTTTTCTTATTATTTATAACTTTTTTAACTTTGGCCGTGAGCCACATAGGTTTTTTTTTTAGCCTTTTAAACTTATTGCCTATGGGAATATACTTTGCAGACAGTTCGCATACAGTTTTTTTAAAAAATTCCCATTTCTGTTCTGTGTTCATTGATGCCAATATTCCCTGCCAGTCTAAGTCCTGGAAAGCAGCCCTCATCTTTGTAAAATTTTTCTCTCTTAAAATTAAGTGTTTTTATCTTTCCCGTATGTGTTTGTTGCTTGCAGCTTACATTAAATGAAATCATGTTATGGTCACTGTTACCCAGATTTTCTTTTATATGAATATTGGTAATAAGCTCTGCATGGTTTGAGATTACCAGGTCCAGCAAAGCGTCATTCCTAGCTGGGGCTTCAATAAACTGGACCATAAAATTGTCCTGTAATAGGTTTATAAATCTTTGCCCTTTAGCTGTCCCAGCAGTGCCATTACTCCAGTTAATTTCTGGGTAGTTAAAATCCCCCATTATTATCACTGTCCCAGCCCTTGCAGCTCTTTCCATCTGTGCAAGGAGCAGAGTCTCCACCTCCTCTTTAACACTGGGAGGTCTATAACAAACTCCAATGATAACTTTTGTAATGTGCACACTCTCCATCAACTAGGTCAGGGATATTCAATTAGCAGACCTCCAGATGTTGCAAAACTACAAGTCCCATGAGGCATAGCAAGACTCTGACAGCCACAAGCATGACACCATTAGCAGAGGCATGATGGGACTTGTAGTTTTGCAACAGCTGGAGGTCCGCTAATTGCATATCCCTGAACTAGGTCCTCATTCACACTCATTTTGAGATCACTTCTCACATAGAGACAGACACCCCTACCCTTCCATTTTACCCTGTCTTTCCGAAAGAGAGCATAGCCTTGAATATTAATAGCCTAGTCATGTGAAGAATGAAGCCAAGATTCAGCAACACCAATTAAATCATAATACTCCTTATGCACCAGAACTTCCAACTCACCTATATTGCTTGGCAGACTCCTGGCATTGGTGAACAAACACTTTAATTCGCTGTCACATTTTGCGCATGTATGTTGCATATTTTTAATTTTAGTACAAACAGTACCATTTCCAGTTGCTTTTATATATAATGCAATCTCCCTGCCATAGTTCCGGACTCTGTCAGGGATACATTTCAGGTGTGCAGACCAAAGAACCAAGACACAGAAATCTCACTAATAGAACACTCATAATGATTTAAGACTCAAAAACTGAAATATCAGTTTTGGGTACAGTCATGTGGGAAACAAAAGCTGGGCTGGATGGTACTAGATTATACTTGCTGGACCCACCAGATGTAAAACAGTGTGGCAGTGTCCTTATATCTCAAGACCCGCTCTCTTCCAGTATTTAGGGAACCTCCACTCTCGATGTTTGTGAGTGCATTTTATTTTCTGCTTATTAAAATGTATATGTTTTTTACTGCACAACGTCTCTGCATCCTGTCTCTAAACTTTAAAAGTAATATCATTATCCAGCTTCATTTTTTTTGTCTTAACGAATACTGACTTTCCTTCTTTTAGGCACAGTGGCTCAGTGGGTAGCACATCTGTCTTGCAGCCCTCAGGTCCTCAGTTCAAATCCTGACCAGGACACTATATGCATGAAGTTTGCATGTTCTCTGTGTGCTTGTGTGGGTCTCCTCCGGGTACTCTGGTTTCCTACCATACTTCAAAGGTGTGTTGGTAAGTTATTTGGCTGCTAGTGTGTGTGTATGTGTGCCGATGAGATAGGGGCCTCAAAGTGATTGTAAAGGCTCATTTTTAAAAAAATAACAAACATATTATACTTACCTCCTCTGTGCAGTTGGATTTGCACAGAGCAGCCCCGATCCTCCTCTTCTCGGGTCCCTCTTCTGCTCGCCTGGCCCCTCCCTCTGGTGAGTGCTCCCTCAGCCAGCAGCCTGCTACAGGAGCCGAGTCAGAGCTCCGTGTATCCATTCAGATACAGAGCCCCGACCTGGCCCTGCCCCTTTCTCCCCTGATTGGCTGCCTGATTTTGATTGACAGCCGCGGGAGCCAATGGTGCCTCTGCTGTGTCTCAGCCAAGCAGGAGGAGTGTCTGGGACAGCTAAGCCATTAGTGGACTTCGCTGCAGAGAGAAGGGGCTCAGGTTGACAGGATGTAAGGTGCTGAAAGTGCTATATAAATATCTGCAATAACTAAATACAATTGTTGTTAAAGGTTCAGTTCACTTTGGGAACATGTTACCTGTTCCACCTGTTTTTACGGTGGAACATGTAACATGTTCCCAATGCTGCAGCTGATGCCCAATCCCGGCACCCTCTATGACCGCAGTACAGGGAGAAGTTCCCCGTTCTAGCTGTAACTTTTTTAAAACAGCTCTGTGTATGAATGAATTACAAGCTCCGACTTCCTTTGCGGCTGTCGGTTGTAGTTCTCATGAACTACCATGGTGCTGTGGAGCGCTGTGGTAGTTTGATTCTTCCTGACAGATTGTATCTGCCTGTCTGTATGGGATGCACAGGCACACAGATACACTGACAAATCTGCTGGAGACCTGCATGACACCAGCGATCTTCTGATCACTGTTGTAATGCATTTCAGGCTCCAAAAAATAATAAAAATAAATAAATGCACATTTTGTTTCCTGCAAAAAATGTGCATTTATAATTTTTTTCCAAAAAGTAAACTAATCTTTTAAAGTGGATCTAAAGCCAAACAGTATTTTCATCGCAAATAGTATGGGGAAGTCTTAAAATGGACCTCAACACATTCTTACACCTTGCAGAGCAGCTTGGGAAGGGGTGTTCCCACAGCTAGACAGGGACGACTGGGATGACCTTTGGGAAATTCATTTTTCCAGATTGTTTTCGGCTAGAGACCATCTTATTCAATACAAATTTATACATCACATATACAGTGCTGCCCATAATTATTCATACCCCTGGCAAATTTTGGCCTAAAGTTACTTTTATTCAACCAGCAAGTAATTTTTTGAGGGGAAATGACATAGGTGTCTCCCAAAAGATAATAAGATGATGTACAAGAGGCATTATTGTGGAAAAAAAAAACATTTCTCAGCTTTTATTTACATTTGAGCAAAAAGTGCCCAGTCCAAAATTATTCATACCCTTCTCAATAATCAATAGAAAAGCCTCTATTGGCTATTACAGCAATCAAACGCTTCCTATAATTGCAGACCAGCTTTTTGCATGTCTCCACAGGTATTTTTGCCCATTCATCTTTAGCAATGAGCTCCAAATCTTTCAGGTTGGAGGGTCTTCTTGCCATCACCCTGATCTTTAGCTCCCTCCACAGATTCTCAATTGGATTCAAGTCTGGACTCTGGCTGGGCCACTCCAAAACGTTAATGTTGTCTGCTAACCATTTCTTCACCACTTTTGCTGCGTGTTTTGGGTCATTGTCATGCTGAAATGTCCACTGGTGCCCAAGGCCAAGTTTCTCTGCAGACTGCCTGATGTTGTCGTTGAGAATCTTCATGTATTGCTCTTTTTTCATTGTGCAGTTTACTGTGATTTGGTTCCCTGATCCATTGGCTGAAAAACACCCCCAAAGCATTAGGTTCCCACCACCATGTTTGACAGTGGGGATGGTGTTCTTTGGGTTGAAGGCTTCTCCTTTTTTACTCCAAATGAAGGAAAAATCATTGTGACCAAACAATTCAATTTTTGTTTCATCTGACCATAACACAGAAGACCAGAAGTCTTCTTCTTCTTTGTCCAGATGAGCTTTTGCAAAGGCCAAGTGAGCTTTTGTGTGCCTTATCTGGAGAAGTGGTCTGCATCCGTGGAACCCAGCAGTGTGCAGTGTCCGTTGCATTGTCTGCCTTGAGACATTGCCATCAGCAGAACCCAGATTCACCAGGATGGTCTTGGTGGTGATCCTTGGATTCTTTTTCACCTCTCTAACTATCCTCCTGGCCAGCACAGGTGTCACTTTTGGCTTCCGACCATGTCCTCTGAGATTTTCCACAGTGCGGAACATCTTGTATTTTTTAATAATATTTTGCACTGTAGCCCATGGAACTTGAAAACATTTAGAAATGGCCTTGTAGCCCTTTCCTGACTTGTGAGCAGCCACAATGCGCAGCCGCAGGTCCTCACTGAGCTCCTTTGTCTTAGCCATGACTGTCCACAAGCCAACTGCAGAGAGCTGTTGTTTTTCACCTGTTGAGTTGATTAAAACAGCTGTTCCCAATTAATCAGGGAAATTAGGATGCTTTAGAACAGCTTGGACTATTTGGAATGGTATAGAACTTTTGATTTTCCCACACACTTTGACAGTTTGTGAAGGGTATGAATCATTTTGGACTGGACACTTTTTGCTCAAATGTAAATAAAAGCTGAGAAATGTTTTTTTTTTCCACAATAATGCCATTGTACATCGTCTTATTATCTTTTGGGAGACACCTATGTCATTTTCCGTCAAAAAATTACTTGCTGGTTGAATAAAAGTAACATTAAGTCAAAATTTGCCAGTGGTATGTATAATTATGGGCAGCATTGTACCTTACTCTAGCCAGATTGGCTAGGATATTTCCCTCCCAGTCACCCGGCTGTTGGTGGTGTACCTCACCCAGGGCAGATTTTATGCACGTTTTTTGGGACTATGCGGCCATGCAGAAGTTTTGGTTGGAGGTAACTGAATGCATAGAGGAAGTTGCTACAATCAATGTCATACCATCTGTTGAGGTGTGCCTCCAGGGACTAGTCGATGCCTTGGCCCCTAAGAGAATAACACGTACCCTTTTGGCATTACAATTCTATTATGCTAGAAAGATGATAGTTTTCTCTTGGAAAAAACCTACACCTGCCTGGAAGGCACTTATCACTAGAACCCTACCTCTATATAGAGCCACATATACTAGTATAATTACAATGAAAATAAGTTGGTC
>BLSH010144960.1:1052271-1098810 GCA_018402905.1 Glandirana rugosa | reverse complement strand
AAATTTATTTTTTTTTTTTTTTTTTTTTTTGCATTTTAGTGTAAATATGAGATGTGAGGACTTTTTGACCCCAGTTCTCATATTTAAGAGGTCCTGTCTTGCTTTTTTCTATTACAAGGAATGTTTACATTTCTTGTAATAGGAATAAAAGTGATCATTTTTTTTTTTTTTAAAAAGAACAATGTAAAAATAAAAAGTAAAAAGCAAAATAAATAATTAAAAAAAAAAAGAAGATTTAAAGAGCCCTGTCCCCGCGAGCTCGCGTGCAGAAGCGAACGCATACGTAAGTCCCGCCCACATATGAAAATGGTGTTCAAACCACACATGTGAGGTATCGCTGTTATCGTTAGAGTGAGAGCAATAATTCTAGCACTAGGTCTCCTCTGTAACGCAAAACTACTAACCTGTAGAATTTTTTAAAGTCGCCAATGGAGATTTTTAAGTTGCAAAGTTTGTCGCCATTCCGGGAGCGGACGCAATTTTGAAGCATGACATGTTGGGTATCATTTTACTCGGCGTAACATTATCTTTCACAGTATGGAAAAAAAATGGCCTAACTTTACTGTATTCTTATTTTTTAACTAAAAAAACTGAATTTATTTTAAAAAAGCACGCTTGAAAGACCGCTGCGCAAATACGGTGTGACATAAAATTTTGCAATGACCGCCATTTTATTCTCTAGGGTGTTACAAAAAAAAACAATATATAATGTCTGGGTGTTCTAAGCAATTTTACAGCAAAAAACATGTTTTTAACTTGTAACCACCGAACCCAAAAAACAGGCTCGGTTGGTAAGTGGTTAATGCAATTTCTTCCTTTGTTGGAACCTCAACCAATCAGCTGTTTAACAGCTCAGCTGAGCAGCTACAGGGCACCACCACTATTTGACTATTTTCATTATGACACAGCCCTGGAAACCAATTATATTTCATTGGTCTTGATGCTGGCTGTATCAAAGAAGGCTATGTGGCTCTCTGTGTGGTGGTAGCATTGGGAGTGACAACCAATGCTGTTAAACAATTAATTAACCAGAGTTTGAATGAAGAGGCCCCAGAAATCAGCATTGGGGATGTGAACAGGTTTTCTGATTTCAGTCTGGAAAGGGATTTCTCCACTTTAAAGGGAAACTATAATTTTGGGGGGACAGTTCTATTGTAATTGTATTTTCTTATTTTTACAGTTCATACATTTTAAATGAATGTTTCACAAAGATTTAATTTACCCGACAAAATTATATTTAAGCTCTGGACCATTAGAAGTGAAATTTTTTTTTTGCTGGGTATATTGTAAAGTGATTTTTCCTGAAAAGAAGCAGGTCCGTCATTGAAATATAGTATAGGTGGACCCTGTTCTGGTCCTAGGTTGCTACCTTTCTGATAGCAATAAAAGAAGCACTCACCAGATAGCAAATTCTTTGATGTGTACAGAGGAATGCCTGGTACAAAAGTTCATCCCACTTATTTTTATTTATTTCATTTTCCACTTTAGACAGGATCCAATTAACCTACCAGCATGTCGTTGGAGCGTGGGAGGAAACCGGAGTACCCGGAGGAAACCCAAGCAGGCACAGGAAGAACAAGCAGACTCTAGGCAGGTAGTGTCATGGTTGGGATTCAAACCAGCGATCCTTTTGCTGCCAGGCGAAAGTGCGATCCACTACACCACTGTGCTCACTTGAAGGACTTTTTAAAATATTCCCTTCAAAGAGATTTTTAGCTGGAAAACCTCAATTATAATGTTATTACTCATCCAGCAACAAATCAAATGCTCAGGTGAGTGGTTTTTATAGCATTAGATTGACTTTTACCAAGGTACAATGTAGACAGTTGGAAGATAATAACATACAGGTCTCTGGTTTTTATTTCATCTATCTCTATATCTCCTAACAGCTTTGCCTGACAATATGTAGGCAGGTGCAGTCTACTTTCTCCCCTGCAGATGGCGCTCAACCGCAGCAGAATTGAAGATGGAGGGGAAGTCAAGAGGAACATGGTTCCTTTATGGTTCCCTGGGTCACTGGTTGAGCTATCCGATTGGATGCTACCACCCCATGTGACTCTGGCAGCCATCTTGGGTCATGCAGAGTCTACTTAAGACCCAGGCTCCCAGGCTTAGTGCGCATTTTGTGTGTGGGTAGTGTAAGGACAGGTCAACCATCTGTCAGGGACAGTATTAGCGGTAGGGAAAGGTTCCAAACGATTAAGGAAAGAGCAGGGACACACCATTCTTTCGGGAAACCTCCCTGTTTAGGTTTGGACCAGCCAGGCCACATTCCATCCCGCGAACCAGATGTTGTCAGTACACTCAAGACCTACTGTTATACACTTTGCTGAAACATTCTTTGAGTGTGCCCAGGTGGGGGTGTCTTTCCGCTGGTCAGTTATGCTTTTTTGGACTTTAAATTCAATACAGTACTGTTTCTGCAACTGGACTCTGTGTGTTCACTGCCACTGCACCACGCTGCACCTAGCCACAAACATTTGGCACGCCTCTAGAGTTTGAACACAATATAAGATAGTTTTGTTTTCCCCTTTTCACTTAACCACTTACCAACCGGAAGGTTTTCCAGCTTTAGGACCAGAGCACTTTTTGCGATTCAGCGCTGCGGCGCTTTAACTGACAATTGCACGGTCGTGCGACGTTGCACCCAAACAAAATTTGCGTCCTTTTTTTCCCACAAATAGAGCTTTCTGTTGGTGGTATTTGATCGCCACTGCGTCATTTCTGATAACCGCTATAAACAAAAGAAGAGCGACCATTTTGCAAAAAAACCCAAATTTCTTACTTTTTGCTAAAATTCAAATTAAAAAAAAAATATAAAAAACATTTTTTTTCACCGTTTTTGGCCGATTTATATAATTCCTCATATTTGTGATAAAAAAATTGCAATCAGCGTTTATTGATTGGGGGTGCGCAAAAGTGGCCGCGTTTACGGATGATGAGAATTCATTTCTGGGGTTTTTATTTTTTTTTATTTTTTACTAGTAATGGTGGCGATCTGCGATTTTTAGCGGTACTGCGATATTGCAGCGGACATGTCGGACATTTTTGACACTTTTTTGGGACCAATGACATTTATTCAGCGATCAGAAATTTAAATGTCCACTGATTACTGTATAAATGTCATTGGCAGTGAAGGGGTTAACCTGGGGGGGGGGGAGATCTAGGGGTTAACTGTGTTCCCTGGGTGTGTTCTTACTGTGGGGGGGTTGGGCTAACATGGGCATGAGAGATTTAACTGATCCCAGTGACAGGGATCAGTAGATCTTCCATGCCCCTACTATCAGAGCGGGGAACCGCCGTGTTTACATCGGCGGTTCCCCGTTCTTTCCCTGTAGCCGCTCATCGCTGCTCGGGCGGTCCCCAGGAGTGTGGCGGGTGCGCGTGCGCCCCCTGGTGGCTGATTACAGATCGCCGCTTATTTACGGCGATTCACGCTCAGCATCCCGACTGCCGCCGTGAAAACACGGCGCGCGGTCAGGAAGTGGTTAATCTGCCACAATGAGAACATTATCAGTAAGTGATTCAGTAGGAAAAGGAAGAGCAGCGGAGATTGAGGAACACCACCCAAGAACTGGTAAATTTTATGTGTACCTAAAACATTTTCGTTTTGGATACAGTAAGGAAGTACAGCAAGTTTACAAACCCTGTCTGTATCTCAGTTAGATAGAGATGCCTTCTCTATTTGTCCTGGGGACCTTTGTCATCAAAACGGAGAGTTATGGGAAAGTCAAGGGTTGTCACCAGAAGATAGGGGAATTTCCCTACTTTTGTGGAGACTTCCTTTCACATTCTCCTGTTTCATATCTGTGACAGAAAAAAAAGGGAGAGGGAAATTTCCCCAACAGGACACAAATAGCAAAAAATAAACCAGCAAATGTTTTAACTCAAAACTAAAAAAATCATATATATATTTTACCATACATACAGTATACTCTAGGTACAAGAAACTGCGTGGCTTTCCACTGTGAAACACATGTATGATCTCATTAAAGTAACCTTTCACTTCAACTGCTGGGGACCTTTGGAAAGCATTTTGCCTCATTTCAATGTTTTCTTCCCAGCAATTATGAAATTCGTGGCAAAGCATGTCTAAGTCATCTTGCTGAATTCTTCTTTATTTCTCTCTTACATACAATGTCTAAGAATTATCGCACCTATCTTGTCAGAAGGGTTGATTTAGTTATCCTATTCTAAACTCTTCAGCAGCTGTACATTCTTTCCTAGTAAATAGACCTCTCCTGCGTTTTCCCATTGGACTTCAGCTTCCCAAAGTATTTTTTCACTGTAATAATTTAGGACTCTAATGCATATGTGGGAAGGCATAAAATTGCTACTTTATGCTCATAAAACGTAGATGAAAATTAGAGGCATTGTGAACTGAGATAGTGTAACCAAATATCTATAACGGAATTAAAATGAAATGCTCAGTCTATGACATCAGTAATATTTTCCATCCCATTTAATAAGAAGTCCTACTCACTTAGAAGAAAGATATTCCTAAAACCAACTAACTTTTTAAATGACTAATTAACTCTTACCCGCCTCTGTGTCTACCCCATCCAATGCAACATAATGACTGACCAAAAAACTGAAGTCTTATGTTACTCTTTGGCTAGAGATTTGTTTTCCTAGTTCATACCTACTCATTAGTGACATACTGGGGAAAGCACTGACCACACACAGGAACAAAATAATGAAACTCAAATTTAGAGACATGGTTACACCACTGATGGTAAGTTTGTTTTTATTGAAATGATTGTACAGTAGGTTTTACAGACTTGTAATATGTTTTTTACGGAATCAATTGATGTACAGGAAATTAAGTACATCAGAGCTTGGTGCTATTCCTCAAATTAAAAGACACAGATATTCATTAGTAAAGAACAAGAATTGAAACTGGTTAGTCTTTTGTCTGTGATGTTTTTTTTGCAGATGACATATGAGTCAGCAGAGAGAAAGAAGCAATGCCATCTGTTGAGTCTTATGCCTGGCTGTAGAAGGGCATAGTCAAAGCAACTCATCTTACACTGCTAATTCTGATTGTGGGAGAGCTCTAGCCAGCCAAAGAACCCACCAGCAGTCCAACCACTGGACACTGGAAGATGAGGAGCTGACACAGTGAGAAAAAGACTAATTATTTGCACTTCAGCCATTGGGATTTATTGGCTAGTGCAAGGGACTTAGAGTTGAATGTTGTGAGCTCCCTTAAATAGAACCTGTAGATTGGCCATCACTTTACATAAGCCCCAGACCAAATTATAGAACCGTCCAAATGGATTTATTGGTTTGCACGAAAAGACAACGAGATCTTTACTGTAGTTTACACAGTTGCTGCTGGTTAGTAAGTCTTGTAGTCCAGCAATAAAAAGCAGTGCTTCACCCTAAAGGGGAAGTTCTGCTATATTCCCTCCTCCCCCCTCCTCTTGGAACTTTTTTTTTTTGGAGTGGGGAGCAGGTACCTGGCGTTGAAAGGTACCCGCTCCCACTTCTGGTCGACTGGCCTAGGCGATTCCACCTGAAGTTGTCCCCTCCTCCCTGCCAGCCAACTTCTGGGACGTGTCAGAGGTCCCAGAAGGCTGTGAGACCATTCACAAAGTTCAGGATGGCTTAGGCAGGCACAGTGGGAAGCTGGCTGTAAAGCCGTAAGGCAGTGGTTCTCAACTTCTGTCCTCGGGACCCGCTAACAGGCCAGGTTTGCAAGATAACTGAAATACATCACAGGTGATATAATTTAATTCTAATCTGCATCTCCCCAAGGTAATACTTAAAATCTGGCCTGTTAGTGGGTCCTGAGGACCGGAGTTAAGAGCCACTGCTGTAAGAACAAACAAATACTTGGGGGGCACACCCTAACATACAAACAGAACAACATATTACAGCACACACATACAAAAATGACATTTAAATCCTGCAAGGCTATTTGAAAGCACCTGAACATATTAACCACTTCAGCCCCGGAAGGATTTCCCCCTTTAGGACCAGAGCACTTTTTGCGATTTGCCACTGCGTCGCTTCAAATGACAATTACGCTGTCATGCGACATTGTACCCAAACAAAATTTGTGTCCTTTTTTCCCCACAAATAGAGCTTTCTTTTGGTGGTATTTGATCACCTCTGCGTCATTTCTGATCACTGATATAAACAAAAAAAAGTGACAATTTTGCAAAAAAAACCCCCAATATTTCTTACTTTTTGCTAAAATACATATAAAAAAAATTTATAAAAAAAATGTTATTTCATCAGTTTTGGCCGATTTATATTCTTCCTCATATTTTTGGTAGAAAAAAATCGCAATCGGCGTATTTTGACTGGTTTGCGTAAAAGTTGCCACGTTTATGAATGATGAGAATTAATTTATGGGGCTTTTATTTTTTTTTTATTTTTTACTAGTAATGGCAGCGATCTGTGATTTTTAGTGGGACTGCGATATTGCGGCGGACATGTCGGACCATTTTGACACTTTTTGGGACCATTGGCATTTATACAGAGATCAGTGCTATGAAAATGCATTGATTACTGTATTAAATGTCACTGACAGGAAAGGGCTTAACCTGCAGGGGGCGCTCTAAGGGATAACTGTGTTCCCTGGTGTGTTACTAACTGTATGGGGGCTGGGCTGAGTGGGGGAGGAGAGTGATCGCAGCTCCCATATACAGGGAGCCTGTGATCACATTCCTTCCCCCTGTCAGAACGGAGATCCGTGTGTTTACATACACGGACCTCCATTCTGTTACTGCGGGGGAGCCATCGCTGTTAGCCGGCGGACATCGAGTCCACCCTACCGGCTCCCTGGCTCCCCCGGAACACAGTGAGCACATGAATGCGATCCGTGATCTCGCAGCCGCCACCAGGGGACGGCGGATTACGATATCGAGCCACGGCGGGTAGTCGGGAAGTCGGCAAGTTAACCACTTCACCCCCGGAAGGATTTCTCACTGTAGGACCAGAGCACTTTTTGCGATAATCCACTGATTACTGTATAAATGGCATTGCGAGTGAAGGGGTTAACCTGCAGGGGGAGATCTAGGGGTTAACTGTGTTCCCCAGGTGTGTTCTAACAGTGAGGGGGTTGGGCTACCATGGGCCTAAGAGATCTAATTGATCCCAGTGACAGGGATCAGTAGATCTCTTACATGCCCACTGACAGAGCGGGGAATCGCCGTGTTTACATTGGCGGTTCCCCATTCTTTCTCTCTGGCAGGTCATCACAACGCCGGTGGACATCGGGTCTGCCCAAGCCGCGGGCACACTCCGGGCACACTCCTGCAGAGTGCGGCGGGTAAGAGTGCGCAGCCGGTGGATTGCCGCTTATATACGTCGATTCGTGAGACAGCGCCACACTGCCGCAGTAAATATGCGGCACACGGTCAGTAACCGGTTAAGCAGATTAGCAAAAATATGGTGTTTTGGTCACACCATAGAGTGCTTAAGCCCACTACTGCGTCAAAGTACCCCATTTTCAGTGGGTCCTACACTATTCATAGAGTGAAAGATCCTGCTTCTCAACCATGGGAGAAATACACTCCTCTTTGAGTTGGTTGAGAAGCAGGATCTTTCATTCTATGAATAGTGTAGGATCCACTGCAAATGGGGTACTTTGATGCAGCAGTGGGCTTAAGCAATATATGGCCACATGGTGTGACCAAATACCCATATTTTTGCTTATTTGCTTAATATGTTCAGGTGCTTTTAAATAACCTTGCAGAATTTAAATGTCATTTTTGTATGAGTGCGCTGTTTTATGTTGTTCTGTTTGTATGGTCTTTAATATAATGTATTGTTAGGGTGTGCCCCCAAAGTATTTGTCTGTTATATAGGTCCTGACCAGATCCCTTGGGCTGGAGCACCCCATCCTCCCCCACCATTACCTCTAAGTTATAGGAGTAGTGCTTTCAGTTCTCCCATAAAGAGGAGTGTATTTCTCCCATGGTTGAGAAGCATGATTCTTCATTTTATGAATAGTGTAGGACCCACTGAAATCGGGGTACTTTGACACAGTAGTAGGCTTAAGCACTATAGGGCCATATGGTGTGACCACATTTTTCTTATTTGCTTATTATGTTCAGGTGCTTTTAAATAGCATTGCAGGATTTAAATGTCATTTTTATATGTGTGCTGTAATATGTTGTTGTTCTTCTTCTTCCCACTGCCGTAAGGAGTCACCGCCAGCTTCCCACAGTTAACATGCCCACCGGATACCCGAAAGCCAATAAAGAACTGGCCCAGGTGAGCACAGTGCTAGATCCCTGGACAGGTAGGTGTCCTTTTGTTAAAAGTTAGCAGCTATAGCATTTGTAGCAGCTGACTTTGAACTTTTTTTTTTTGAAAAATTCTGTATTTGTAACAACAATTACATAACAGAAAACAATAGCCCATAAGCAGGCCACACACTACAGGTAACACAAAAGTCCTCAGCACTGGACTCACTGTATAACCCCGAGACTTGGCAAGTGAACAGTATAAACACGTTCCATGACACATATAAATGATACATAAGAGTTTACAAAGGAGCAATCTCTGGCTTCACCCACCTAGTATTTATCACATATCCTCAAGCAAATCAACAGACCCATGGAATAATGCCCAGGCACGCCCCACAAGGAGAATGGCAGGCAGTTTGCTATACTGTCTTTGAACTTTAAAAAAAAAAAAACAGGGTGAATAACCTCTTTAACTTCCTTACAAAGTTTTACTTACCCTTCACTTCCCTTAGGCTACTTTCACACTGGGGCGTTTTTCAGGCGTTTGTGGGCTACAAATAGCGCTCTTATAGCGCCTGAAAAACACCCCCCATCCACCCCAGTGTGAAAGCCTGAGTGCTTTCACATTGGGGCGGTACGCTTGCAGGGCGTTACAAAAAGTCCTGCAAGCAGCATCTTTGGGACGGTGCGGTGAACTGTGTTTACACCACTTCTCCACCGCCCCTGCCATTGAAATCAATGGCAAGCACTTCTGAAGCAGCTGCACACCGCCTCGGAAGCGCAGCACGCCGGTACTTTCAACCCCACTTTTAACCCCTTGTGGGGCGGTTAAAAGCACCCCGCTCTTGCCTGCATAGCAGCGCCATAGCACCGCTATAACAGCAGAAAATCGCCACTGAAAGTAGCAGCGCTTTACTGCTACCTCCCGCCTGCCCCAGTGTGAAAGTAGCCTAACTGTCACTTCAAGTGTCTGATTTTAACTGAAGCCCTGATGAATTGGGAGTTTTTTCTGGCCCACAAAATATGTTGGCTGTCTTTTAGTGCGAATCAATAAATCAGTTTGGACTCCTCTGTCATTTGTTTTTACTGTCCCACTATTGGTACATGTTTTTTTCTGGTGAGCAGCCTAACCTTATTCAGTGACCTCTGTGAATTTATTTTGTTCTTCTCATTATCTTATATGAACTAATATTAGTGTCTCAGTTCTTGGATGCCTTTTCCACCACTTTACATTGCAGTGTCATGGGACTTTTATTTACACTGCCTTCTGCAACCCATTACTTTCATTAAGCCCCTTATCTTAATATTTTTATTTGAAATGTTGTCCCCTGCTGATATCCATACTATCTTTTGAGTGGTGAGTGGTGGGATAGCTGTTTTAATATTGATATAGTGTCTTATAACTGCTTAATCAGACAGGAAGAGGGGCTCTGTGTGGTCTGTTCCTTTGTTCTAACCAACTAAAATGGTGGGAGCTAGTATACTTATATACCTTGGATTGGGAGTAATATGGTTTGAGAGTGTTTTGCAAGACAAGCTAATTTTTTTTATTATAAATTTTGCTTGATAAACAAGCGACGTCTTGATATACAATTAGCATCATGTCACAACTGAGTATACTAGAGGGAGGCGCTTCTAAGTGTAGTAATATGGTTACATGCAATGAAGGTACAACATTTAGCAACTCACATGGTTGATGATTAAAACAGGCACACCTAAGTATGCAGGCATCCGGGGTAAAGCTGTCCACATAGACTGTCCTCCTCACCGCCATCAACGTCATCCCTTCCACAGGAGCGCTTCAAGCCTCGTTTTCAGATTGCTCTACAGCAGGGTAGTCTTCCCGGGCAAGATTGCAGACAGAAAACATTGAGGTGCAGAGGATGGTCTATGTGGACAGCTTTATTCCCAATGCCTGCATACCTGGATGTGCCTCTTTTAATCATCAAACATGTAGTTGCTAAATGTTGTACCTCTTTTATACGCTGTAGCTCCTGCTGGATTTTGCTTCTAATCCCCTTGTGGAGGCTGCCATTTGTGGATGGACATTTTATGGTTAACCAATCTGGTCACATTGCTATAATCTTTTTATATGGACTATAGACTGAAAGACTTATGAATATATGTGTGTGGAATGAATCATCTGAGTTTCCATTAATTCTTATGGGGAAATTCGTTTTGATATGAGTGCTTTGGATTATAAGCATGTTTCCGGAATGAATTATGCTCGCAATCCAACGTTTTACTGTATATTGTAATATTGCTGACCTCGCCAATAACAAATCTACATACTCCTTAAAGTCAAAGCGATTTTGATGTCAGCAAATATCACATAAAATATCATCCAAACAAAACAAAGTAGTATTAAGCCTTCAGTATTTTTTTGTTTAACACATTAAAGCGGAGTTCCACCCTAAAGTGGAACTTCCGCTGGTTGGATTCCTCCCCCCCTCAGGTGTCACATTTGGCACCTTTCGGGGGGGAGGGGGAAGAGGACACCTGTCTTTAGACAGGTGTCCTTTTCCACACTTCCGGGAGTTCTGGCCGGCGGACGCGGCCGCTGACATCAGAAGCCCGTCTCCCTCCTCCCTGCTCGCTCTGCTACTGGCCGCCTGGCCAGTAGCAGAGCGTGGCAGAGCTCGCGCATGCGCGGTAAGGTGCCCGGCGTGAAGCTGTACTGCTTACACGTCCGGGTTCCCTTACCCGCGATGGAGGCGGCTGCACCCGTCCCCCGATCCGAAGATCGGCGGCGGGTGCAGACATCGCTGGAGTCCAGGACAGGTAAGTGTCCTAATATTAAAAGTCAGCAGCTACTGTATGTGTAGCTGCTGACTTTTAATTTTTTTTTTTAGCCCGGACCTCCGCTTTAAGCACAATAAAAAAAAAACATTCCCCAGTAAACTATTTGGTAACATTTTTGCCCCAGCACTTGCAGTTTTCAGCTTTCAGTGCTGCAAGCTCCTCTAGTGCTACTTCCCCAGAACTTCTGGTCTTCACAGGAAAGAGTTAACAAAAATTTAGTCTGTTAAGCTGGCGATAAATGGATCGAAATTTGGCCAGTTCAGCAGGGACCGACCAAATTTCAATCCATGTATGGGCACCCTGGTAGTAGTTGACCTACCAATCGGCTTCTGTATAAATGGCCTTTCGGGTTTTCTCAATTGATCAGTACCAACGGCTATAGTCAACAGGATTGATCATTGTATTCTGATGGTGGGGAAGGCTCCCTGGTATCAGGACACAATAGCACAATGGGAGGTTTCCTGAGAATCAGATCTTTTTTTTGGTTGAAAAAAAAAACCAAATGACTGTATGAGCTGGCCTAGTTTGAGGAAGAGGAGGGAGGAGCAGAGGAGGGAGCAGCCGAGGAGGGCCATGCCATTCAAAGCTATATGGCTGTGTGTTTCTATTGATGCAAAACCAATTTCCCTTTAATCTGAGTTCTTTGTAATCATCTGCAGCCAGATTTCACACAGCTCCTCACAATGGGGTTGATTTACTAAAGGCAACTAGACATTTTGCAAGGGAAGTTGCACTTTGCAAGAGAATTTTTCATCAGCGCTTAGAGAATGAGGAGAAGTTCTGCTGACTTCCATCATACAATCATGCACTGGCAAAATGGTGTTTTTTTTCTTATTGTCCTTGCAAATGATTGGATATTCTTTGCAAAGGGAAAGTTCACTACATTCACTAAACTCTGGGGAAAATTCCTATGCAAAGTGCAACATCCCTTGCAAAGTGAACAGCCTATTTCCATTTAATAAATTAATCGCAAAGTATCTATTTTCTGAAGCCTGTGTAATGAATCTTCTTATCATTCTGCTTGATGTGCCATCAATCATTATTCATTTGATTAAATGCGATTGATGGTTGCGAGAAACATCTTAGTCTTAACACTTAGATACATCAGGAGTTCTATAGTCAGTAAGATACTAGTAAGTATCTAACAGTGGGTTTGTTGGGAAACAAATTTCATGCATTGGAAATAGGTGAAGAAAATACGTTCCCAGATTATCAGATTAGAGTCAAAAGGGAGTGATAGAATGTGGAAGTTTTAGAATATCTAGCAAAATTGTATTGCTGTCCTTATCCTCACTGTGGAGCTTTTACCACACGTTCTGTCTTGGTGACGCAACAGGAAGTGAGAGGAAATATTTCTAATGTGAGAGGAAAACCCACAGGAATATGTATGTGAATCTACCCATTGGGGACACAGCTTTAAAAAAAGAGAAAACACACTGGCACTAACCCTTCTCTACTTTAAAAATAGTGAACATACGTTTTGGGTGGCATTGCATTTTCAGCTTAGATTGAAATGTAAACTATATGCTTATAGAAATGTAGTCTTCTTTTTTCTACAATGTTGTAACAAATTGGAAATGTAAAAATATGTAGTTTTCATAAATGACCCCTTCCCCCCAAGTCTCGATCATAATTTTGTTTCACAAGTACGTTATTGAAAAGGAAGAAAATATATGTACATGGGTGCAAGAGCATGAGAGTACACAAATGTATGGTTGATACAGTCGATAACAGGATCAATGTGGAAAAATAACACTCTTCAGAATAAGAACAGGTAAACTCTCTTGGGCTGCTATGACTTCACCAGAGATGAGTGCTACATCTACAGTGCCACAATTGTGAATCGCATTGAGGAAGTCTACATCAGATAGTAGCGCTAAAGGGTGTGGATTAAGTTGAAGTCTTAAAACACAAGTGGGAAAGGTAGAGCTATGCTCAAGTTTTGAGGTAGAGATAGGCTGCAAATGGGGGGCAACACAGATTTAGGGCCTCTCTGACAAATGCTTGAGGTAAAGGAGCTGACAGGCCTGCTGACAGCTCCAAGCGGGATAAGTAGCGTAGTCATAAGAAAAAAGTAAATAGAGAAAGAAGGTGAAGGAAAAAAAAGGAAGGAGGGAGTGAACATGGGTAGAGGGGAAGGAGGTATAGGAAAGAGTGGGTCTCTTGCCACTCAGAGACCCCCCAAAGGCCGTCGGGGGTCCCTGTGACAGTAGTGTTGGGAGGGAAAAAGTGGGCCTCACTTACTTTGTGGACTAGCCATGGTTAGTACCTATTACGTGGGTGTATTCTGTCGTAGATTGGAAATGTGTTCAACATGACCAGCAAGTGATGAACTTGGAGAGCGTATCACCCGAGATATCAATAAGTTCCTCCAGTTCTGCAATTTTGTTGATTCTCTGGAACCAGTCTTGAAGAGATGGGGCTTAAGTAGTGCCCCAAAGGACAGGAATACAGAACTTGATCATAATTTAACTTGCTTGAGAAATTGTTTTAAGAATATATGATTATCTTTTAAATAAGGTCTTTTGTGCTCTAGACATTCATTTAATCACACCACATAATTTTCCACTAAAATGCCCAGGGTTATCATACTTATTTCTGTAAAAAAAAACCCTCGTAAGTATCACATATCACAAGCTGCTGCTGAAGGCATTTTGTGGCTGAAATGAAAAATCATATAAAGTCTGAATTTATCGGTCATATTTTAGCAATGCTCAGCATTTTCTAGTAATGTTGATTTGCTGACATGAAAAGAAAGCATTATGCATTATCTGTTTCCTAATCTGATAAATGAAATACTCTTAATTATATTTTTAAAAAATGAAGTTTTCCTTGAAACAAGCTCTCTTTTCATGCTGTATACAGTTGTGCTCATAAGTTTACACACCCTGGCATAATTTATGATTTCTTGGCCATTTTTCAGAGAATATGAATGATAACACAAAAACGTTTCTTTCACTCATGGTTAGTGTTTGGCTGAAGCCATTTACTATTAGTCAACTGTGTTTACTCTTTTTAAATCATTATGAAAACAGAAACTACCCAAATGACTCTGATCAAAAGTTTACATACCCCAGGTCTTAATACCGTGTATTGCCCCCTTTAACATGAATGACAGCTTGAAGTCTTTTGTGGTATTTGTGGATGAGGCTCCTTATTTTCTCAGATGGTTAAGCTGCCCATTCCTCTTGGCAAAAAGCCTCCAGTTCATGGAAATTCTTGGGCTGTCTTGAATGAACTGCACGTTTGAGATCTCCCCAGAGTGGCTCAATGATATTGAGGTCAGGAGACTGAGATGCCCACTCCAGAACCTTCACTTTATTTTGCTGTAGCCAATGACAGGTCGACTTGGCCTTGTGTTTTGGATCATTGTCATGTTGGAATGTCCAAGTACTTCCCAAGCACAGCTTCCTGGCTGATAAATGCAAATGTTCCTCCAGTATTTTTTGCAGTATACTGCATTCATCTTGCCATTCATTTTGACCAAATTTCCTGTGCCTTTGTAGCTCACACATCCCCAAAACATCAGTGATCCATCCCCAATGTAGCGTTTATGGTTGTGGCCAAAAAGCTCAATTTTGGTCTCATCACTTCAAATGACTTTATGCCAGAAGATTTGAGGCTTGCCTCTGTAATGTTTGGCATATTGTAAGAGGGATACTTTGTGGCATTTGCGTAGTAATGGCTTTCTTCTGGCAACTCGATCATGCAGCCCATCTTTCTTCAAGTGCCTCCTTATTGTGCATCTTGAAACATCCACACCACATGTTTTCAGAGAGCTCTGTATTTCACCTGAAGTAATTTGTGGGTTTTTCTTTGCATCCCGAACAATGTTCCTGGCAGTTGTGGCTGAAATGTTAATTGGTCTACCTGACCGTGGTTTGATTTCAACAGAACCCCTCATTTTACACTTCTTGATTAGAGTTTGAACACTGCTGATTGGCATTCTCAATTCCTTGGATAACTTTTTATATCCCTTTCCTGTTTTATACAGTTCAACTACCTTTTCCCACAGATCCTTTGACAATTCTTTTGCTTTCCCCATGACTCAGAATCCAGAAACGTCAGTGCAGCACTGGATGAAAGATGCAAGGGTCTGTCAGGAG
This sequence comes from Glandirana rugosa, assembly GCA_018402905.1. Taxonomy (NCBI): domain Eukaryota; kingdom Metazoa; phylum Chordata; class Amphibia; order Anura; family Ranidae; genus Glandirana; species Glandirana rugosa. The sequence goes on along the minus strand of BLSH010144960.1, from coordinate 1,083,698 downwards.
TCTAGAAACTCACTGACCTTTTATACACACATACTAATTACAAGCAAACAGATCACAGGTGAGGACAGTTACCTTTAATAGCTATTCAAACCCCTTTGTGTCAACTTGTGTGCATGTTATCAGGCCAAAATCACCAGGGTATGTAAACGTTTGACCAGGGTCATTTGGGTAGTTTCTGTTGTCATTATGATTCAAAAAAGAGTAAACACAGTTGATTGATAATAAATGGCTTCAGCCAAACACTAACCATGAGTGAAAGAAATGTTTTTGTCTTATCATTCATTGTCTCTGAAAAATGGCCAAGAAATCATAAATTCTGCCAGGGTGTGTAAACTTATGAGCACAACTGTATATTGCTGGTCAAATAGGTAGGTATACATCTTACATCTTAATGGACTTACAATTAGAGGACTTCAATGTTTCCCTTCATCAACCTGACAAGCTACATACTTAACTGTGCCCACTGTGCCAAGATTTTCACTGGGTGGACCACTTGTAGCTTCTTCTTTACTGTCATGTCCTGCTCCCTACACACACGTGTTCTGTGATCTCCAGTGCAAAGTCTACTCTCTGGAGGAGTATAGAATGAAGGAAGACTGCATTACTGGGGGAGTAGGATCTAAGAGTGAAGAGAAGAGGATGTATGGCTCCTCACAGAGCAGATCCCAGTGGAGCTTTGACATGTAAGTATGTGAGTTGTCAATGGTTATAAGGGAGGAATCAAAGCCCACTATGGACTCTGTTTATAAAACAGCAATATGATCTGCTGCAGCCGTACCACCACATAAAAAGATTGCACTTTTATAAAGTGTTACAAATGTGCATTGTGCTCCTCTTTTTTTGGCTCTCTATTTTAACATTAGTCTCTAAGTGTAAGCTCAGCATACATGCTTAAATTTTATGGCTAGTGCCAAAGAGATATTGTGCTTATACCACCTTATTTTAAAGAAATATAAAAGTGCAAAATTCATATTTCACTTTTCAAGTGACTGAAAAGTCTGCATTTTTTAAAATAACAAACATGATATATTTACTTGCTCTGTGCAACCTCCTCTTCTCTGTTTCCCCTCTGGCACTCCTGGCTCCTCCTCTTTTAAGTGTGCTTGCTATGGGAGCACAACTGCAGGCTCGATCCCTAGCCTCTCTATCTGCATCCTTAGACACAGACAGTGCGGCTCGACCACCTGCTCCCTCGTCACACGATTTGACTGACAGCAGCAGGAACCAATGGCTCCCACTGCTGCCTGTTAGTCCCTGTGTGAAAAGGGAGAGAGGAGAGAAGACTGCAGGCAGGTACAGTGCTGGGTCGAGTGGGGACTCCATTAAGTATGTGGGACTATCTAAACATGTTTTACCTCAATGCAGGGAATTAAGGTAAAAATTAAGGTAAAAAATGTTTAGGCTTTAGAACCACTTTAAATAAACCAAAGGATAATACCAACAAATACATGTTGCTTATTAAACATCCTTGTCTTATGTTCATCTGTGTTTTTTCTTTCATAAAGAAAAACTATTGAACATGAGGTAAATGTCTGTATTTGCTGAAACTAATGTGTACTACAAAGTAACAAAAGACAAGCAGGTTCATTTGTATAACTAGACAATTCCAAAATAATCAAGTGGAACCTCACCCCCCTGTCTCTCACCTGGTTTCCTGTATTTTCCTCAAAACCCATGATCTCATGTCCAGCTGTAATCTGCCAAAGGCCCCTACAATGCAGGTCCCATGCCGCCATCTTCTTTACTGTTTGTCATCAGGAGCCATCTGCTCCTTCCTGATTTCTTGCAACTGGCCCCTGCTGATAACATATTGTATGTGTTCTGCATTGCGCCCAAAGTCCCCTAGGGTGCGTGGGGTGAGTGTCTCAGGGGGTTAAGGGAGGTGCGGATGTCATTTTTTGCCTAGGCAAGAAAGGCAGAAGTGCAGGCTTTTTTAAGAAAAAATGGAATAAAGGTCTTCTTTAAGGTATTGCAATGATCTTCTAATTATTGGAAAGGTCCAGAAAGTATTTTTAAAACATTCCATCAATTTTAGACAAGTATTATTTTAACTAATGTTTTATGGACTACAGCAAAGATACATGTGCACCCTTGTGGTGACTAGTAGTAAAGTATTTTAAAGCGAACCTGTACTTTGACCATGCAGGGCAAAATAATGAGTTATTTTAATTGAACACCACACAAACATACTCTGCTTCCCTTTGTTCCTTTGCTGTTTTAAAAGGTACTTCAACTTTTGCAGTCAAATTTTATAAAACCCCAGAATATGTTTGTTATGGGTTCCTATTCACACAGCACAAAAAAAGTTTTTATAAAAAATGTTTCTTACCTTTGAGATGTATCTCAGGAGATGGTGTCTTGGCCGACATTGAGGATTTTTGAACATGTCAGAGTAAGTCTGTCCTAAGAACAGGCTAAGTCTCCTCTTTCTTTAATCTCTTTCCCACATTACACAAAAATTGTTCCAAGAATGTTCTTTTGTGTCAGATTTAAAATTCCAGATATCGTCTACTTGACTGGTCCCATCCCATTCACATAACTGAATAAATATTGATAATTTATGAAATTAAGCCATTTCCTTAGGATGAAACCAAGAAAAGGAATGAATTATGTCTCCAAAGATGGAGCTGTATTGTAGGAGCAAATACGCGTTTTAAATCCTAAAATCACTCTCATTAACCCAGAAGTTCTCCAGTTTAGAAGTTAGTTTGGTGAGTGCTTATAGGGTATGGTGGATTAGCAAGGACCAACATTAAAATAAACCTGCAGTGAAGGAATACATTGACTGCCACTGCTGATCTATCATTCTGCAGATGCAAGTTTTCCATATCCATAAGACATTGTCCAGCATGACTAGACCAATCCACTATTCATCTTAAAGTAGCTGCAGCTTGATATAGTTGTATATTAGGTATGGGAATTGTGCCATTTTACTACATTGAATCACTGAGGATGATTTTAGTCTTGGGTCTTTTCCTACACATATAAATTGAATATGAAGTTACTTAATTGTTCAATAAAAAATTAAAAGGAAATGTACTGGAAATGTTAAGAAGAGGTATACTAAATGTACAAAATCTTAATTATATTTCCTCTTCAAAACAGGAAACAGGAGAAAACATTGCCTGCTGTCATTCAAAATAAGGAAAGGCTATGACAGGATTTTTGTAGTAGGCTTTGTATATAAAGTTTAAGTTTAGGAACACGTTACATGTTACATCCATATTTAGGGCACGCTCACACCACCCCCCCCCCCCCCCCCCCAGACCCATCTCCTGTCACAACGTCATTCATTCACAAAGATCTGTGAATGAATAAACTACAAGTCCAATCCATCTGCCACCACAGAGTTCTCAATGTAGTTCGCAATACTTCCTCCAGTTTTATAACTAAAATCCTGCACAGAGGTATGAGCAGAAAGCTGGAGGGAGAATGTGCATTGACACTCCATGACATTGGACTCAATACACTAATCATGTGCGCAATGCTTTGCAGACTCCTGCGGAAAAAATAATAATTACCCCTTTTTTCTGCAAAAATGTGCATTTATTTATTTTTTTTTACTTAACAGTGAACTTAAAAAAAACTACCCACATGCTCATTTTACCTACCTGAAGCCGCGGTCACATGATGATCCTTTTTACTTCCTGGGATGCTTCCTTGGGTGTCTACATCACTGTCTTCTTGATGAGCACACCCCCTATTGGTGGAGGCGACACTTTCAGAGTCCCCATAGCAGGGTAACTTGTGGAGGCATTGAGGGGATCAGTGGCCAAGGAGATAACAAGTAAGGTAAAATGTGTGGTCCCCCGGAAAAGGATGTTAGCTTTCCGCTAAATTGAAACTGTGAATTTGATCCATCACAGTGCAGGATGGTGTAGAAAGAGGTGTATGGAATGAAGACTGAGAAGTAAGGTAATTGATGCACAATGCAGTATTTACATTTCATTTTTTTCCTGAAGTTGGGCTTTAAAGTATGGACGAGGGAATTGGGTACGATTTTCATTCAACCCACTGGGTGAATGAAAAAAAACTGACTAATGTAATTTGTAAATATGTCTGTGCTACTTTCACATGTGTAGAATCTAAAATATAATGTCTGTTTATATTACATATAATCTATATCATTTTTGCTCGTGATTTGGCCAACATACAATTTTAATTGTAATAAATAATAATAATAATTTTTATTTAACCTTATGGTGAAAAAGTTTACTTAGCTCATCCCTCACCATTGTAATTCTGCCAATACAGACTTTGCCAGTATACCATTATGTATAAGCCCCAGAGACCTTTCACATTCTGTTCATTTCCAATCTGAAAGAGTCTACCCCTTAAATCATGCTTATGTGCCTGCCAGATAAACACTGGGTTACAAACATCTGTTGTAATGATATCAACATGATATATGATTGCCTGCATCTTCTGTTCAGGATCTTTAAAAAAAAAGTAATTTGATCTCCAGGACTATAGTTTTAAGATTTCCTGGATAAAATACTGTCCAAGGACAGTGGTGCAGTATCTAAATAGTTACTGTACATAGTTACATTTGTTTTTAAGGTTGAATAAAGACACCAGTCCATCCAGTTCAACCTGTTGTGTGTGTGATTTGATGTCAATATTAAATCCATCATCCCTGTTTGTTACAATCGTTAAGATGCCCATATAAAACTTTTTTTAAACTAGTGACACTTCCTGAATTATAATTTTATCTCTGGAATAAATCCTCTTTTTAATGCATGCTAATATTCTGTTGGCTTTGCTTGCAGCAGCTTGGCATTGCATGACATTGCTGAGCCTGTCATCTACTAGGACCCCCAGATCTTTCTTCATCCTGGATTCCCCCAGAGGTTCTCCCCCTAGCGAGTAACTTGTATCTGTGTTTTTAGCACCCAAATGCATTACTACATTACATTTTTCAACATTAAACCTCATTAGCCATGCAGTTGCCCAATCCATTATTCTATTGAGGTCCTCCTGTGAGGTTTCTGCATCCTGTTGTGAAGTTATTGCCCTGCTTAGCTTTGTCCGATTAGTTTCCACAAACTATCTTAGAGCTCATTTTTTGGGTTAGGTTATAAGAGCCAAAAATGTGTTCAATGTCAGTCCTGAGTAAGTGTCCATAAAAAGTTTATTTGTTTGAGGGTGAATTCAAAATTCAACAACCAGTAGAGCTAATAGGATTTATTTATTTATTTCAGGTACTTATATAGCACTGTCAATTTACGCAGCGATTTACATATATATTGTACATTCACATCAGTCACTACTCTCAAGGAGCTTACAATCTAAGGTCCCTAACTCACATTCATACGTATACTAGGGCCAATTTAGACAGGATCTAATTTACCCACCAGCATGTCTTTGGAGTGTGGGAGGAAAACGGAGTACCCGGAGGAAACCCACACAGACTCAGGGAGAACATGCAAACTCCAAGAAGGTAGTGTCATGGTTGGGACTCTAACCAGCGACCCTTTTGCTGCCAGAGAAAAGTGCTATCCACTACACCACTGTGTTTCAGTTTCTAATAAGTCGGTACATCACCAGAGAGTTTAGTGGTGATACCTGGCATCCCAGGTACACCCTCTGCTGTCCTATACCCTTCAATCTTATTTTGTAGCCCAGTTGTTGTCTTTCCTTTTAATCCAAATCCAATCGCTGTTTTTGCCATTTAATAAGGACTTGATTACTTGTTGGAGTGAGTGACACTCCATTCCGTAAACCTTTGCATGTATCTGTGTATTTCTTTCTTAAGTCTCTTTAGGGCTGGGCATGACAGAAAGGATTTACCTGCAAAGGAGATGAAGGCACCCAGAGTCAGTTTAAAAAAAAAACATCTCGCAATAACTAATGAGCCTTATTTAAACAGTAAAAAACTAAGAAGAAATAATCTAGGAAAATGATCTGAGTTGGATGCATAAACTAAAGCTAATGGATACATGGCACCTATAAATGAGTATATGTAAAAATAGCTGCACCAACACAATATATAACAAATATATTTATTCAAATATAATCAACACCACTGTGTTTTGTGCCCAAATATTAGAGCGGAAATCCTAAATATAAATGTCCATCCATACAAAGTGGTGATTGCTAGTATGCAATTATTTTCCTTTATATATTATATCCAATTCAGTGCTTGTGCATGCTGTTCAACACAATTTTCGTGTTTAATCCTCCACCAATCAGAATTCTCACTCACCAGATAACCATCAAATATAAACGTGAGCATCCAATCCACCAGGGATCCTGTGTCCACTATTATGATCTCCCCTCTCACAGATAACCTTCAAATATAAGCATTATCATCCAATCCACCAGGGATTCTGTGTCCACTACTATGGTCTCCCCTCTCACAGATAACCTTCAAATATAAGCGTGATTATCCAATCCACCAGGGATCCTGTGTTCACTACTATGGTCTCCCCTCTCACAGATAACCTTCAAATATAAGTGTGATCATCCAATCCACCAGGGATCCTGTGTCCACTATTATGATCTCCCCTCTCACAGATAACCTTCAAATATAAGCGTGATCATCCAATCCACCAGGGATCCTGTGTTCACTACTATGGTCTCCCCTCTCACAGATAACCATCAAATATAAGCGTGATTATCCAATCCACCAGGGATCCTGTATCCACTATTATGGTCTCCCCTCTCACAGATAACCTTCAAATATAAGCGTGATCATCCAATCCACCAGGGATCCTGTGTCCACTATTATGATCTCCCCTCTCACAGATAACCTTCAAATATAAGCGTGATTATCCAATCCACCAGGGATCCTGTATCCACTATTATGGTCTCCCCTCTCACTCAGTCATGAAATAAGAAAATGGCATCATTGCACAACGTATTTATTCAATTAATTAAAACATCCAATATAAGACTGCCAACCCTCCGACCGGCACTAAGTCTATCCAGCAATTAGTATCTTTAGCTGTCATGTCGCTTCGTTCAAAGAAGCCGGTGTGTGTTCCAATTCTTGGATATGGTGATACCAAGGGGCAGGAAGTGACGTGTGTGTCGCACCACTATGCCTCAACGCATTTCGCATGAATAATGCGTCATTAGAAAGCGTCACAAACCCAACTGGCTGCAAAAACATTGATATAACATTTGAACCCCGGGCTAGTCTGACTTTCAATTATATACATATAATAAGAGGTCATGAGCCCCATCCTGCATCTGTATCCTCTGAGACAGGATCTCCTCCCCTCTTTGCAGAAGCAAAAGAGGTACTCTTTTGGATAGGTGGTGGGCATGGTCCAACAAGGTCCACGCCTTCTTCACCCCCAGAGCAAAAATAGAAGAGATTAAAAACCTGCCTAACCTTGTGAAAAGTATAATACAACAATATACAGGTAAGTATCATTTTCAAATTCAGGAGTTGTCAGATAAGCCCAGTGATTAAAGCCCAGCTCTGGGGAAAATAAAAATGCTTGTTTAGGTCTAGGTGAAGTAAAAAGCAGTTTGCTCTCTTCTACTCCTGTAAGCTCCAGTGCTGGACTGTCCTTTAGCATCCTCATGTCTGATGCACTGATATGGACGCTTCATTATTCTTGATGATGTCAAAGGACCTGCGACTGCTGAGGAAGAGGGGAGAAGAGGATGCAGGGACCAGTGTTAGAGTGCAGAAGGAGCCTGCGGGAGATTCTCATCAGCTTTCGCTCACCCCGTTTGCCGCTCAGCAGTGATTGGCAGCCTTTCGGAAATGCAATGTGAACATAGAGTACTTGGCTGGAAGGGTGCTAAGTCAATGCTAAAGCTGCTGAGAAACCGACCAGAGCCAGCCCAGTCCCTTGAGTATGAATTGCTCCACAATCTCTGCAGCTACAGATCTCAGTGAGTGCCTGTTTTTAAGCTTGTATACTGCCTATTAAGAATATGTCTAAATCTCCATATCCCGGCCACAGGTTTATTTAAAACAAACTATAAATATGCATACAAGGGAATTTAGTAAGACTGGAGCAGCCATAATCTGGATCAGCTGTGCATGGCAACTATCTTCTAGCTTTCTTTTTCAATGCTTAAAATGATAACACACATCACTTAATTTACATTGTCCATTCTATTTCTGTATGTGGATGATGGCATGGTAATTATTTTAATAAAAGAAAATCTAAGTGCCTTTATCCTAATCGATATACAGCTGTCACATGACCCAGCTCTTTTCCAGCCTGTCTGTATTTTTAAAGATTAGCAGGAGGAGCTTCTAGTCCTCTCCTGCTGGTCATATGTTAAAAAAAAACTCAGCCTTTGGAATACAGAGTAAAAATAAATAAATAATATCAATAAACTGTTTTAAATTGGCATACAAATATATATTTGAAATTAAATCTTTATTATTTTGTGGAAATAATATGGTGTGGGTGAAATTCTGCCAGCCACTGCCTGTGTCACACCTCTCCAGCCTGTGTCTTAGAATAAGAGGGAGGTGAAGCCTCCATTAATTCACATGTAATGTCATGCGCCCATTGTGATTAGCTGGTTAGTGGGCATGAAAGAGGAGGGAGCTGGCTGTCACTTAGCACTGTGCATACACCCACATGTATGACTCTATAGTCACATGGGCTGCTCAGATGTGATAGGGAGGAAATGTTCAGCATAGAAACTCACTGAAAACTTAGCATATGCAGAGTTGCTGCCACAGCTGATAATTCCCTAGCTGCATTGGGGGCATGAAGAGAAGATGGAGATAGAGAGCAGCAGGATCAACCAGTTTTTTTGCAAAATACAGAAAATTTATCTCATAGTGACTGAGTGAGTATGAACGGCGTGTAATACACCATTTATTGATAGTTTTTTATTATGTGATTTTAGTGACACTTTAACTGAAGAACCTAAAGTTAAAAGCTAATTGGTTACTATGCACAGCTGCTCCAAATTCTATCTGCTCCAATTTTCTCCCCCACATTATGACATTCCTGCTATTTTGAAATAGTACTTTATGCCAAATATACTTTCCCACTGCCAACAGGCTATTTAAAATTAATGTATAGTTGTCTATTTCTTTTTTTAGACAATTATATATGGAATGTTGCAAAGAAATATTATACAATGTTCTATCCAAACCACAGGAGGAGCTTTTGGCTCCGTTATACAGTACATTTTACAGTTTACACAATTCCTCCTCTACTCATTGGATGATTCCACCATTTTCATAATATTCTCGTTCCAAACTTCTTTTTTTGCTTCCAAACTATTAGAATTTCACCTAAAACATATGTTTTCTTCTGTACAAATTAGGTGTTAACTTGACCTTTCAACAGCAAAGCAAATAAACACACTAGCCAATATTTAAGTTCTCACAATATTTGCTAGGGGATATTTAATGATAAGCATTCAGTTTAGAAAACTAAAAAGTCCTCAGTTGCAAGGGTCAGCTGATCCTTAATGCCTAGGGGACAGTCAAAAACAGTTTACTTGCCTGATCCTCTACTCTTGCAGACTTCTGTTAGACCCTTCCCTGCAGCCTCTTCTGTCCCGCACTGCAGCAGTATTTTGATGTCTTCAAGATGGGTGCAGAGCCATTAGCCCTGTATTGGATGTGAGCACGCTGAGGGACAGTTCACTGCCGAAGCATAGCGAAGTGTAATTTGCCAGATGAGTGGAGGATCAGATAAGTAAAAGTACTTCTCATGTTCCCGAAACTAAACAAGTAGGTAATGCTTGCAATGTAGGCACAGCCCCACTGCTAGGGTGGACTTTTTAGTTTTCTAATACCCTTAGCCTGGCCATAAACAAGTCAATTTCCAGTGGGTTGAATGCAAGATGTTGACCTAATCCCACCCCCCACCCACATCGAATGTGTAGATGGGGGAATCCCTCCTTCTCTACCTTTGTATTTTTAATGTCGAGAAATTTCCCCGCCGTTGAAATATACTCATCTATAGCTTGTGAAGACTTCCTCGTCAGCAAGCCAGTAGTGATGAAACGCATCAAGGAAGTTTGGTTTCGGGTGGAGACATTAATATATGCAGTCTTTTTTGACAACTATTAAACACAGAAAAAAAAGAGCTATGTTTTGGAGTGTAGTTTACATTTTTTATACTTTTGACAGAGAGTGAAGATGGGCTGTGGTAGCCAGCAGCCAAGTTGTCCATGTGGGGTGAAAGTCTGCAAGCAGAGTGTCAGGGATCCAGACGAGTGTTGCGATCGCGCCCGCTTGTGCGCACGCACGCACGGATTCAAACAAAGGTTTCCACGACCGTTCGGAAGCGCGCACATGTACGCATGCTCAGGGATGTTGTCAGGACACCAAGAGCAGGAGGACTCTAAGACCCAGAATCTGACAGAGCAGGTGGGCACTAGGACCCAGCATCTCTGTCAGCACATCACATGGGCCTTTAAAAGGAAGTCAGACTTTGGCTGAAGTGCTGTTTGATCTGCAGCTAGTCCATTCCTAATGCCTGCTATCTGTTATCTGCTACCTGATCAACTACCTGCTCATCCCGGCTTGCCTAGACCATTCTACCTTCTCCAATACTGACCCGGCTTGTTTGACATCGCTTCTTCTGCCAGCCTGACACCTGTTACTGAACACGGCCTGTTCTCCGACAATCCCTTGTCTACTGATTCTGCCTGCTTGCTGATCCGTGCTCGGCCCGGCTTGTCTCATGCCTCTTCTGCCTATCTGTATCCAGCTACTGTGATTGCTGATCTGCTGCTGCTGTTCCAGCTGTCTGCTGTCCAGTGTTCCAGCCTGCCTGCATCCAGCTACTGTGATTGCTGATCGTCTGCTGTTGTTCCTATTCCAGCCCGTCTGCTATCCAGTGTTCCAGGCTCTGCTTCCAGAATCCGGTCTACAGCTGCTGACAAGAGGCACTTCTACCTCGCTGTGCTCACGAGACCACTGTCCCCACTCCAGTGGGCTCTGAGCCAGGGCTGTATGAGAGGTCTCCTTCTACAAGAGAGAGGCTCAACTATCAGGTACGTGGTCCTCATTACACAGAGCAAGCCTGGAGTGGAGCCATGAGTTTGGGTATGTTCTTGTCAAAAGACTAGTCACTGCTGCTCACTGCAGAGTGACTGGTCTTGTCTCCACCCTTTCCTGTAGTTTACTGCAGGCAGCCTGTAGTGGCCTGCTTGGCCCCTCCCACAGCTTTGCACTATGAACAGGCTATGTACAGCACAGTGATTATGTCACCTTTACTTCTACAAAGTGATATCTAGGTTTGGAAGGCATTTAGTGCGCATAAAGGGGATTTATTTGCTTTGTTCAAAAATGAGGAATGTATTTAAATTATTTTTTTTGTGTCCAGAGTTAAAGCGGTAGTAAACCCTTCCTGTGCTATTTCCACTATATAAAGCATCCCTGCCTAGTGAACTTGTCTATCTGTATATATCGCTTCCTACCTTATCCCTTTAGGTATAATCCATCTTTTTCTAACCAATGACGTAGCCCGCACATGCGCAGTAAATCACATTTTTCCGGCAGGCCCTTCTTGCCGGAAAAATTGTGTTTACATGCCGGGGCTACGTCATTTCCTTTGCCTGACGTCAGCTCCGAGATCCCGCGAGACTTTCACATTCACAAGCTGAGCCTCTACCCGCTGGGCTTGATGAGTACTGCGCACGCTCGGGATTAGGGACATGGGAACAACGTATGGGTGGAAGTAAGATCAGTACGGAACATGGAAGACAGATGTTAGAATGGCGGCGGCTGCAGGGGAAAATTAACTTTATAAAATGCAGTGATTTTACAAGTAAGAAGCCTTCATATATTTTCCCTATGCGTAAAGTAACTTAAGGAACTTCATTCTGTTTTTTTTCGGGTAAATGTATGAGAGTTTACTACCGCTTTAAGCCTTAACTATAACAATATTGGCTGGGTAAATATAAAGGAAAAGAAGAAAAGCTTTTAACTGGCTGTTTCAGCAGCTCCTAAGTTAAAAATAAATAGTTTCAGTTAGATTGGAGTTCTACTTTAAATTCTGTGTTACATTTTAGTATATGAAGGTAATAAAAGCATACTTAAACAGCACATTATTATATTGCTAGGCAAACAAATGTTAATGTTTAAGGCTGTTCTCTTGCGTCCTGTACCTTGGAGTGGAATGTTGATAATTTACTTTGACTAACAATACATTGTTGCCAAGTTGGCTTATAATATTAACAAAAGCTGTGTTTTAGGCAGCTTAATACAAGCTTACAATTACAATGTCCTACTCACTGAGCTGTAGTTCCCTTTCTGTTCTCATTAGGAGCTAGGGTACTGGCGCACAGTAAGATTAATGAGTAAGAAAAATTATCTAAATTAGAAATGACAAAGCAGCTTTTATGCCAAAATGTAATTTTTGTACCAACAAGCCTAAGCTAATTTTACTAATTATAGAGAAATAGTGGTGATTTAAACTGTTCTGTTTACTGTTATGATACTTAAATTAGTTACCCCTCAAATAACCAAAGTTTTCTGCATTAATTAAAGAAAAAAGTTTCTTAATTGCGCTTTGGAAGAAGCAAAACAATAGGATGGAATGCAGTTTACTGGAGTTTATTATTTTCACAAATTCTAGTTTGTATGCTCAGGGACAGCCTTGAAACATGGGGAAGAATATCCTTGCACAGCGAGATTAACATAAATCAATCTCACCACATAAATCTGCAGAAGAGTAATAATGCCATAGTCTATTTCACCATAGAGAAACCGGATAGACAGGTTTCCTAATGCATAAACAGATCGAGCACAAAAGGAAAGCTGATTTCCATTATAGTCTGGTGCATAACAATGATGAATGAACCGCCTGTCATGTGACCAGGAGTGTTGAGTGATTAGAGGTTCTGCTGTAGAATAGTTTTAAAGAGATACACACACACGCCGTTAAAGAGAAACTAAAGGGTATGTTCAGTGTGTACATGTTCATTGTACATTAGTTATTATTGGATCGTGTATCTGAAAGATTTGATGTGCTGTTCCATATTTTCCTAAATGTATTAAAGCCCACGTTAAGGTAAAATGTAAAAAAAAATAATTGGCACAAGGGACAGTACTTAGATTTAATGAGAAGTGTCCCTTGTGCTGGTGCCATATGTCCAAAGTCCTCTGAGCCCCCCGCCAACCCAGCTGTTGTAATCTGATACAACCTCTGGAACTGTCATAGGCACTCATCAAGAATGCCAACTATGCCTTCCAGTCCTAAAAGTCCTACTACAGCTTCCTCCAGGACTTTGCCAAAGCCTCTCCCATACTTTGGAACTCTCTACCTCAATCTACCCCATCCGCGGCTCTCTGTGCTAGGGACCAATGTCCCTCTGACAGAAGCCGGCGATCGGCTTCTTTTTCCCCTCACGCTGACAGTGTGATGAAAAAAAATACAGATCACCGATCTTCTGTTTACATCACGTGATCAGCTGTTATCCAATGACAGCTGATCACGTGATGTAAACAGAAGATTGGGGATCAGTCGTTTTTTTTTCCTTCACGCTGTCAGTGTGAGGGGAAAAAGAAGCCAATCGCCGGCTTCTGTCAGAGGGACATTGGTCACTTGCACAGAGAGCTGCGGATGGCTCGTCTGTGCCTACCAGTGCCCCCTGCCAGTGCCAGCTATCATTACCTACCAGTGCCACCTGCCAGTACCCACCAGTGCCATCTACCAGTGCTCACAGTGCCACCTACCAGTGCCCACAGTGCCACCTACCTTTGCCCACCAGTGCCACCTACCTTTGCTCCATAGTGCTGCCAATCAATGCCCATCAGTGCCGCATCACCAGTGCCACTGATCAGCGCTGCCTATCAGTGCCACCGATCAGTGCCCTTCAGCGCCACCCATCAGTGCCAATCATCAGTGCCACCCATCAGAAGAACTGCTCTTGAACGTCAATTCAGGGCATTCAGATAACAGCCCATAAACGCCACTGCTAATAAACAACAATAAACGTCCATGTGTTCATGGACACAGGATAACATAGAGAGGCGTTTATGGGCTATTAAAAAAAACACCCAAGCGCCCAAAAGCAACCATTTAAGAACGTCCAGTGTGCATGGAGCCTTAATGTAAGTACTGTTGCTTGTGCAAACTAAGCTTAGGCTTTAATATATTTAGGAAAATTCTCCCTTACTGAAGTCTCCCATAGACATGAAATGGCAGTCGACCATTAATCTGTTTTTGGACAGGCATGATCTCATGCCTGTGGTTTTTACAAACTTCCAACAGGAAGGCCTGTTCTGATTACTATTGTTCCTCTTTATATAAGCAGCACAGGCAGAATCAGACTGCTCATCCCCATTCCCTCTTCATAGGCAGAAACATGAATGCCTGGCTAAGCTGAGAGCTCCAGTTTCTGTACCTGGCTGAAGGTGGTTGCACTTTGCCCTATTGTGGTTATAAGAATGGTCTAATAATATATTTCTGTAAAAGAGGGCTTCTTGCACTATATGTCAGCCATAATATTTTATGAGTATAGTTTTTTTTACTATTTATGCTTATTAAAGGAGAAATACAGCCAAAGCTTGTTTGGCTGTACTTCCCCTGTGGATCACAGGAGTGCAGTTCGTTCTGCACTCCTGTGACCATTTTCAGCAGACAGCGGCTGAAGCCCGCTGTTGGCTGACGTCACAGAGCTGGTTCAGCAGGAAAGACCGTGACCACACAGTATGGATCGGCTTACATGCTTGGACTGGCACCCATCTCAGCCTTTCAGTGAGCCGCTGAGAACCTGAGCCAGCTGCTTCCGCCCCCTCCACAGCCCAGCACTCCAGTGAGTGTGAGGGGGCAGGCGGCAGAGCAGAAAGCCAGTGACTGACAGTCACCGGCTCTCTGTTTAGGGACCTCTGAGAACAGAGCGATTGGTGGTGTTTGATTGCTCAGTTCTCAGCCTTAGAGCCAGCAGGGGGAAATTTTTTCCCATACTTCTTTTTTAAACTCTGATGATTTTATGCAATGTTGTGTACAATTTTTTCTGTATATGTTTTGCGAGAAAGTTATTCACTCTTCTCTGTGCCTGCAAAGTCCCCACCACCTATCTTTGTATGTTTTCTAAATCTATAGGGATGTTGGAACATAGCAGTATGGAATAATGCCCCATTATTTTATATTTGTTTTCAAGTTTTACTTAAAAGTGGTTTATTACTTTCATGACCATCACCTACTATATGTTAATATTTTCATACTTAGAACCAGACATTTAGTGGCCTATTAAGAGGGCATTCTTAGGCCTCATACACATGGGCGTATGTAAAAAAATAAGAAAAATGTCAGGCCCGACGTCAAGGAAAAATCTGCGGTTTTCTTGGCGTTTTGTATTGCCGATAATGAGCGTTAATGCGTGTTAGTGAGCGTCTGCGTCAATAGGCGTTTTTTAAAAAAAAAAACATTCCTCTGCTATTTTTTAACCTAAAAACATTGGCGTCAAAAACGATGGTTAACGTTGGCACAGCGTTAGCGAGCATTTGTGAGCATTAGTGAGCGTTTTGCGGCATCGGCGTCAAAAATGCCAAAACGTTACAGCCTTGGAACTCGCTGGCCGTGGGTTCTACTTTCAGCTCACTAAGGCCGACGCCATCTACAGCTCAAAAACGTTGACGTTTTTATGGGGCCATTGACTAACATGGAGAGCTGCAAAAAACGCCAAAAATGTGGCGTCAAAAAACGTCCGTGTGTATGAGGCCTTAGCACCATGTGGGCTCCCAAATGTAAACAATGACTGGGAACCACCTCTGTGCTGAGAGCATGTAGTGTGCACACTCTCAGTGCAAACTGCTGTTTCCCCATGGATGCATACCTATAGCAACTGGGTATTGAGATCCACCTGCCCTGCCACTGCATTTATACGTGCAGGTTAAATCATTTTGGATTTAGGTTTTAGGACCTATGTAGGTCTATGCATGTGCATTGAGGTGTGTTTTTTGGAATGTTAGGCAGGTACATTGTCATGCATCAATGCATACATGCAATCCTTTGTGTGTTGACATGTGGTTTGACATGTATTAAAGCAGGTTTTAATTGAATTTTTGAATTTAGAATGTGAAGTGCGTAAGGGATAAGTCATTGTCCAAGGCCAATACCTGTTGCCAATGCATCAAAATGCATGTGATGCCATTGACTTTTGTGCCATTGACTTCTGTGGGTCCCCCAGTGCACCAATATCCACCTGACACAACATATTTTTTTAAGTATGCTGCAGTGCTGGGTCTTTACTATATGGAACTAAGAATTTAGCATGTTAGCACAACCAAATGCATGTGTCAATACGCAACAGTGTAAGTGGGCCCTCAATGGTATTTTTTAAATTTTATTTTACCTGTATACACAACAGATAATCTTTGGTACAGCTCTCTAAGGCCTTGTTTACACTTGCGATCCGGGGAAGGTAAGAAAAAGTTGTGGCTTTTGCCTCCCTCCTTAGGCTGGGTTCACACTGATGTGAATTGGATGCGGGTTTCCCCACATCCAATTCGCATGACAGGAGAGTATGACTGGCTCTCAGTGGAGCCGGTTCACACAGCTCCGGTCTGGCTACGGTCTGCACTGGAAAAGGGCTCTGTGCATCTCAGGTTCATGTGCAAATTTAGGCAGAAATTCGGACCTGAGTTACACCTGAATCGGTGTACAAAGGGGCACCGGACCCCTGCTGTGACCCGCGTCCACAGCAAGTTTGAACCCAGCCTAAAAGTGGTTGTAAATCGCTGCAGAGTTAAAAAAAAAACATCTGTAAGACAATGGCATAATGTGCTAGTATACATCACATACTACCACATTATTAAATACTTACCTTAGAACGAAGCCCTCCAGTGGTGCGCTGTTACCGCTGAGAGGGCTGACATCTTCCCCTGGTCTTTGTTCCAGATTCGTGGGCTCCGGCTCTGTGAGTGGCTGTGGCCATGATGACGTCACTCCCACGCATGCATGCAGGAGACCTTGATTCCAGCACAAAGTTCTGAAGGTCTGGTGCAGTACCCTGGACCTTCAGAGCGCATGCGCCAGTGATGTCACTGGCTGCATCTAGAGTGAATATCTCCTCGTGCTTGGTAGGTAAAAATCACAAAGTGGGCTTTACTACTGCTTTAATCTTACATAGTGGCTGGCAGGGTTGTACACATGCCACAGTAAAAAAAATTGTCAGGTTTGGTGGGCAATACCACTGCTGTATGCGACCCATTCAAGGGAAAAGGGGTGCTTCGCAAGTTCCCTGCAACCGTGTGCAAAGTACGATGATGTGAGCTTTACAAGGTTAAAACAGGCAGCGAGGAGATGACAAATCGCCTACCTGTCAAATTCTTTCTGAAAAGCAATCCATGGTATATCACATTTCAGAGGGCAGTGCAGGTGTAAACGAGTCCTCATTGTAGACGGTGAACTTTGTATTTCTTTCTTTGCAGAAGAACGAACCCTCTGGATTTGTTTATTTTGCTTCCACAAGCCTTAAGTTGTTGGACAACTTTTAGAAAGACTATTGAGGTTGTTTGGAGTTGCTATTGGCAACATTATTGTTCTCATGACTGCCGAGGTTTCAAATATCCAAAATATGCAGCAAATGTGTGTGTGCTTGTTTCTTGAAGTGGTTATAAGGGCTGCTTTCTGCCATCACCTCTTCCATTTACATAGTGATTTTGTACAAGCTTGTACCAAATCATCTGTCTCTGACTAAGATGTAAACTCCGACAAGTCTCCACTTCTCCTAAAACAACATGGATTCTGGAACCGAATGAAAAGGTGTATTCTCTGCCTGCAAATCCAGTGAACTTTACTCTCAGCAGAGAGATGCCAGAGATAGAGCCCGTTTCCATGATAACATGAAAACGCTCTTGATGTACAAATACCATTAAAAAATATAAATACGTCTGATCCGCCGAGCCGAGCCGACCTGCCATTACTTGCCCCAGCCAGTGCCATTGTTATGGCTTGTCATTTTGCAGTGCAGGTATTTAGCTAAAGAAAAAGACACACGTTGTTTATATTGCCGTATCCAACCTCTTGTCTTTCAAACAATTTCCGCTTGGAGAGAAGAGTAATCTTTTAACTCATATATCACTCACTTGAATACGAGAAGGCGGTGCATTGTTTGGCAACATATTTCCAAATCTTACATTTTTTTTAGCTCTAACTTATATCATGTTGACATTCATAAATTAGAGGATTTGTATTTTTTTTTTCACTTCTACACTGTTCAGTTTACAAATCTTACAGCTAAACTCCAGGCACAACTTTTTTTTGTTTTATATCTGTAGCACCCTTCTAGTTAGGTTGCTAGTCTTGCTAGGTAAATTGAATTCTTGTGGCTCTTGTGTAATCATTTGAGCAGCTTGTGATTGCTTTGGACTATTCGGGTCTCTGCAGTCTGCAGGTTTGATTGTTTCCCCCTGTTTTCTGTAATTTAGTGGGCAGGAGAGTCAAACAGGCAGTCTGAATATTTATGATTCCAGCCAATCCCTGGGGGAGGGTGTCCAGTAGGTGGTTGGACAGTGCATAGATAGTCTGGGGCCTGAGGCAGCTTTGTCTTGTCCAGGAGAAGAAGTACCCAGCCTGGAAGCCTGCCTCCCTCCTAGGCAGCCCAGTACCTTTATCAGGAGTTCATCAAAGTCCCAGCTGTACTAGAGCTGGGGAGGGGCGATTTGTAACTTGATAAAAGGGCATGGACCTGAAACGCGTCATTGCTATAGAGACGGCCTGGTGCTGGAGGTGTTGGTGAGTGATCCCTCAAGTGGGTCTGTCTAGCGGTTGCTCCCGTTTGGGCGAATGTCACAGGTAGCCTCCACGTCAGTACGTGCAGCGTTACTCTCCCCAGTGTCATCCCATCCCGGCATCGGATCAGCGGGTGCTTTGGGATTTCCTCCTGCATATGTGTGGCTTGTTGGTTTTTCTTTATGTGTTCCACCAGCCTGACAGCCCCAGGTCCTATCCACCTCCTTGGCCAAGAGGCGGCTGAAAGATCCATCCATCCAGGTCTGTCTTACCACACACCATACAGCTGGCTGTTTGTTCTGCTCTTTGAAACAGATTACTTTGTGTACATTTTATGGATACTTGTTCTTCAATAAATGTTTTACACAGACTATGTGTTCCTCCAGTTTATCCGTTTAGACACAAGCCCAGACTGAGCCATTATACAGATAGAACATTTGCCTCACAGCACAGTCTCAGCACCTACAGATCACACCTGACCAATTTCATCTGATGATCTATGAGCTTCCACACATGTGTTTTGGCCAGTCACTGTGAATTTCTATACATCAATTGGGCTCCCATGCGACTCCAAGGCTCATTAAAGCGGAGTTCCGCCCACATAATTTTTTTTTTGCAGGCATCCACCTAGTTAGTATTCATTACACAAATAAAGTAATTGATAGCTTTAAATCCACGTTGTCTTCCTATTTATTTTGTACTTACATTGCTGATTTTTTCTTTACTGGGATTTCCCATCTTAGTTGTGGGCATGGGAAGCCCACTCGCACCCTCCTCAAGTCTCTTCCTGGATAAGGTGCATGCTGGGTAACCAGCATGCACCTCTTGATCTGGAGTGTATGTCTCGTTGCCATAACAATGGGCCCCATTGTTATGGCAACATAGATAACATGTCTCTCCCCCACAAAATCGCGTCATTTCTTGTCTGGAAATAACGCGATTTTACAGCTCAGGGATGCCCACTGACTCATGGGAAATGATGACTCACATCTCCCTTGAGCCCAGGCGAGGCAGGAAGTGATGTGAAATGCCGCAGATCAGGAAGTGGAAGATTACAGGGACCACTTAGCAACAGAGCACTTAGGGTGAGTATAATCTTTTTTTTTCCAAAGGTGACTCATCATGCATAGAAGATTTGAAATATATAAAGATGTATTTTTGGGTGGAACTCCGCTTTAAGTTAAGGATCCTACTGCACTTTGTCTATTTTTATCTGTAATAATAGAGTCAGCATCTTATGAATTTCGTCTGAGGACTGGCAGTATCGAATAAAGCCTATTTCATCTGTTAGGCTGTAGTTTTCTTGGAATTAATATAGCTATAATGCAAGTTTTTCTTGCTTTGATAAGTTTATGAAGCTACTCATAAGCTCCCTATGGAAGCACAGCTGTTGTTGTACTTCCAGCCTCTCAGCTGACCCTAGCACCATGGTCATGTCTGTGCCCTCGTGTGCTGTTTCCCATTCAGGAAACCTAGAATGTGATGACACTGCCATGTTTATTTTTAAATTACCCTGTAGCATCACAGTCTGAATGGGAAAGAGCTCACAGGGG
Organism: Glandirana rugosa; assembly: GCA_018402905.1. Classification (NCBI taxonomy): domain Eukaryota; kingdom Metazoa; phylum Chordata; class Amphibia; order Anura; family Ranidae; genus Glandirana; species Glandirana rugosa. The sequence continues at coordinate 1,063,516 of BLSH010144960.1, read as the reverse complement.
GCCAGAGATACAACCGTGCTGCAGGGTTCAGCAACGAAGCCGGAAGTATATCGGCAGCTGTACATCCACTGCAAGTCTTCTCAAGAAAGCAGAACTATCAATCGAGCTCAGGCTGACTACAGCCTAGCAAATACTAAATTTAAATAGACACTCCTGCTTAAGGTAGGATGGCTACATACTGTATACGGTACTTACAATATTTTGATTAATATTGCTATAAAAAAATATGTTAACCACTTAAGGACCAAGCCAATTTCTGACTTTTGTTGTTTACAAGTTAAAATCAGTATTGCTTTCTAGAAAATTACATAGAACCCTCAAACATTATATATATATATATTTTTTAACAAAGACTCTGGAGAATAAAATGGCGGTTGTTGCAATGTGTCACACGGTCTTTAAAACACTTTTTTTTGGAAAAAATACACTTCACAGAATTTAAAAAAAAACTAAACAGTAAAGTTAGGCTAATTTTTGTATATTGTGAAGAATGATGTTACACAGAGTAAATAGACAGATACCTAACATGTAATAAGTCACACATATAACTGGTGACCCCGAATCTATAACATGTTTAAAGCAACGCTAATGGCCCCACATTCAGTGATGCCAATTGTCCATAATAATAAAAGAAAAAATAGTTGATAAACGTTCATAAAAAGTCCATATGTGCACTCCTTGGTGAAGCATCTATATACACCGCACACCTTCACCACACCACGTGAGAAACAGGGTTTCCCCCCTATTTGGAGAGACTCACCAGACAGTGGCTAATAAAGTGCCCAAACAGCTCACTCTGAGATGTCCACACCAATGTCTCCTCGGTTATATAACCATTGATGCCTTGGCACCGGCTAAGATTACCCTTGAAAACAGAGGTGCTCACATAGTGCGCTACCTTTAAAAACTTTATTGTAACTCCACACAAAGCAACCCCCCTCTTAGGAAACGTACTTACAAAAAAACATAAACACAAGCATAAAACATTAATGACATGACACTGAGGTCGGTCTAGGCGAATCCTTCTCACCGCTCGATGTATTCATCCACCAGCGATGCTCCCAGAACAAGGAATGCCGAGCCGACACACTCAATAGCCATGTGGTCACCTCTGACGTGTTTCGTCAGCACTTCTTCGGAGCTATGGTTTCAAATTGGGCACACTCGTGGAATGGCGGAAAACTACGGTACTTAAAAATCTCCATAGGTAACACTTTAAACATTTTCAACGGTTACCAGTTTAGAGTTACAGAGGAGGTCTTTTACTAGAATTATTGCTATCGCTCTGATGATCGTGGCAATACCTCACATGTGTGATTTGAACACCATTTACATTTACAGGTGCGACTTATAGTATGCAGTTTCTTTGGTGCACGAGCACAAAGGGATGGGGGTGCTTTAACCACTTGCCGACCAGCTGCCGTCATTATACAGCGGCAGGTCGGCTCGGGAACTCAATATTGTGGGCGCGTGTGGCCACTGGCCAGCGGGGGAGCCAATCAGCGGGTCCAGCGGACTCGATGTCCGCTGGCCATCTGCAATTATTCCCCGCAGTGACAGAACGGGGATTTGCCTGTGTAAACAAGGCAGATCTCCATTCTGACAGGGGAGATCACACAGATCCTGTCTTTCAGCTATGCAGGAAGACGGATCTGTGTGTTTTCGCAGTCACACAGTCCCCTATACAGTTAGTATGGGGGTGTGGCTCACGTCTGAGATGAACGAGGGATGGAGGAAGGAAGATAGAAAGAGATAGGGAGGGAAGGAGAGAGAAGAGAATGAAGGAAAGAATGAAAGGGATGGAGGGACAGCAGGCCCAGATCCTACACCACAATAGCAATATGTGTATTCCAGAAAGTTTAACAATCAGCAGATAAAGATACTTCAAACACCTGGTGTTGGCGCTTGAACCATGGTTGGTATGGTGTCAGGATGGTGTCAGGATGATGGAAGTGCATTATTTCTATTATTACATTGTAATATAAAATGAAATAGTTCAACTCACCATAAAGCAGAATCAGTGGGAGCCCTGAGCGTGTCACTTGCCACTGTTGCCTGCTACCAGATGCCATCAGGTGTCCCCAGCGGAGTCCCTCCTTCCATCAGGTGTCCCCAGTGGAGTTCCTCCTTCCATCAGGTGCCCCCAGCAGAGTCCCTCCTTCCATCAGGTGCCCCCAGCGGAGTTCCTCCTTCCATCAGTTGCCCCCAGCGGAGTCCCTCCTTAGATAACAGGTGCCCCCAGCAGAGTCCCTCCTTACATCACAGGTGCCCCCAGTGGGAAGATTGGTTTTAGATGATAGAAAGGCAACAGTAACTCAAATAACCTCTGGTCACAATGAAGGTATGCAGAATACCATCTCTGAATGCACAACATATCGAATCTTAACCACGTCAGCCCGAAAGATTTGCCCTCTTAATGACCAGGCCATTTGTTGCGATACGGCACTATGTCATTTTAACTGACAATTGTGACAATTGTGTGGTCCTGCAACGTTGTACCCAAACAAAATGTATGTCCTTTTTACCACACAAATAGAGCTTTCTTTTGGTGGTATTTGATCACCTCTGCGGTTTTTATTTTTTGTGCTATAAACAAGCAAAAAGCGGCAATTTTGAAAAAAAAACATTTTTTTTTTTACTTTTTGCTATAATACATATCCAAAAAAAAATATATAAAAAAAACAAATGTATTCATCAGTTTAGGCCGATATATATTCTTCTACATATTTTTGGTAAATAAAATCGCAATAGGCATATATTGATTGGTTTGAGCAAAATGTATTGCGTCTACAAAATAGGGGATATATTTATGGCACTTTTCTTTATATTTTTTTCTTTACTAGTAATGGTGGCAATCAGCGATGTTTATCAGGACTGCGATGTTAGGGCGGACAGATAGGACACTTTTGACACTTTTTTGGGACCAATGACATTTATACAGCGATCAGAGCTAAAAATAGCCACTGATTGCTGTATAAATGTCACTGGCAGGGGAAGGGTTAAACTCAAGGAATTAACTGTGTTCCCTATGTGTGTTCTAACTGTATGGGGGCTGGGCTGGCAGGGACATGACAGATCTAACTGTTCCCGATGACTGGGAACAGTAGATCACTGTCATGTCCCCTGACAGAATGGGAATCTGCCTTGTTTGCATTGGCAGGTCCCCGTTCTGCCTCTGTAGAAGGCGATCACGGATCGCCGGTGGACATCGAGTCTGCCCGAACCATGGGGATGCCCATGCAGCGTGCACCGCTGCCGGCGCACTCCCACCAGCAACTGCGCCTGCGTGAGCCGCCGTACAGCTATGGCAATTCGCGCAGGTGAGCAGACCTGCCGCCCATATAACAATGGTGGCTGGTCGGCAAATGGTTAAAGCAGATGGGCTACAGCAGCAGAAGACCACACCAGGTGCCACTCCTGTCAACTAAGAACAGGAAATTGGGGCTACAATTCGCACAGGCTCACCAAAATTGAAGATTGGAAAAATGTTGCCTGGTCTCATGAGTCTTGATTTCAGCTGCGACATTCAGAGGGTAAGGTCAGAATTTGGTGTAAACAAAATGAAAGCACGGATCCATCCACGGTCTACCCGAGTATTGTTGCTGACCATGTCCATCCCTTTATAACTACAGTGTACCCATCTTCTAATGGCTCCTTCCAGCAGGGTAATGCACCATAACACAAAGCTCCAATCATCTCAAACTGGTTTCTTGAACATGACAAATAGGTCACTGTACTCCAATGGCCTCCACAGTCACCAGATCTCCATCCAATAGAGCACATTTGGGATGTGGTGGAACGGGAGATTCACATTATGGATGTGCAGCCGACAAGTCTGCAGCAACTGCGTAATGCTATCATGTCAATATGGACCAAAATCTCTGAGGAATGTTTCCAACACCTTGTTGAATCTATGACATGAAGTATTAAGGCAGTTCTGAAGGCAAAAAAGGGTCCAACCCGGTACTAGCAAGGTATACCTAATAAAGTGGCTGGTGAGTGTAAATCTCAATGACAGATGAGATAGTAATATAACAAGGGTTCCACCAGTGGTTTACATAACAGGTATTATGAGGAATCAAAAAATCAGCAAAATATACAATCTTAAGCCTCGTACACACGGTTCGACGGTCCTACGACCGAATGGACCAAATCGTATGTCGGCTGTTGTATCTCACATACTGACATGCACTACACGATCGTACGACCAAGCTGAACGTAGTGACGTGTTATGAACGTATAAAGAGAAAGTTCAGGTGCGTGTAATTTGTGTCTGGCCGTTCCTGACTTCTGAGCATGCGTGTTTTGCACAATACAACTTGTTGGACCAACTTCTCTGTACACACGATACAACGGTCGTACGACCGCTTGTTGGTACTACCAAATTTTCTAGTTTGCTCATCCAACTCCTGTTGTACGACCGTCGTATGTAGGCTGTTCTAATCGTGCGTACTAACGGTCGATTTAGCATACAACGGTTGTTCATACGACCTGTTGTATGCGATCATCGACCCGTGTGTACGAGGCATTCGTTTAGAAAGATGTATATCATGAGTTCAAAGGCAAATGAGATTGATAGAATATCCTTGTAATGTCATTATACATTCTTTTCACCTGGGAAAGTGTCTATTATATCTATAATATGGTGTGTATCACCAAAACGTAAAAACGCTGTTCATTTCTTACTTTGAACATAATATGAGTTTCATCAGTCATACCGCACAGATCTTTTTATATTTGGTGAGAAGTGCAGTAGTAAGGCCAAGCTTGACATTCTTAGTAGGAAATCAGCATTTGCATATGAGATCACCCCAGGTTTTAGGGTATTCTGCACACTCTGGTAGTTGGTCAGTCAAGGAAAACGACCTTGTCCAAACATTGTGGTGGCACATTATATACCAGCAAGTCAACACAGAGTCACTTTCAATCTACACCTTTAACTAGTTGAGAGCAAAAGATTACGAGAGCATAAATAATCTAGTTTGACTACCTTTAACTCAACTGATTTATGATGAATAGTGCCACAACCTTAACCTGTAGCTGAGTGAAGACATACAAAGGTTACATTTCATATGACAACTTACAGGACTTGACCTTTGTGGTGTCAGTTCTGGAAGTGAATTGAAGTCTCCTGGGGCCAGAAAATCTTGTATCACTTGATGCATGTACATTCCAACAGAGGAAACAAAATAACAACTTCCAACAGCTTTTAAAACCTCAGGGCATTTGGGTCTTGCTACAGTCTCTGCTATTATATGACTATTTGGTGGAAAACATACTAGTGCCATTAGCATCACCCTTTAATGGGTCAAGAATCAGGAGTGTATGAAGGATACAGCTGCTCTAAAATAAAATGTGTCCCTGATCACAGTTCAATTTAGATCAATTTTACCAAAAAAAAAAAAAAAGGCCTATGTAGGTAAGGGGCACCTGTGAATAAAAACAACTTTGATCTTGCTATAGGCATAGGCCATTTATGTAACTACCCTCCCACCCAAAGCCCTGCTTAAAAAAAAACCTAGAGATGACGTCACATTATACCATCATGTCTTGTTGCTAGGACATATCTATGACACTCCCAGCCCCTTTACCCACTTTCCAACCAAGCCTGTTTTTTGGGTTCGGTGGTTATGAGTTAAAAACATGGTTTTTTTTGCTGTAAAATTACTTAGAACCCCCAAACATTATATATTGTTTTTTTTCTAACACCCTAGAGGATAAAATGGCGATCATTGCAAAATTTTATGTCACACCGTATTTGCACAGCGGTCTTCCAATCATGCTTTTTTTTAAAATAAATTCAGTTTTTTTAGTTAACAAATAAGAAAACAGTAAAGTTAGGCCATTCTTTTTCCATATTATGAAAGATAATGTTACGCCGAGTAAAATGATACCCAACATGTTATGCTTCAAAATTGCGTCCGCTCGCGGAATGGCGACAAACTTTGCAACTTAAAAATCTCCATTGGTGACGTTTAAAAAATTCTACAGGTTAGCAGTTTTGCGTTACAGAGGAGGTCTAGTGATAGAATTATTGCTCTCACTCTAACGATCGTGGCTATACCTCACATGTGTGGTTTGAACACCGGTTTCATATGTGGGCGGGACTTACGTATGCGTTCGCTTCTGCACGCGAGCTCGCGGGGACGGGGCGCTTTATATATTTTTTTTTTTTAATTATTTATTTTGCTTTTTACTTTTTATTTTTACACTGTTCTTTAAAAAAAAAAAGATCACTTTTATTCCTATTACAAGAAATGTAAACATTCCTTGTAATAGAAAAAAGCATGACAGGTCCTCTTAAATATGAGATCTGGGGCCAAAAAGTCCCCAGATCTCACATTTACACTCAAATGCAAAAAAAAAAAAAAAAAAATTGAAAAAAACGACAAAACAAAAAAATAAAACGGTCCCTTTAAGACTGTTGGGCGGACGTCACTTCTGACGTCATTTCCGCCCTGCCGTACTATGGACACTGGGAGTGACAGATGGGATCATCTCCGCTGCTGTCGGCTGGTCCGGTATGCGGCGGAGATGACCGGAAAGCGGCGGGAGGGGGGTGCACCTCTCCCGCCGCTGATAAAAGTGATCTTGCGGTGAATCCGCCGCTAAGACCACTTTTAACCTCTTTAGAATCGCCAGCTGAAAAAAAACATATCTGAATGGTGCCTGCAGCTGCAGGCACCATTCAGATATCACCACTGAAAGCCAAGGACGTATATACACACCCTTGGTCGTCAAGTGGTTAAAGTGGAGCCCCCATTCATAAGGGGAAGCTTCACTTGTTCGCAGGTTTTGACAGGTACCCGCTCCCACTTCCGGGTAAGATTGCCGCACGGAGATCTGCAATATTTATGGCCTCTCCTCCTTCCCCCTGCTACCTTCTGGGATACACAGAGGTCCCAGAAGATTACAGGACCATTCAGAAAGCGCAGTGTGACTCACTGATGAATTGGCTTGATTGACAAATCAGCTAGGGGTGCCGACATCACGGAATCCCTGGACAGGTAAGTGTCCTTATATTAAAAGTCAGCAGCTACAGTATTTGTAGCTGCTGACTTTAATGTTTTTTACAAACTGGAACTCTTTAAACACCTTTGTATGCCCTCTCTCTACCCTGTTGCAGTAGCTCTGTTACTCAGCTATGCTGCAATGGAGAAGATAGTGGACCACATATGTATAGTGGTTTGGGAGCTGGCACCTGTGAAGGTGGAGGGCGAGCAGTAATGGCTGGGGGTGTCTTAGCAATGTCCTAGCAACAAGATGGGGCAATATGATGGCCTCTCTGGAAGGTTTTTGATGTTACACTTTTTTTAAGATTAGAATAGAATACATAAACAGAGTTCTACAGAAATTTTATGTATAATAACAACAAAAAGAAAAAAAATACACAAAATTACATAGTAATCAACCAGAAATAAATGTCTATATTATGTAAACGATTTAAATATATTGGTGATTGTTGACAAGAAAAGGAAGGTTAGGATATGCTGGGCTCAGATGAAGGATGAATGTAGCTATGTAAATTCAATGAGAAAGAGAAAGCAAAGAATTATCAATATTAAGTTTGTTGGTATAGTCGAGCCACGGTGACAAGATTTTTAAAAAGTTAAAATGGTTATCAAGTAGAATAGAGGTTAATTTTTTGTTAACCATGTTGCCCATAATTCTGTGCTTCACCTCTTGGAATTTCAGTGATGGAGTTCTCCAGATCAAATGTCTTTCAGATTTTATAAAGCTCAGATGTGGTCTATGTAGTAAGGCTTCCCGAGGATCCAGAATTCTGTGTTTGGCGAAAATTTTACAAAACTTATATATTTTTGTCCATAAATTCTGAACAACAGGACATTACCACCAAATATGTAATAAACATATTATAAAGAGAAATATGTTTTAGTTTTGCTGGAGTCAAATACCATATCTGGGAGGTTTTTGGAGGTATGGAGGTATGGAAATGTCCTTTATCTATAGAAGGGCATTATACAACTTTTTCAAAGCTGCATAGTTTGGTGGAGTCTGTCTTATGCAGGAAGCAACCGCCCTGGTTCGAGAACCCCTGATAGAGCAGACAGGGAGTTCAGGAGCACAGGGGGGCATGAGGGCTGGACTGGTGTACTGGTGGTGGTGTGAAAGGTCCCGTAATGGCTCGTGCAGGTAGCAGAGTAGTGGTACAGGCTGGGTAGGCAACTAGGGCAATGCGGTACAAAAGGTGCAGGCAGAAGAGTTGTCAGATGCAGGCAGGGTCATCAACGGGCTGGCAGCAAAGGTACACAGGGAACAGGCAGAAGAGTTGTCATGGGCAAGCTGGGGATCAGTGCAGGCAGAGATCAAACAAGGTCAAGGACAAGCCGGGTCACAGGAACAGATATTTAGGTAAAAGGTCCCTCAGGAACACTCAAACCCTGTAGAATGGACAGCACCAGTTGCAGGGTGCTGTCCGCTTAAATGGGCTGTTTGGCACCAATGCCGGCGTACATGCGCACAGGCGCGCACACTCTTCATGCGCACATACAGGCTCAGGAGCTGGCAGCAGAGGTTCTCTGACATTGGGTTTATCTACAGGTGCCCCTTTTCTGCATTGGCAGTTTTTGTTAAAGGTTAACTAACACTTTAAATTTTCTGCAGTTCTATGCAAATTGTGTCAATTGGCTCTCCTAGATTCAGGCACAGTAGGTGGCAAATATATAGCAAATCTCACATTTTGCAAACTGGGAGCCAGCCAGATTTGCATTTTTTTTTCATCTAAAGAGAAAAATGAATTAGGGCCAGTCTTTAGCTTTTTATGCTCCACGTCCCCATTCATGTAGAAACAATAAAACATAGCGAGAGATTTACTAAAACCTGGTGCACACAGAATCTGGTGCAACTGTGCATAGTAACCAATGAGATTCTAACTTCAGCTTGTTCAATTAAGCTTGGAATATAATACCTGAAAGCTGATTGGTTACTATGCACAGGGCATATCTATGTGCTCCAGTTTTTGTAACTCTCCCCCATAGAATGTTTTTGTAGCGACCTTTCAGATGCTATAGCCATTCATTTTATTAGTACAAATCATGTTTAAAAAAAAAAAAAGGAAATGCCAGCCAGTGGCTGGAATTCAGGCGTTCTACTTCTTGTGAGCGTATATTATTATCTGTAATAGTTTCATATAATAAACTAGTTCAATTTTATAATGGATTGTTACTAATGAATTGTGGTATTGATGTCTCTTTTTCAGATATACTCAATGCATCTCCCGAGGAAGCAAATGTAGTTTGTGAAACGTGTCCAGTAAAGTATTGTCCTCTTCCCACCAGTTTATTTATCCTTGAATTAATCACACATTATTTTTTTTTATATAAAGGGGAAATAAGGTATATAGTGGGTTGTAGGGGTAATTACAGTTGTGCTCAGAAGTTTACATACCCTGTCAGAATCTATGATTTCTTGGCCATTTTTCAGAGAATATGAATGAGAACACAAAAACATTTCTTTCACTCATGGTTAGTGTTTGGCTGAAGTCATTTATTATCAATCAACTGCGTTTACTCTTTTTAAATCATAATGACAACAGAAACTAGAAACAAAAATGACCCTGATCAAAAGTTTACATACCCCAGTTCTTAATACCGTGTATTGCCCCTTTAATATTAATGACAGCTTGAAGTCTTTTGTGGTATTTGTGGATGAGGCTCTTTATCTTCTCAGATGGTAAAGCTGCCCATTCCTCTTGGGAAAAATCCTCCAGTTCCTGGAAATTCTTTGGCTGTCTTGCATGAACTGCACGTTTGAGATCTCCCCAGAGTGGCTCAGTGATATTGAGGTCAGGAGACTGAGATGGCCACTCCAGAACCTTCACTTTAGTCTGCTGTAGCCAATGACAGGTCGACTTTGCCTTGTGTTTTGGATCATTGTCATGTTGGAATGTCTAAGCACGTCCAATGCGCAGCTTCCTGGCTGATGAAAGCAAATGTTCCTCCAGTATTTTTTGATAACATACTGCATTTATCTTGCCATCAATTTTAACAAAATTTCTTGTGCCTTTGTAGCTCACACATCCCCAAAACACCAGCGATCCACTTCAGTGTTTCACAGGCTTTGATGACTCCTCTCCAAATGTAGCGTTTATGGTTGTGGCCAAAAAGCTAAATTTTTGTCTCATCACTTCACTTCTGGCGACTCGACCATGCAGCCCATCTTTCTTCAAGTGCCTCCTTATTGTGCATCTTGAAACAGCCACACCACATGTTTTCAGAGAGTCCTGAAGTTATTTGTGGGTATTTCTTTGCATTCCAAACAATTTTCCTGGCAGTTGTGGCTGAAATTTTAGTTGGTCTACCAGTCCGTGGTTTGGTTTCAACAGAACCCCTCATTTTCCACTTCTTGATTAGAGTTTGAACACTGCTGATTGGCATCAGTTCAACTACCTTTTCCCACAGATCCTTTGACAATTCTTTTGCTTTCCCCATGACTCAGAATCCAGAAATGTCAGTGCAGCACTGGATGAAAGATTCAAGGGTCTGTCAGGAGTCCAGAAACTTTAATAGCCATTCAAACCCCTTTGTGTCAACTTGTGTGCATGTTATCAGGCCAAAATCACCAGGGTATGTCAACTTTTCATCAGGGTCCTTTGGGTAGTTTCTGTAGTCATTATGATTTCAAAATAGTAAACACAGTTGATTGATAATAAATGGTTTCAGCCAAACCCTAACTAAGTGAAAGAAAAGTTTTTGTGTTATCATTCATATTCTCTGAAAAATGGCCAAGAAATCATAAATTCTGCCAGGGTATGTAAACTTATGAGCACAACTGTATATGCATGAGTTAAATACTAGTTCTACAATGTGTTTCTGATTTGCAGTGAATATTAGATCTCACATAATTGTAATAACCGGTCATGAATGGCTTATGTTTTAACATGGGTTTGAACTAATAACATGAATGCTTTTTCAAAATGTAGGTTGTCATCATCAATGTAGCAACTGAAAAGTCCCTCTAACAAATTTCTCTTATTGTTTTGTTTTAGGCTAAATTAATTAATACCTATCCCCAGTAAGTAATCTTCGGAGACAGCATTTTATGTAGGTCACTAAACTCCAAACATTGTAATCTGAAGTCAATAAAAACCTATCCACAGTTAAGCAGCCCATACACTGAGCAAATTTCTTTCTTAGCTCGATTCCCCCATCAACACAGCCAGTGTTGATAGGGGAATCCCTCCGGCCGTAAAAAGTCTCTTATACTTACTATTGTGTTTTTGAAA
>BLSH010144960.1:1037446-1052261 GCA_018402905.1 Glandirana rugosa | reverse complement strand
GAAAAGCCGTCCCCACCAGGAGAAGAGAATCATTATTGCAAGTGGCTATACCAGCCGTTATCGATCGATCAACTTGGAACATTCAGCCTGCCCATACATCGTTTGACTAAGGCCGGCCATAGATGGTTCCAATCTCGTTCGGCTTCTGCTGAGCCGGCCGAGATTGGAACCATCTATGGCTGGCCTTAGTCAATTGGTTTTAAGAAATGAACTTTTATTTTGGGTCGAAGAAGTCCTCATAAACTGTTATCTTTATTTTGTTAAAAGGGAATTTTTAGTGTTATTTTTTATATTGTACTTATTTCTCTTTTAGTATTGTATGTTTTTATGAAATATTAGAAATAAAACCATTATATGATATATTTACTATGTGTTGCTTACAGATGGCAAGTTCTTTGCTCTCTGAAAGATCTTATCTTATAGCTGTTCTGTTAAAATCTGAACAGAGTGGACATGCCACCATATGCTAAGGAAGAAGATGAAGAAAGACAGCATATCCAGGAATTTCCAATGCTTTATTCAGGTCACCACAGTGGCAGTACAGACACCAGCATGCAATCACATACGTAGACGCATTTCACACATCTCTCATGTGCTTAATCACATGAGAGATGTGTGAAATACGTCTATGTATGTGATTGCATGCTAGTGTCTGTAGTGCCACTGTGGTGTCCTGAATAAAGCATTGGAAATTCCTGGATATGCTGCCTTTCTTCATCTTTTTCAAGTATTGCGGGGCGAGCCGTGGCAGGCACTCCAAGGTTAGTTCCGTGTGAGCTATCATATGCACCTGGAGCAGTGGGTTCTTTTTTCTTGGATGTGCTAAGGAACATTAATATACAGCTTATGGGAGTGAAGCAGTTAAGGACCACCCCCCTCCCACCATCATTTGACTGTGTTGGTATCTGGCGATTAGTCAAAAAGGCACCCAGTGGTGCATCATGGTGGGAAAGGAAGAGAGTTACATGTTGCCATATTTGGAAGTTTTGGTATTTTACAGGATTAGAAAGTATAGTGGGGGAAGAGTGGAGAAGATGAGTGTGGCAGAAGGGAAATGTGTTAGAGGTAAATATCAGCAGTGGAAAGGGCAGCCTGTTAGTGCCCATTGACACCATGTCCATTGAGCTGTGCTGATCTGTATTGAACACAGCTGTATTGATCCACATTGATCAACTCAGGCTCAACATAGACACATAGAAAACACTAGTAGTCTCCATTGGGAGTACATGTGACAGGATGACAATGCTGGAGACCAATTTGAATACAGGAACAGTGTTGTCCTATAACAGGAAATGCCTGCATGGACCTTTATGGAAGGATCTTCAGGTATTTTTATAATAAAAACATAGATTTAAAAATATTGAAAATACTTTTTGAATTACATTAATATGTGAAAGCTTTTATGAGATTTTAGTGTATATTTTACATATTTTATTCCACTCTGTCTTGTTAATGTGCTTATACAATTATGACATTGTTATTTGGTATAGTCATTGCATTTTCTGCACTAACACAGCTTATCTGCTAACATTTCCTGCTAGTCATCCACAATGAAAACCTTCTTTATGTTACAGGTGACTTGTGGCATGACTGGAGGGTTATCTGTTAACAGGACTGTTTCTTCCTCCACACACCCAACTGTACAATGACAGCTTCTTATGCAATACTGTAGCTTTGGTTTTGTAATACTGATCAGGCTTATCACAATAGTCAACACCCTAGGGCCTATTTACTTTGGATAAAATGTGATCTCATACCTGCAGCTTTTTGGAAATCATTGTCATTCTCTTCTTTTTCAATGACTACAATAAATGTCACTTTCATTGTAAATTTATTTTAAGCTGGGTACACACTATAAGAAAATCGGGCAAATGATTGTCCAGTTTTCCTTGATGTTTCACAGCACGTCAAACCCAAGGATGGTACTTATTGTGTGAAAATTCTCAAAGTCTTTTTTTATTTAGCGCAGAAACATTTTAGTATAGGTTATTGTTGTTAAAGAGGTTGTAAACTATGAAAAAGCAAAACAAAAAAAAACTCTGCAAGAGAAAGGCATAATGAGCTAGTATGCATTGCATACTAGCTCATTATGGAATACTTACCTTAGACCGAAGCCCTGTATCGGAGCCGGCACTCCAAGTACAGGGCCAACATCTTCCACCCGCAGTTACTTCCGGGTTCACGGCTTCGGCGCTGTAATTGGCCGGAGCCACGACGACGTCACCCCGGTAACGGCACAGCTCTAAAAAAGGCATCAAGCAGCCCGTTTCTTCAGTGCTCATGCATCGATGACGTCGGTGCAAGCATATACAGTGAATATCTCCTATACTATGCAAGTTTAAGAGATATTCTCTGTACCTACAGGTAAGTCTTATTATAGGCTTACCTGTAGGTAAAAGTGGTTACAAAGGGTTTACAACCACTTTAATTGTTTCTGATCATGCACAGTCTTTCGTATGTGATTTTTCTCATATGAAAACAGTACTAATTAAATGTAAATCATTAGTTCTGTTCACGTACAAAAAAAAAAAATTGGCGTTTGTCCCTTCATAAATTTTCATTTGGAAAGTCTGAATTTGATGTCGAAAGTTGTGTACACACTATACGAAAATCGAACAATCATTCCTCGTATAGAATTTTTCTTCTGATTTTCTTATAGTGTGTACCCAGCTTTACGCTTTGTATGTAGAGAGCACAGTATATGCATCTGATAAAAGTTTGTGGAAGCAAGCCAAGGCAGAAATAAAAGAGGTAAATTGCCCAGGACAATTCTCGCTCTTCAGAGCTGGCAGATAAGAACGTGCTTTTACATGGTAAAAAAATTTGACACTTCAGAATGTGTGAAACATTTACCCTATGAGCGGTTATTTAAGAAATACAAAAATAAACCTTTCATAGCCAGACACATGTGTTCACTCCCAGGCTATTTGTTAAAGGTTTAGTAAAATCAAACATTACAATTTTGAAGTTAAAAGCTGAAGAAAAAAAAACGCTGTGTGTCAGGTCAAAAAAAATCATATGCCGTACACGCACATTTCGCCATGTTTTATCACTTTAAAGACGCTGCAAGTAATTACCTGCCAATGTGTCAGAAATGCGTTCAGCTCCTAATTCCATGTTCTAGGCTTACAATCCACAGAGTTGTGTTTGACTGTGTGGTGTCAGCTTTGCCATGTTCTCTTTTGGTAAACTACTAAATCTGCCAGTCTCCAAGAGATAGTCACTATTTGTACTGTAAGCAATGATTGGAACTATGAGGGCTAAATACCCTCTTTGAGATAACACAGGAAGTGTGCACAGGACACAAAACACATCTACATTTCTGACAAGATCAACAGGTATTTTTTTACACATATTGAACAAATATAACAAAAAAATGTTAATAGTATTTAATAGAACAAAGGATAGCAATTTAGAGAAGTTCATTGTTAGGGTTTGCATACACTTTAAGGCCCCTTGCACACGGGCGTCATAATTTACTGATTTTTACTCAGGAACTTGTGATGCCTGTGTGCACAGGGCCAAAAACTGTGTGTAAAGCCCTGTGTAATGTTGAGTATAGAGGAGTATAGGTGAGTAAAGGTGTGCAAGCATATAGACGAGTAAAATTCTTCTTCATTGTCTGTATTGTAATTTTTTTTAACCACTTGCCGACCGCCACGCGTACTTTTACTGCAGCAAGTTGGCTCCGCTGCACAGATTGCCGTCTATATAAGGCGATCCGTGCAGCCGCATTTGCGGGCCTGCCTGAGTGTGGCCGCAGGTCGGGCGGACTCGATGTCCACTGGAGACCCGCGAACGCCTATTAGAGAAGAAGAACGGGGAACCGCCAATGTAAACACGGCGGTTCCCCATTCTGTCAGTGGGCATGACAGTGATCTACTAATCCCTGTCATCTGGATCAGCTAGATCTGTCATAACCCTGCCAGCCCAGCCCCCACACAGTTAGAACACGCCTAACACAGTTAACCTCATGATTGCCCCCTGCAGGTTAACCCCTTCCCTGCCAGTGATATTTATACAGTAATCAGTGGCTATTTTTAGATCTGATCGCTGTATAAATTTCAATGGTCCGCCACAATATTGCAGTCCTGATAGAAATCTCAGATCACCGTCATTACTAGTAAAAAAAAAAAAAAATTGTAAAAACTCCATAAATTAATTCTCATAGTTTCTAAATGAGGCAACTTTTGCGAAAAACCAATCAATATACTCAGATTGCGATTTTTTTTTTACTACAAATATGTAGAATAACTTAGTTTTTTTAGGTTTTTTATGATATGTATTATTGGCAAAAATAAAAAAAATTGTTTCTTTTTCAAAATTGTCGCTCTTTTTTTGTTTATAGCGCAAAAAATAAAAACCGCAGAGGTGATCAAATACCACCAAAAGAAAGGTCTATTTGTGAGAAAAAAGGGATGTCAATTTTGTTTGGGTACAACGTCGCATGCCCGCGCAATTGTCAGTTAGTGACGCAGTGTTGAATCGCAAAAAGTGCTCTGGTCAGGAAGGGGGTAAATACTTCCGGGGCTGAAGGGCTTAAACAAAAGTCTGTTTCTGAACTGAAGTGTAACGAGTTAACAAAGAGCTGCGCCTATATATCACCCGAATACCAAAAGTGATGTGAAAAACATATATATACATAAATAATAGTGCGCTTCTGGTTACTATTCAAGAAATTAAATACTGAAAATGTACTAATATACAATCAAATAGTGCATTGAATAGTCCATAAAGTTCAATATGGAAATACGTCCATGTGCCAATAGCAATGACAGCATATAGTGGAATGAAGGTGTATCTAATTCTTCTTCAGATAATTATATATCCCACTGGGTGGCAAACTATGTTAATTGTTAGGGGGCATTTGTATTGTGCCACTAGAGGTGAAATTCTTGGACCGGCACAAGATGAACCAAAGCAAAATGTTTTCATTAGTCAAGATCGAAAGTCGGAGGTTCGAAGACAATCAGATACCGTCGTATTTCCAACCATAGACGATGCTGACTGGCGATCCAGTGGCGTTATTCCCATGACCCGCCGAGCAGCTTCCAGGAAACTAAAGTCTTTGGGTTCCAGGGGGAGTATGGTTGCAAAGCTGAAACTTAAAGGAATTGACGGAAGGGCACCTTAAGGAATCCCACCATACACATGTGCCCTCCACCCTAATCAAGCCTTTTACCAGATGATTGTGATCCCCAATTACAGAGATCAAACACACATCAGAAATAATGGACCCCTCCGGGTGTCTCTAAATGGGATCAGTATGGTCCACTGGGTTTCAACATATGATATTCCCCAATACCAACGACACAACTTTGTATCCAACTCAAACAGCCGATATAGAGGAAAAAGAACATAGGCCGTACATAGTGTGAATACTGCTAGTACACGTTTATTGTTAAAAACACCACCAGGTACTCACATGATTCAGGACAATAAAAAGCATCCAACCCGCATGGAGGTTCGCCGACAGTCAGCATCACCAGGCATGAAAGATGTCACATGTTCGTGGCCCTGCCCAACTAGTTTTGCATCACAGCACGACATCAGGGGAACAAGAACTGAACCTTATGGACTATTCAATTCACTGTTTGATTGTATATTGATACAATTTCAGTATTTATTTTTCTGCATGGTAACCTTATGCTTACATAAACATTAAGTCCTGTTGCACACAGGAGTAAAAAATTTAGTTTTTTTACTGATCTGAAATGAGATGCATTGTTGTCTAAAGATCATTAATACAGAGTTGTGTACAGAGCAGTAAAAAGCGAGTAAGCATGCGAGTAAATTACTGCATTCAAATGTAAAATTTTATATTTTTGTTTTACGCACAGACGAAACTAGTTGAGGTGGTGTTCCTTAGCCAATACCTCACTTCTGGTGATGTCACATCCCATCCCTGGAACATAAGGCTTCCGGGTCTCGGGTCAGCGGCGGCCATCTTAACAATAAGCGCTGTATGTACCTGGTGCCGATCCATAGGCACACATACATGTGAGTGCGGTGTAATTATAAGGTTTAACATGGTTTAATAAAGTTGGCTGCTTTAAGCAATAAACCTTTTTTCCTGCTACTGTTTTTTGAGTGGCGGTGTATGGTAATGGAAGGAATCGCATCATGGTACATATGAATGGTCAAGTCGGTGACAAGATACACAGTGGTTCCAACCATAAAAGCGCAGCGAGACCAATCTATTAATAGAAGGTTCATCCACTGTGGTGAGTGTATATCCATGTGGGGTCACCTGGAGCACCTGAAGGTGGTCATGTGTTTATCTGTTACTAATGGCACCAGCGCCTGTTCGCCTACCTTTTGTTTTTTAAGCAACTATTATTTGAATGGGACTTATTGATACATTGGACATTAGTTGTATTTTACGGTTTTGTTTATATATACATTTTGTGCACGGTGGCAAACAGTTTAGTCATTTTGATTCACATTTTTGTAAATTTCCACCCACCCCTATACAGACAAATTGTTGTTTGTTTGTTTTTTGTTGTTTTTTTAATTTTAGTTACCTTATCTATAATGTCCGGTACACACAATGAGATTATCGGGCGAATGATCGTCCATTTTTTTTGCATGCTAATCTCAGATTAAATTGGAAGAGTTTACTTAAGTCACGAAAATTCTCGTGCAACAGAATAAAAAATCGGAAACACCGTGCGAGAAAAATTTTCTTGCATATCCGATCATGTCCGGATGGAAAACATCGGATGAACTGTCATGATCGGCTCTCGAAAGCTCTGTACTAATGATCCGATTATCGTACAATTGCTTTGAACGCGGTATTTTCCGTATGATTTTCTGATCGTGTGTACGGGGCTTAAGAAAGAAGAGTCTGTGGGACAGTCTACATGACATAAACAAGCCCTGCAGAAATGGGCAGGGGATGTTGAGGAGACTGATCACCCAATGCACAGCTAGCTGGCTTGGTTGACTGGTCTCCTCGATGGGAAGTTCTTCTCCTGCAACATTTAGGGCTCATTCACACCAGGTTCACCCGCTACTGCAGTGCTGCTGGGGTGCACTGGAAGACAGTGGGGTCATTGTGTTGGAAACAAATGACATTTCATTAAGTTCTATTGGTTACAGTGTCCTGCAATGTGGTGGATTATGTTGCCCCATGCTGTGCTGAGAAAAAAAAAACGTACTGCTTCCCTTATTTTGTTTAGTGCATACCACTGCAGCTGGTTGTTGTAAACTGAGATGATAGAGAACAGGAATTTTTGCCTTGTTTAGGCGTTGGCCAAGCTCAGCCCAAAGCATCTGGTGTGAACAGACCCTTAGCTGGCAGCATTTCCTAATCAATTAAAAGTAAAAGGAGCAAGTGGCTGCATGAAGTGCCCAACAATAAAGCTGGGCCGCTTGCTTTAACGCCCAAGTAAACATTCAGTTCACCTGCTTCCGTCTGTATTTTCATGCTGGCATTGATCATCTACACTTGGCTGCCTCATTATGTATACAGTATACTGGCAATCAATCTGAACTTGACAAACAGCAGGCCATTATGCTCTGTCTGTGTAGGGAGAGATATGAAAGCTAAACATATGGAACAGAAGTAGAATACAAAAATGAACAAAAAAATTACACCTCTGGCTTTGTGCATCTGGAACAGGGTTTCTCAACCAGGGTTCCGCGGAACCCTAGGGTTCCTCCAGAGGTTGCAAGTTCCTTGAACAATGGTCAATTTCTACCTCTCAGATAAATTCCCAATGACATCATTGATCTTTTTAGCTATCTGTAAGGGAGTAATTCTTCCCATTGACCACAAGTGTAAGGAGCATTCTTCCCATTGACCATCATACTAATGTATCATGAGTTGCAGATTTTTAATTTTTAGCAGGGGTTCCCCGAGATCGGGGAATTATTTCAAGGGTTCCTCGGTGTTGAAAAGGTTGAGAAAGGCTGATCTAGAACATGAAATTAGATTTCTCAATATATAAATAATAAGGAACTATCCAAAATACTAAAATAAAAAAAATGCAGAAACTGATTTTCTGTGTGCATTAAATAGGCACAATAGCCTGCAAAGTTTACAGCATCTTGGTAGTTCTACTTAGAATACAACATTCAAAGAAATATATAATGCAGCTGGTGAAATGCCAGTCTTTTGGGAATGTCCAAATGAGCAAAAACATTCCCAATTAGTAGACATTTGCTGACTACAGTCCAGCTGTTTCATGCTATGAGCTAGCCCTAAAATTTAGCATAACCTAACACAAAAGTTTCTTCATATTCCTCAAGTTTCTACATGCTTACAAAAGAAAAAAACCCAGTGTAGAACTATCCACAGAAATTAGAACGTTCCTGCTTTAAGTACACGTAAACCCTAACTGAATTACATTTTTTCTTCTTTTCTTTTTTTATTCTTTTTTTCTCCTTGTCTGTTTTTGTTTCATCTCATACATATCGGTATGGATGTCATGCCACTTCCTCAAACTCAATCTTTCTAAAACTGAGATTGTAATATTTCCTCCTCCTCGGCCCCCTCCTCATGACTTTACCATTAAGATCAATGGCACAACCATTGGTCCTTCCACTCATACCAGGGTGCTGGGCGTAATCCTAGACTCCGACCTTTCTTTCAGCCCCCATACCCAATCACTGGCTAAATCTTGCCGCCTCAACCTCCGCAACATCTCAAAAATTCGCCCCTTCCTGACTAACGAAACCACTAAACAACTTATTCACTCCTTGGTTATTTCCCGCCTTGATTACTGCAACTCCCTCCTCACCGGCCTACCGTTACACAGGCTATCCCCCCTTCAGTCTATCATGAATGCTGCTACCAGACTTGTACACCTTACTAACCGATCCACGTCTGCTGCCCCACTCTGCCAATCCCTTCACTGGCTTCCCCTACCCCACCGTATAAAATTCAAAATACTAACCACAACATACAAGGCCATCCACCACACTGCCCCCAGCTACATCACCAATCTCGTCCGCAGATATCACCCCAATCGTCCTCTATGCTCCTCCCAAGACCTCCTTCTCTCTAGCTCCCTTGTTACCTCCTCCCATGCTCGCTTACAGGACTTCTCCAGAGCCTGTCCCATCCTCTGGAACTCCCTGCCCCAGAAAGTCCGGTCAGCCCCCACCCTGTCTGCCTTTAGGCGATCCTAGAAAACTCACTTATTCAGGGAAGCCTACCCCACCTCCACCTAAGACCCGTGCTTGAGCCACCTCTATCAGATCATCCCCTGCAGCCATTACCTTTTGTATCACCTCCCCCTCCCTTTAGATTGTAAGCTCTACGAGCAGGGCCCTCCTATTCCTTCTGTATTGAACTGTATTGTAATTGTACTGTGTCCCTTCTTTATTGTAAAGCGCTGCGCAAACTGTTGGCGCTATATAAATCCTGTATAATAATAATAATAATAATCTCCATACTGCTGGTTTCCCACAGCCTCTTTACATCCACTTCTTGCCCACATGCAATGGGTACAAGGCATTTCTTAGAACAGGTTTCCTAATGGTAGCAACAGTGGGCTATGCCTGCGTAATGTGTGTTAAAATAGCTACTTGTAGTCTCTACCAGGAGCACGTTAGGCAGGATGACAACGTTTGGAACAGTTGGGAGATAGGGATCAGAGATTTCACACCTTAAAACTGGAAGTTTATGAAAAAAAAACAACTTACAGATTTAAGTGAATGAAAGTGACATTAAATTACGTTGAAATGTCAGTGGTAACTTAAGGTTTACATTTAATCAATATCTTGCAGTGTGTAGGATGTGATAGATAAAATAGAAAATAAAGCCATCATTAAACGATCAATTATTCTGCTTTTGAAAATATTATTACTTCCCCAGTCTCCTTACAATAGGTGCACAGATAAGCCTGCAGCAGTGTTTGTAGCATGTGCTCGGGTTTTTCAATATGTGCCTGTCAATGCAACTGATTTATTAAAAGAGTAAAGAATGTTCTGTTAGCAAGGTAAATGTTCACTCAGCTTAGTAAATACGGTGAAACTATGTTCATTTTGAATACCCGGTCATGTAAAAGGGAAATTCAAGCATTACTGAAGTTTTGTTTTCTATAGCAAAACTTCAGAAGAATTTTTGTTTTATTCTTGTTCACGATTAAAATTGTAAGAATCTCAAATGAACCCCGATGTCTAATCTTCATACTACCCTACATTTACAAACTTTATGCCCACTCACTACATAGTCTACAACAACTACAATTATTCAAACATTAGGGGACTGCTACCGGGGCACAGAGAAGTCCCTTTAACCTTAGAACTCAATAGAAAATGCCCCCAAAACAACTACGTATTACAAACACCGCTTCGTGTAAGCACACAACCAAAACCTGACCCTCTGAACAAATCCCTACCCATACCTATATGTTCAATCAGCAAGCCATGGGAAGAAAAATGAATACTTTGTCAGTTCCTCTTCTTTCATTTTTTCGGCTTTTTAGGCTTCTGCCAAAATAAAGCTATCCTTTACACTAGCTCTCGCCTACTGACAGAGTTGAATATGTATATTTAACCTTAGAAGTTTGAAAAACATAAGCATTGTAAACGGCTGTATGTTTCAAGATGTGTGCAACTGTATAGATACATGTCAGAAATGTATGGATCTAATGCCTCCTCTGTTATGTATAAAAGATGTTATTTGATGTAATTCTCAATAAAGCTTTATAAAAAAAAAAAAATAAGGGGTTTATGTACAAAAAAAAGAAAAATAAATGTAAGAAGCTGCTCTGTGTTGGCAGCACACTGGAAAGCCAGACCGCTACTGTCACACAGCACAGACATCAGTCCAGGATCTATGACTCCAGCGATTCCCTGGGCCACATTGTTGTTTGAAGCACTATGTATTATGGGGACTGTTGGACTGCTGGAGACTGGACAGGTGTAGTCTGTGTGAGAGCAGCAGTCTGGCTTTCCTGTGTGCTGCCGACACAGGATAGCTTCCTACTGTTTATGTACTAACACATAATTTAAAAAAAAAGCCATATTCTTTACTTGACATGCAGTATGAGTACATCACAAGCATGAAAATCAAGACTTTAGATAGGCTTTAAGAAAACTGGATTTTACATTTTTTTTGCATGTAATTGGATGACTGAAACACAGCTTCACAAATTGAAACATTTCTATGACCGTAGACTCCTTGACGGTATTCCCGAGTGTGACTCAGGGTATGTTTTCACTGCAAATAGCGATAACCCTGAGCCACACTTGGGATCGCATTGCTGGATCCAAGGCTGGGCTACTTACCTTGTCCCCTGGATCCGGCGATGTCCCCCTGCTGTGTCTGCGGGCTGTGTCTTCTGCCCGACGCCTGTGTGATGCCAGGCTCCGTTCCCTGCAAGCGTTCCATCCCACGGGGCGGAGCCCGGCGGCAAATTCAAAAAGTGAAACACACACAACACATACAGTACACTGTAATCTTTATGATTACATTATTGTATCAAATCATTTCACATCCCTTTTGTCCCTAGTGCTTTGTCCAGTGCCCTGCATGCACTTTTATATTATATATGCCATTCTTTCTGCCTGGAAATTTGAGAACGTCCATGGCATAAAAAAGCGCCCCTTTACGTCAAAAGTGCTTTCTGATCAGCTAGAAAACACCGATAGTAAATAAGAATCATTTGCAGAATTGAGTGATACTGATTTTTTGGGAAATTTATCATCAGACACTGAAAGTGACGACAGCGACAATTCTGCAACCCAGCAAATTTCAGTGTTTTTGACTAAATTATTGAATACATTTTACTATTATTATATTATTATTTATGATAATTATTTATAGTTATTTATTATATTATATATATATATTTTTTCATATATATTACAATTTATGATTTTGTTATTTCAAACTTTATCATACCCAGGATGTCTACTAGACTCTTGTCTTAAGTGAGTTATTCCTAAGAATTACAGGCCTACAATATAAAACGCCAAATTTCTATGCCAGAAAATGTACCGCTGTGAGACGCAAAAATCTGGCATAATCATACTGCCAGGGAGGTTAATAAGTCAACTCCAAAATATTGTGGTCAGCAAATTCTCCTAAATCAGAATTTAACCTGGTTTGGAAAAATTAATGTAACGTGGATTCCTCTCCTAAAACTACTCAAAATACGATGGAAATGTTAGAGTATATGTCTGGGTTGGCAATACTGCTTGGGATTTCAGTGCAGCAGGTGCAATGGCCTGGATGAATCGAGCTGAGGATGCTTTTACCTGCGAACCACTCGGGCTGGGCGAGGTGTGCAGTGACCTGGCTATCTCTTCCTATTTCTGCAGTGTGCTTTGGGATTGGACTGACCTATCCTTAGCCTGCACCCTCACTGGTCAGCGGCATCCAACTCATCAGACTTTGACAGCCTGAACGGGGACCCCTAAGCATTTATCGTGGGTCACAGATGTAATGTGTTGCAGCTTAACCTGCGCATCCCCTTAAACAGTTCAAAACACCAAGAATGGGAAGGATTGGTGATCATGTAACCCCTGTCACAGGTGTCACATGATCAGAAGCCGGGCTCACCAGTTACCAATATTTAGCCTGGACTGAGCACGATCTTTGACAGCTTAGTCTTTTTGATGAGAATGCGCTCTCAGCACATAAAAATTGGTTGACCACCGACACATTTGTGTGGCGTGTGGATCTTAAAGCCCACCATTTTGCCACTGCACATACAGTATGTGTTGGGCAGCCATAAAGGAATTAAACAGGAAGTTGGGCGCTCACTAGATTTACATAAGATCAGCAGGTATTTTTCCACACTTGCAGTGTTTTTGCAAGGAATAAAAACATGGAGAAATATACATATATTGGAATTTCTTAAAGGGGTTGTAAAGGCTGAAGGTGTTTTATCTTAATGCATTCTATGCATTAAGATGAAAAACCTTTTGTGTGTAGCAGCCCCCCAGCTGCCCCCTAATTACTTACCTGAGCCCCTTCTCTCCCCAGTGATGTCCACGAATGTCTAAGCCACCTGGAACACTTCTCCTGATTGGCTGAGACACAGCAATGGTGCCATTGGCTCCCCCGGCTGTCAATCAAAGTCAGTCAGCCAATCAGGGGAGAGAGGGGGCGGGGCCAGCTCAGGACTCGGTGTCTGAATGGATACATGGAGCTCTGACTCAATTTGGGTGTTCCCATAGAAAGCTGCTGGTTGAGGGGGCACTCAATAGGAGAGGGGCCAGGAGCAGCAAATAGGGACAAGAGAAGAGGAGGATCCGAGCTGCTCTGTGCAAAACCAACTGCACAGAGGAGGTATGTATAACATGTTTGTTATTAAAAAAATAAAAACGAGACTTTACAATCACTTTAAATTACTATTTTGCACAGACATACAGTTTAACGCTGAACTCCAGGAATTTGACAGATACAACCTTGCAGTGGAGCCCCACGCATTGCAAAGGTTCAATGCTTGCTTAGTTTAGGAAAGAGCAGATAAGGAGAAATGCTTACCTTATTCCTCATGCTCCAATAGGCTCCCTTGAGCCCTGCAACTGGTCTGCAGCCTCCTCTTTAAGGTGTCTCAGGGTTCCCCCACCATGTACAATATAAGGTTGATCACCTGCATTGCATATGATGACAACAAGACCTTGTCTACAGATTGTAACTTCAGTGAGGGAAGAAGAGTGCTAGAGCTTGGAATCAGGAAAGTAATAATGCCTGTTCAGCTCTTACTAGACTAAATGGCCATTTAATCCTTACAGTGTGGAGGGGACCCACTGCAAGGGTTGTTTTTGTCACATTCACCTATTGATATGAACTGGACATTGACACAGTAATAAACTCAATGTGCTTTGTGGATACTTTGTGGTACTCTGTGGGTCACTGGATAAACCCAATACTTATACCCCAGTGGCAGATATCTTAGTCTAGCAGATGTGATCTCATGAGCATATTCTTCATAATTAGGTCTTCACTAGTTAGGTTTACAGAAGATATCTCAATGGCTATGTCATTTTCTAAAAGTCTACTAAAGCCCCGTACACACGGGCTGAATGTCTGGAGACATCGGCCGGTTAAGAAAAAAACATCCGACATTCGGCCAGTGTGTACGGCACCCTGTCTGACAGAAGCTGGCCGTTTGGAAAACCAGCAGCTGACCGACTCCCAATCCCAATCTGAGTGTTCTGGCGGGGGGCTGTCCCCCTGTCAGAACACAACAGCTCAGCGGGGGAGATATCTGTACTAACTTTGCATAATTAGTACAGTGTCTCCAACTGGAACTGAATGGAATATAAACTCATAGTGTGTACCCGGTTTTAAAGCATATTTCAGAATTTAATAGTTATTGAAGAAAAAAGACACCCAGTTGTTCCTTATATCTCTTGGGGACTTAACTATCTATGCCAATGAAATCTTATCACCATATTCCACAGCCCTCAAGTTATATTAGAATCCAGGGATTGCTTCAGGCTAACAGGCTTCATCTATAATTGCAATATCAGTTTAGGATGGGCCACCCCCTTAACCAATAAACCCATCATCTACATGTACCTTGAGCGCACACATCAGGGTTAAATTAGTAGGGGTTAGTGATTCGATTCACTTTTGAGTGAAACATGTGACTAGTAAGGGATGATTAAATTGGGACTACACACGCGAGTTCCATGTACATCTACTACCCAAATAACCAATTCCCCCACCGGGTAGGATTTGACTATAACGTTAATATCTACTTCGGACAATCGGACTTCGTTAGGGACCTAAGATTATATTGAACTCCCGACACCTTATACCACTATTCTAAAGTAACCGTATCTATCAATTCAGGGGTTCTCTATATTCCTTGTTGACCCACAGAAAAAAGAAGTTATTGATAAT
>BLSH010144960.1:1013739-1026833 GCA_018402905.1 Glandirana rugosa | reverse complement strand
GCCGACCTGGCCGGCAAGTGGTTAAGGAGTGCATGGAATCATTTGCTAGAACTTGCAAACTCTTTAAGAAAGCATGGCTGTTGGGTTTCCAACCTAAGACTAGGGATGCACTGATTCCCATTTTTTTTACGAGTATGAGTACCGATACTTTTTTTAGTACTCTCCGATACCAATTACCGATATCTACCTCAACTGTTTTGTTTACACTTCAGCTGTCAGCAAAGGTACAAAGCATTTAAAAGTTATTTACAAATGAAACATGTTTATTTTTTCAAAATTTGGGGCTTTTTTCAATGTGAAATGTATAAATATGGTAAAGGTGTAATATTAACGAAACAAAGCAAACAAAAAAAAAGTTTAAATTATTAATAGTTTATAAAATAAAAGTGAACAAAAAATAATCAGAAGGAAAATAGTAGATAAATGGAGGAGAATAAGGAGTTAATTCAGGCTGATTAGAGTAAATTAAGGATTAATAAGGAGTTAAAACAGAAGAACATTTAATTAAACAAAAAAAAAATATTTTACCTGACAGGTTGCTTTAAACTGACTTCATCTGCATCCTTTGATGTGTAGATGAAGAAACAGATACAAAAATAAACAATGTTTCTTTTTATCTCTCGTTTTCAGCAGCTGAGCAATGTTGTTGTTAAACGTTGCCCTGACTGCTTTTTTTTTTCTTCTTTGACAGCACCAATTGCCGGGACTTTGTTTACACTTCAGCTGTCAACAGCGCAGCCCCGCTCCTTAACAACGACAATTGCTGGCTTTTTTTTTTTACATTTCAGCTGTCAGTGGGGGAATCCCGCTGACAGCTGAAAGAACCAAGCCTGAAAGTATCAGTGTCAGGTATCAGAGCATTTGCACGAGTACCGATACTTCTGCAAAGGCTTAGTATCAGCACCAATACCGATAGCAGTATCGGTATCAGTGCAACCCTACCTAAGACCAAAATGGTAAAGCGAGAGTGCTAACCACTGAGCCACCATGCTGTTCTGCTATTATTCAATATGTACTGTTTTGGACCACTGAAGGAACAAGGTGTACAAGCTGCAGTATTTAGAATTGAAAAGTGAAGTGAAGGGAATTTCACTCAATGGTTTTTGGTGAACTAAGGAAAGGCCAAAGTTTAATATAACTAAACTCTGCACCTCTGTGGGGATCTTCTGGAACTTGTAATTTCTGGGACTGTTAATCCCTGGCCTCTGCCTGCATGCACTCAATTTGGAAACAATTCAATGTAAAAGGTAATTTATTATTTCATATGAATATGCAACCAACATGTGGAGCTTTAGGTTATTTTAATAGGTTTTCCAGGTTAAAGTGGTTCTAAAGGCTGAAGGTTTTTTACCTTCATGCATTCTATGCATGAAGGTAAAAAAAACCTTCTGTGTGCAGCAGCCCCACCTAATACTTACCTTAGCCCCATCTCGATCCAGCAATGTGCAAGAGAGTCTCAGCTCTCCAGAGATGTTCAGTGAATCCAGTGTCATGGATGCACCCTGTATTAAATGTTTATCAGTATTGCAAAGATTTTATATAAAAAATAAACAGCAGATAAAAAAAGACTTTAATCTTAAAGTGTACCTTCAATCTTACGTTCCTACATCTCCTCCCCCCAGCCTGCTCAGATTTGGTAGTTGTTTGTTTTTTGGGGGGGGGGGGGCAATGGGTACCTTTTTTCGTTATACTCACTCCCACTTTCACATTCTTCACCTATGTGAGGAAGACACACAATATAGTTACAGTATTTGTAGCTGCCGACTTTTAATTTTTCCATTTCCCAGTAAAGTTCCTCTTTAACCACTTCAGCCCCGGAAGGATTTACCCTCTTCCTGACCAGAGTACTTTTTGCGATACGTTACTGTGTTGGGTTTAACTGACAATTGCCCGGTCGTGCAATGTTGTACCCAAACAAAATTGATGGGCTTTTCCCCCCCCACAAATAGAGCTTTCTTTTGGTGGTATATGATCACTTCTGTGGTTTTTATTTTTTGCGCTATGAACAAACAAAGAGCAACAATTTTGGAAAAAAAAACTATTTATTTTTTTTACTTTTTGCTATAATAAATAGCAAAAAATAATTAAATAAAAAATCAAATGTATTCCTCAGTTTAGGCCTATATATATTCTTCTACATATTTTTGGTAAAAAAAATGGCAATAGGCGTATATTGATTGGGTTGCGCAAAAGTTATTGCGTTTACAAACTATGAAAATAGATTTATGGCATTTTTATTATTATTTCTTTTTACTATTAATGGCGGTGATCTGCGATTTTTAGTGGGACTGTGACATTGCGGCGGACAGATCGGACACTTTTGACACTTTTTTTGGGACCAATGACATTTATACAGCGATCAGAGCTAAAAATAGCCACTGATTACTGTATAAATGTCATTGACAGTGAAGGGGTTAACACTAGGGGCAGTGAAGGGGTTAAGTGTTCCCTGGGTAGGTGTTTCTAACTGTGGGGGGAGTGTAGTGACTGGGGGGGAGAGAGAAAGCTGCTCCCGATCACTGGGAACAGCTGATCTCTCTCCACTCCCCTGTCAGAACGGGGATCTGTTTGTTTACATCAACAGATCCCCGTTCTGGCTTTGTGAAGAGCGATCGTGGGAGCTCGAGAATGCCGCATCGCTGGAGCTAAGATAAGTACTGTTCTGGTTAATAAGAAGAAGGAATCTCTCCCACGGCCATGTCTGTAAATGTATCTATTTAAGCAAAAATTTAGGACCAAAAATTAGGTCCTTGAGGTCGGACTTTTAAGGCACTCCAGTCCTTGGCGTGCCTTAAAAGTCCGACCTCAAGGACCTTATTTTTGGTCCTAAATTTTTGCTTAAATAGAGTACTGTTCTGCTCTAAAGTAATTTTAGTTTTTATGAAAATACCAATTTCAAATTGATTTCAACTGGAATTTAGGAAAGAGGGTCATCAGCAGATTAGAACAAACATGAGCAATGCCAGCCTTAACCTGGTCTTTTGTTATTTATTTTATTTGTGAATATCTCTTAATTTAGCATTGTCATACAGAGTATAACAAAAGAAAGAGCTATAGTGATTGTCATCTACGACAGCAAGATACAAGCTCCCCAGGTCTAACCAAGCCAAAGCGACAACGTTTTATCCAAAAAGTATGATAAATGTATTGAATTATGTCCATGTGACTGTTCCATGCAGCTCTACAATGCTAATTTGAAACAGCCAGAGTGTTGGTTTAGTCTGCTTGAACCTGGTATGAATAAATGATTGTTAAGAAATAAAGCATTTTCTTTTTTTTTCCCCTTGTTTTATGTGGTTTCCATCTACATTTAGAACAAAAAGGACACTTATTTAGTATGGCTTAAAGTGGAACTCCAGGATAACAAACCTACTGTAATTACATATATAGGATCATTTTATAGTGAAGTGGGGGTCACTGAACTGAGAAAAAGTCTGCATGCAAGGAATACTTTTTTAGACATGTAGGCTTTACTTGATACTATCATTTATTATGGGTGGCAGCTGCTCGGATATATAATATATGCTTCTCTCTTTCTTGCAAAATGCAGTTTTCAGCATCTGCTAGAATGTTAAATATAGGCCATTCTGATGTCAGTACAAATGTGATGTTGAAGGACTCTTGTTGATGGTCATTGACAATTATATGTAAGTTTTTGTATATTTACACACAGATTACATTTTTATGTGGGTTGTTCTACCTGTCAAAAGAGTCACATTTCTGTCTCTCTAATCCTGAGATTTACACAGCTCATGAACACAACATGGCCCTGCCTCGACTATGAAAGGAAAAGCTTCAGAGGGATAAGTTCATATCTTTGGGGAGGCTGCAATAGTCTTCTTTTTTCATGCTAAGTACTGCAAGTACAAAAAAATCATATATACACTATATTACCAAAAATATCGGGACGTTTGCCTTTCCACGCACATGAACTTTAATGGCATCCCAGTCTTAGTCCATAGGGTTCAATATTGAGTTGGCCCACACTTTGCAGCTATAACAGCTTCAACTCTTCTGGGAAGGCTGACCACAAGGTTTAGGAGTGTGTCTATGGGAATGTTTGACCATTCTTCAAGAGACCATTTGTGAGGTCAGACACTGATGTTGGACGAGAAGGCCTGGCTCGCAGTCTCTGCGCTAATTCATCCCAAAGGTGTTTATCGGGTTATTGGTCTATTGGGCCATAAATAAAATAAGAAAATTTTATTGATAGAAAAAAGAGTTTGCGCTACTGGATTAGAAATAACTGAAGATCAAGTGCAGCTGCTACACATTGAGTGAGTAGTACTCAACACAAAACTATGGAAAGAGGTTAATTATAGTGCTAGCACATCCAAAAAAATGTAGATAAATAAAACAAAATTAGTCCATATATCATTTGAAAAGGTGCTGAATATTAATTATACATTCATGGTGATGCAGTAGTAATATTCCGCAATAAAGTGACAAAGTGCGCTGTGTTGATGAAATATCTTCAAAGTGCCAAAGTGCTCCACACGTGTGGGGAGAGAACCCCCAAGGAATCCTACTCACCACAACACCATGACCCCCAGCTTTTCAGTCTGGGGATCGGACAACGCTTGTATGCAATCAGATGGCAATAGGCTGAAGCCGTCCAGGATAATGTCTCATATGATCGCCAGCAAAATTCCCATATGTTGTGGAAGAAAAAGAATCCCACAATAGTGAAGCACAATTGGGCTATTTTATTTGTGCAAGACAAGAAAATACTTACAGGAAAAAGACTTTAAAATCCGCTGGATAAAACAAAGTATGGATGCCGCTCACAGCGTGCGTTCCAACAACAGGAAATGACGTCCACGGCACCCTCCAACCGGAAATTGCGTCAACGCGTTTTGCCCGCCCACAGGCGTCATCAACGGACCAAGCTCTGCCTGCCATCAGTAAGAATGGCAGAGGCAGATGATCCCTGAGTCAGAGATAGTAAAGCTACCTCTGGTGTTTCTGGCCAGTTCTTACCCATGATCGTGTAGCTTAAGCGAAAGATAGTGGACCATAATGGCTTTATTTCCGGGCAGGCCCACCACATATGTAGGTATGTGCCACCAGTTTCGCCACATCTCCAGCATTTATCCGGTGTGGCTGAATTGAATTTGTTTAGTAGTGCCGGGCAGCGATACCATCTTGTTATTACTTTATAATTTCTCTCTTGTGATAGAGAGGCTAAGGTTGACTTGAACGTATAACAAGAGACTTTATCCCATTCTTCCCTGGTCAGTTTAATACCTAATTCTTGCTCCCAGTCTCGGGCATAGAATGGTTGATGAGGGAATGCATGGACTTGGAGGATTACATATATTTTAGAGAGGAAGTGTGTACATTTTTGGCCAGAAAGACACAACTCCTCGAATTTGGTAAGATCCCTATGAAGCCGCTCTTTGCCCAATCCATCATACCAGTGACGTAATTGAAAAAATAGAGCCAGTCTCCTCTTCCAGTTCTGGATGGGAATGTAAGCTCATTCAAGGGTTTCATTCCCTTTGAAGTAATTGCTTATATAATAGGTGTAGGCTGTACTGGTTTCCAGCACAGGAAGCCCTGATTGGACATCCCCAGAGGAAACCCTGGAATACCCAAAAACGGGGAGAGAGGCCCGGGCGTGAGGTTATTCCATGTCGGCCTATAGCCCTGTCCCAGACATATAGGAGTGAGGAGAGCAGCAAAGTTAATTGCATGGCAGGTGGGCAATCCCTTGGGAGCACTCAAGGAAGAGAGGTCAATGGTATTGGTGATAGGTCTGACTCAAGAGTGACCCACAACTTAAAAGGGCCATGATGGAACCAGTCTATGATTCTATTAAGTATTGCTGTGGTGTAGTAAAATTCCAAATGAGGCAGGCCCACTCCACCGGCATCTCTCTTCCTCACTGAAATATCATACCTAAGTCTCACTGGGGTCTTCAGCCAGATAAACCTAAGTAGGATAGAGCCGGCCGATCTAAAAAATGAGCGTGGGATCCTAATTGGGATAGTTTGAAAGATGTATAAAAATCTAGGTAGGGTGACCATCTTGAAGAGGGCCATCCGTCCCATCCAAGAATGATGCATTGAAGACCATCTCTTGAGGCATTGTTGCATATTATTCAAGAATGGGCAGTAATTTAATTTATATAATGCTTGAACTTGTGATGGTATTTGAACTCCTAGATATTTTATTGAATGATGTGCCCACTGAAATGGAAATTTTTGTACAATTAAATCTCGAGTGTCTGCAGTAAGTGATACGTCAAGGCAATAAGATTTAGTAGCATTCAGTTTAAATTTGCATAGAGTGCTGTAAATTTCAATTTCTTTTAGAAGCGAGGGAAAGGCTAGTATCGGATTGGTAAAATGAGACAGCAGGTCATCCGAGAATAGACTAATCTTATATTGTTTGCCAGCAATGTCCACACCTTGTATTGAATCAATCGAACGTAATGCAACCGCCAGGTGCTCCATGGCTAATATATATAAAAATGCAGAAATGGGACATCCTTGCCGGGTCCCATTGGATATGTGTACTGGCTTTGGGAGTAGGCCATTTACCCTTATCCGAGCAGTCAGGCAAGAATAAAGGGTCATAATTTTATGTACAAATCCCGGAGGGAGGCCAATTTGCTCCAGTGTTGCTCTCATAAATGCCCAATCTAAGCGATCAAATGCTTTTTCCGCGCCAATCGAGGGACGACACAAAGGGATCTTACGCTGTTGACAATAAGAGATAAGAGAAATTATTTTAATGTTATTATCCCGTGCTTCATGCGAAGAGACAAAACCAACCTGGTGAAGATTATTAATTGATGGAATAACCGCTTTGTAGTCTATTGGCCAATAATTTGGCATACATTTTAAGAACAACAGATATTTTTAGTAGAAATGATTATAAGGTCTCATGCACACTGGATGTTTTTACAGCTGCTTCTAGGGGTGTCTGGCGTTTTCTTTTTCCTGACTCTAAACGCCCCTCCATGTTTATCTATGTGTCCACGCACACACAGGGGTTGATTTACTAAAGGCAAATAGACTGTGCATTTTGCAAAGTGCAGTTGCACACTGCAAGTGCAATTGCTCCAGTGCTTAGTAAATGAGGTAAAGCTTCACTTTGCAAAGAATACACAATCACAAGGAAGGAAAATAAAAAAACTGCATTTTTTGCTTGCACATGATTGGATGATGGTAGTCTGCTCATTTACTAAGATCTGGAGCAATGGCTCTTGCAGATTGCAACTGCATGTTGCAAAGTGCACAGTCAATTTGCCTATAGTAACTCAACCCCATAGGCTTTTAGCAGCATTTACTGGCAAGAGCTTTTAGAGGCTTTAGGAAGCAGGAACAAAAAAAAACACTACCAGTGTCCAGGAGCTGCAACTACCTGATCCTCGTTACTACTGGTAACGACATTCAGCTATTGAAAACTTGTGTCAAGTCAGCGTGGAACACAGCGATGTGCCCAGTTTGGCTGTGTCAGTTCCACTGGAAGCTGCTCTACATTTGAAAATGTTGATGTGGGGGCACTCCTGCCTGTGCTGTTTGCTGCTGGACTGTGCTCCTGATACCAGCAGTTGCAGAGGGTGTCATAAAAAGTGACATGCTGGCCTGTTGCCCTGGAATTGCCAGTATGCCTCACTCTGAGAAGTGATATGCTGATCGGCTGCCCTGGATTGTCAGCATGTCTTGTTCTTCACATGTGAGGAAAAGTGATTTCAGTCCCCAGTTGTGTTAAAGAAAGGCTGTGTCACGATCCTGGTGGTAGAGTCTGGCGTGTGCAGGGAACAACCACTCTTGCGCACCCGATTCAGTGGTCCCTGGTAGAGCAGACAAGGAGCCTGAGAGTGCGGGATGGCACGAGGGCTGGGTGGTCACTGGTGGTGGTGTGAAGGTCCAGATGGTCGTGCTGGGCAGAAGAATGGTCGTTCAGGCTGGGTCGGCAACTGGGAGGCTGTGCGGCACAAGAGGGTCAGGCAAAGGTTGGTCAAGTCCAAGCAAAGTTCGTTAACAGACTGGCAGCGGAGGTACAGAGGGTTCAGACAATTGGATGGTCGTGGATAGCCGGGGTTGGTGCAGGCAGACAAACAGCAGGTCAGGACAGGCCGGGTCAGATTAGGAAGGCAGGTACAACACAGGAGCAGAAATACAGGAATAGAGCTGGGCTCACAGGTACTCAGACGCTGTAGAACGGACAGCACTTGCTGACAGGAGCAGGAAGTTCAAATAGAGCTGCCCGGCGCCGCCGCCTCCTCCGGGAGCCTGAGGAAACAACAACAAAGTGCAAACAAGTCCCCAGCACAGTCTTCTTCTAACATTGCCCCCCACCAAGGGACAGCTTCCGGATGCCCAGCTTGGCCAGCTCGGCAGTGTTGTATCCTTAAAGGTTTGGATACACTCGTCGGCATGGATATTAGCTTCGGGCTCCCATGAGCTTTCTTCTGGCCCGTAGCCTTTCCACTTTACCACATACTGGACTCCGTCACCCCTTCTCCTGCAGTCGAGTATTGACTCTACTTCAAACTCCTCTTCCCCATCAATCAGTACGGGGGCCGGAGGAGCTACAGGGGATCCGGGGCCACCAGCTTCAGTAAGGACACATGGAACACCGGGTGTATCCGCAGTGACGGGGAAGTTCCAGCTCGTAGGAGACCTGATTGATCTTCCTCTTGACAGAAAAGGGGCCAATGAAGCATGGACCCAGCTTCTTGGATGGACAAGACAATCTCAAGTTCTTTGTAGATAACCAGGCCTTGTCGTCAGGTTGCAGGAGTTCGCCGCGTTTCCTCTTGTCGAAGGCAGCCTTGCCCAATTCCTGTGTTTTGGTGAGCGTCTCTTGTAGCAGCTTCCAGTTAGACTGTAAGAACTGCAAGGAATCCTGTACTGCTGGTACCGTGGTTTCACCTGCAAGGCTAGGGAGCACTGTGGGGTGGAAGCCATAGTTGGCCCAGAAAGGTGATTGCTTCGTAGAAGAGTGTACTGAATTATTGTAGGCAAATTCTGCCAAGGGGAGTAATATGCACCAGTCATCTTGGGAATAGGACGAGAAACAGCGGAGATATTGTTCTAGTGTTTGATTTGTCCTTTCCGTCTGGCCATTAGTTTGCGGATGATAGGCCGTGGAGAATGAGAGGTCAATTTCCAGGGCAGAACAGAGGGCTCTCCAGAAGCGCGAGGTAAACTGGACACCTCGATCAGACACTATGTTGTCTGGGAGACCATGCAGCCGGACAATTTCCCTGATGAAGATTTCTGAGGTCTCCTTTGCAGTGGGGGTGCCCTTCATTGGGAGGAAGTGAGCCATTTTTGTCAGACGATCCACAACCACGAAGATTGTGGTATGCCCGTTAGCTGGGGGAAGCTCCACTCTAAAGTGCATTGCAATTTTTGACCAGGGCCGTTCGGGAATAGACAGAGGCTTCAACAGCCCCCAAGCCTTGGTCTTGTCTGTTTTGTTTCTAGCGCATGTAGGGCAGGAGGCCTGATAGTCTTTGGTGAGGGATGGCCACTAAAAGGAGCGTACCACAAGTTCTGTGGTTTTCCTTGTGCCAAAGTGCCCGGCTAATTTATGATCATGGTAGAGTTTTAAGATGACCAGGCAAAGTTCCTTGGGTACAACAATTTGGTTCTTGTGCCACCAGAGACCATCCTTCCAGGTCAGCCCTAGGCTTGGTGATCCAGGAGAGCAGGTTGAGGTTCTCTGAATCTGGGAGAGGAGGTCGTCCTGAGTGAGTAGGAAGTTCCTAGGTTGCAGGATAGTATCAGGAGAGGCAGGTGTTCCGGGTTCAGAGAACATGCGGGAAAGGGCATCAGGTTTAGTATTCTTCACCCCGGGCCTGTAAGTTAGATGAAACTGGAATCTAGAAAAGAAGAGTGCCCAACGGGCTTGACGGGGCTTAAGTCTCTTGGCCATCCTGAGATATTCTAGATTCTTGTGATCCGTATAGATCAGGATGGGGTGCAGAGCTCCCTCCAGCAGGTAGTGCCATTCTTCTAAAGCACTCTTTATGGCCAGTAACTCCCTGTCTCCCACATCATAGTTCTTCTCTGGACCCGAGAGCTGACGAGAGAAGAAAGCCACAGGGTGAAGGAGGGCCTTTGTGCCCTGCCTTTGGGAGAGGACAGCTCCCACAGCCGTCTCGGAGGCGTCTACCTCCAGGACGTAGGGCAGAGTGGCATCTGGATGCTGAAGGATGGGCGCTGTTGTGAAAAGTTTCTTTAAGGTTTGGAAGGCATCTTGTGTCTCAGAAGACCACTGAAACCCCTGACCCTGCTTAGTGAGTTGTGTGATGGAGCGATGATGGCCGAAAATCCCCTGATGAAACGTCTGTAGAAGTTGGCGAACCCCACGAAGCGTTGGACCCCTTTTTTATCCGCAGGTGCTGGCCAGTCTAGGATAGCAGTGATCTTTTGAGGATCCATCGTAACGCCAGTAACCGACAAGATCAGCCCAAGTAAAGGAATACTGGATCGCTCGAAGGCACACTTTTCGGCCTAGGCGTATAGCCTGTGTTGCCGCAGCCGGCAGAGGACACAACGGAAATGCTGGTGGTGCTCTTCCAGGGTAGATGAAAAGATCAGAATGTCATCGAGATAGATGATAACAAAGCGGTCCAGGTAATCTCGGAAGACATCGTTGACCAGGTGCTGGAATGTCGCGTGGGCATTGCAGAGTCCGAACGGCATGATGAGGTACTTGTAATGGCCGAAACGAGTCCGAAAAGCCGCCTTCCACTCGTCTCCCTCTCGGATGCGGATCAGGTTATAAGCCCCCCGGAGATCCAGCTTAGAGAACATGGTGGCCAACCCAAGCCTCTGAAAGAGTTTCGGCACCAGTGGGAGAGGATACCGGTTTTTAACAGTGATTCAGTTCAAGTCTCTATAGTCTATACAAGGGCGGAGGGTGTGATCTTTCTTCTTAAAGAAGAAGATACCGGCCCCGGCAGGGTAAGTGGATGGTCGGATGAACCCCTTGACCAAATTATCATCCAAATAGGCCTTGAGGGCCGACAGTTCCAGCTCTGACAGCGGATAGATGCGACCAAAGGGGACCTCTGTTCCAGGAAGCAACTCAATGGGGCAATCATAGGACCTGTGTGGTGGCAGTTGGTCTGCCCCCTTCTTGCTGAATACATCCAGGAACTCTTGATAGACTACAGGGACAGCTTGGCGGGTTTCCTGGTCCGGTTCAGAATTCAAGCTCAGAAGTGAGGGGCCAACTTCCCGGGACGGGAGCAGGCAGTGTTGGCCACAGTATGAGGACGGGAACTGAATAAGTCCTTGTTTAGGACAAGGGTGCTACAATCTCCCCCTGCCAAGGAAACTATTTTCCGAAATTTGCAAACAAAAAAAACATACTCTCAATCCTGAGCGTGGATGTCCATGCAAAAAGTGCATTCATCATTCCCTGTTACCTCTCCCTATCCACTTTTTGCGCGGACATCCACGCTCAGGATTGAGAGTATGTTTTTTTTGTTTGCAAACTCCGGGACGTAGTTTCCTTGGCAGGGGGAGATTGTAGCATCCTTGTCCTAAACAAGGCTGCTAACAAATTTAGTTGTGCTAGGTGGTAACTAACCTGGCTAATTTTTAGTCTTTGATCCACTGATTTCTGTCCTAATCCGAAGTATGGTGTGCAGTCTCTCTCTTCTGTCAATAGGTGGCACTGCTGCCTTTGGCATTAGGATTATAGATTGCAGTGAATTCAGGTTATGAGTAAATATGTTGTCTCAGCCAATCAGCAGGAGTTTTCTTCTGCCCCTGAACATGCTGGGATAGTCTATTTATTTGGAAGGAGTCAGGTGATTGGGGTTATTTTCGCCCTGTGCTCCAGCCTGGGGAGATGTATGTGGAGCAGCAGCTGAGAGTTAGGCCTGAAGCCTGAGGCCTAGCCATGTGTGTAGAGCCTCAGCCCTAGGGGAGCCTGATAGTTGCCGGAGGTAAAGGAGAAGCAGTTGCTACAAAGGGACGACAGCTCATGGTACCGTAGGCAAGTGCAGAAGGGATGGAGTTCTGAAGGAGTACCAGAGCAGATGCTTCACTAGCCGGGAACAGTGAAGTAAGTGGGAAAGCTTCAATAGAGACTCATCCAAAAACCCAGCAGGTAGCATGGGTGCAGCTTGAAGAAAACGATGGGTAGCTGTAAGTAAAGCTTGAAGAATGCAATGGGTAGCTGTGAGAAGAGCTCAAGGGATCCAGAAGGTAGCTGAGAGTCCAAGAAGTCTAGTGAGCAGGGGCGTTACTAGGGGGTGGCTATTGGGGCTATAGCCCCGAGTCTAGGGCCCATAGCCCCGAGTCTCTTACTGAGTCGATGCAGTCCTGCAATTAGCAGTTATGTCCCAGTCCAGAATACAGGAGGCAGGGGCAGGCTGAGCCGCGGTATCACTGGTTTCAGCTCCACCCTCGCCTCCTCCTGACTTTACTCCTGTCACTAGTTGCTGGTGCCGCATAGTGTCTAGCAACCAGTGATATCACGGCTGCGACTTCTACGCGCTAGTTCTTGTGGGGCCTAAAGAGTTGAGCCCAGCCTCTTGTCATGGTCCTGGACTGGAGCAGACGCTGCTGGTCCGGTGGCGGTGGGGTGCAGGGCAGTGGCATCTTCAAATAGGGAGGGGGAAGCCTGGGCAGCCGGGAAGAGCCCAGGAGGGAGTGAGAGAGAGAAGACGAGGCTTCACCACCACCCTGAGTGACATCCCCAGTGCCTCCCAGAGCCTGCACTCCTTCTCCAAAAGCTCTTCTCCTAGCTCGCTGTGATTGTCATGGAACAGGAAGAATAAAGGCTGACTGAGGATGAGTGGGAGGTAGGTGAATCACACACATCTACCCACACAGACAGAGGCTGGGACAGTAGGGACTGTAGGCAGGGCTAGGGGGTCTCTCTTTCACCCCCTCTTTCTCTGAAGTGTGGGGAGGCTCTCTGGGGACCCTGATGTGTGGGGAGGCTCTCTGGGGACCCTGATGTGTGGGGATCGGAAATAAGAAGGACAAGGTACTGTTAGTGTCGCTCGATCCTCTTCTCGAAAACCTCTTCCTCACGTCCGAGACCCTCCGTGACCCCTACAGTGAGTCCCACCACCACTTCGGAGCAGAAGAGAGAGAGTGAGGGAGGAC
>BLSH010144960.1:991662-1013729 GCA_018402905.1 Glandirana rugosa | reverse complement strand
AGGAAGAGGCTCTCTGTGGACCCTGATGTAAGGAAGGGGCTCTTTGGGGACCCAGATGTAAGAAAGGGGCTTCTCTGGGGACCATGATGTAAGAAAGGGGCTTCTCTGGGGACCATGATGTAAGAAAGGGGCTTCTCTGGGGACCCTGATGTAAGAAAGGAGCTTCTCTGGGGACCCTGATGTAAGGGGTGCTCTCTGGGGATCCTGATGTAAGGGGTCCTCTCTGGGGACCCTGGTGTAAGGGGTGCTCTCTGGGGATCCTGGTGTAAGGAGGATCTGCACTCAGATATGTAACAATATATATATATATATATATATATATATATGTGTGTGTATATATATATATATATATATATATATATATATATATATATATATACGCACACACACGTATATTATATAAGTGTGTATGCCAGCTCAAGAGTATGACTTTCTTCACTTCACTGCTATGGGCTCTAGCCCCAGATCTTTTGTAGACCTAGCAACGCCCCTGCTACTGAGTGACTGTGAGCTAAGCCTGAAGACTATAGAGATTGGCTATGAGTGAAGCTTGAGAAGTCCAGCAGGTCCTGTAGCTGGGGGAGAGCTTGGAGATCTACAGTGGGATACTGTGAGTGAAATGTTGCTATAGGAGACAGCAGTTGCAAAAAAATACAAATCACTGCATTCAGCTTAACCTTTTCGCTGCCAGAGCCGTTTTTGCATTTTTGGCACACATGTTTAAAAAAACATTTTAGGACTGAAGATTATACAAAACCCCCAAACATTATATATTTTCTGAAAGCAGACACCCTAGAGAATAAAATAGTGGTAGTTCCAATTTTTTATGTCACATGATATTATTTCAAAGGTCTAGGAAACACAAAATTTCAGTAAAAACACACTAACGTGAACTGTAGGGCAAAAAAAACGCAATAAATTACCCACATTTTTAGTAAAATATAAAAGACGAGGTTGCGACCTTAAATTTTTGTGCGCCCCATGAAATGGCGTCAAATTTCAGTACCCTATATTTTCTATAGGGGACACAGAAGCCCCCTATAGGCATCAGTTTAGTGTTACAGAGGAGGTCTTGTGTTAGAATTATACTCTCACTCTGGCGTACGTGGCGATATGTTACATGTGTATCGCAATCAACATTTTCATACATAGGTGCACGGATGCATGCGTTTACGTTCGTGTATATGTGGGGGTGGGGGCCCTCAAAATTTTTTTGGCGGGCATTTATGTGTTTGTGTGTAACTTTATTTTTTGCAAAAAAAAAATATATTTTTTAACCTTACTTTTTTTTGCTATCACATAGTGGACAAAAAGTCCCCTATGTGATGTTTTTATGTGACAGGTTCTCTTTATTGAGACATGCAGGGTTTAAAAGACCCTGCATGTCACCCCCTGTGCTCCACTGAATGTTTTGCAATGCAGATCGCATTGCAAAACATCGGTTCCCGGCACAGCGAGCCGGGGACACCGAGAACGTGACCCGGAAGTGACGTCAAAGACGTCGCTTTCCGGGTCAATGCAAGAAGGGGAGGAGAGCACGCAGCCGCCTGCCATGGACATCCCGGGCCAGCCGACGGGCAAGCGGAGCCCGGTAAGCATGGCGGGAGTGCGTGGGGGGGGGTCGTTCGTTACCGGGGGGTCTGTGAGAGCATTCACCTGACAGGCAGGAGTCTGCCCGTGAGTTACACACACAATTCCGGTGGCTGCAGCCACTGGATTGCATGTAATACCCCCGCTTGCGGCAAAAGGGTTAAAGGCCCTTTTTCTGTATTGCTGTCTGCCTAGTTCTATTTTTGTCTGCGGAGTCTGCCAATTTGCTGTTGCATCTGCCTAAGGGTGCCCTGTGCCCTAATCTTCATTTTTAAAAGTGATAGACGCCCATCATTACATCTTGCACTACACCCACTATGCCTAGTAACCTGCACCCTGAGGAGGAATGTCAGCTCTCCCTGACTCTGGAGGTCACCATCAGGCCTCTTTTTAGTAAATCTATCCCTATGTGTGCAGACAGCGCTTACAACCAACCACAAGAATCTACTGATTCGTGTAAGCGGCTTCTCCTAGTCCCAGATAAACTGCCGTGCGCATTTAATCTTAGTCTGGTTACACTTTCTGTTAATATGCTATAAGCATTTTCACTGACAGCTAATGAGGAGCACAGCACAGTAAACACTTCTATCTTATACATGCCAGTTAATTATGAAGACCAGAGGCCATTACAATGTTTTATATATGTTCTTAGTGTGAATCTGACAGGGAAGGAAGTGTTGCACAGGACCAGACTGCAGTATGGGATTTTAATGAATGAGTTGGCCCCAAGGCTCAAGTATCACGCAAGATGGCAAAAGAAAAGAGAACATTTCATTGTGGAAATTTCTTCTTCTTACGAGATGAGATGAAAATAAGAAAAAGATGCAACTATACAAACAGACTTGCAGCAAAGTAAGTTGTTGAAAACCCTTCATATCTATGATCCCTAAAAGGGGATTTTTCCTCACAGAGAGCAGGACCCCCCCCCCCCAAAGGGACATAGCAAAAAAAAAAAAATGGTTTTAAAGTATATCTAAACTCCGTCAATAAAATTTAATGTAATTTAAATCTTACCCAGCAATCTTGCCATGAAGGTTTTTTTTAAGCAAGGGGTGACAATGCTATATTCCTGTCTCCCAATTGTGCTTCTGTGGTGGTACCCTTTCTCACTGGCTTTTGATGGAAACTACAAGTGGCCATTTCTTACACACATTATTCAGATGTGATCTACTGTTTTTACCATTAGGAAATCTGCCCTGAGAAATGCTATGCAGCCATCGCTAGAGTGAGTGTAGGCAAGAAGTGGCTGCAAAAAGGATGTACTTGTTAATGACACACAGCACAGCAGACTAAATGTCATTCAGTTAGGGTTTACATCTTGTAAATTAACTCTGATGAAAAGGGCTTGACCCTACTGGTATGGAGAGGATGTAATATAGTATAGTCAGTCTAGAGCAGTGGTTCTCAACTCCAGTCCTCGGGACCCACTAACAGGCCAGGTTTGCAGGATAACTGAAATACATCACAGGTGATCTCATTTGCTGCTCAGTGATTGCAGTATTCTAGTCTGCATCTCCCCAAGGTAATACTTAAAATCTGGCCTTTTAGTGGGTCCTGAGGACCGGAGTTGAGAACCACTGGTCTAGAGGATGAGAAAGTACTTTATGCCAAGGACTAGATGACATGCCTGTGATTTTAACTTGTTTGTGAATATTTTAATAAAAACTTTTTTAACAATGGAATGGTATTGGAAAGTGTTGCACACTTTCCTACTCTATCCTAAAACAAATGTATATAGATACACTTGCACAGCACAATCCTTGCTTGAACTTATCAGTATCTGCAGTATTTTCTTCTTGAGAGGGAAATTACATTGTGTTTAAATGTATATGCTACAAAGGAGACAAATAAGCATTGTTCTCAATTTTTCCTTTGCGGTGGTCTTAAGCATATTCAAAGGGTGATGTTAAGCCCCGCCTTCTGTAATGATTATTTACATCCACTTGTACTAAGCAAACTCTTGCCTAAAAAAAAGTTCCACACCATTTTACATTTATGGTTAGGGTTAGCGTACATGGGAGTTTGTGAATAGTGTTTGAATGTTAGGATGGATCACAGCACAACATTGAAGAGGAATTTCAATATATTGTGTAAGGAGTGAAAGGTTTTCCATAAAAGCACTAGTAAGTATCCTGAATTCAACTTGCTTTTGAGTCTACCAACCATGCACATCTCCAGACTGGCACCATGCAATGCCCCTCTTCTTTTTTTAGGTTTAAATTAGCTGAACTATAGGTGTGATCTGGCTTGCAGTAGTGGTGCATACCAGAAGAACTACAAAATCATCAAGCCTCTGGCCCTTCTAACATTAGAGTACATATATGTGAGCCTGACAGATATTGTGAGTTTATGAGTAAGGAGATCAGAAAAATAAATAATGTCTAATTATACCCATTCAAAAAAGAATTTTCATTAGATGAAAAAAAAACAAAAAAAAAGTATTTCTGTCTCTGTTGCTGTTGGAAATTGACACTACCTGCCTACGTGGGGAAAGTGTTTTCACCAGGACCTATAATGGCAGTAATAACTGATAATAAAGGTTTAATAATCTAATAATAAAGGTTTTTATTGCATATACACTTTGCCCATTGAATGTTGAAGGATAAAAATAAGGCCTTCATTAGTGTCATTCCTAAACCTTACAAAGATACCTAGGATGTCCTCAACTATTACATAGAGGTCGCCAGACTCTAGAACAAATTCGTAGGAGCCTGGCACTGGCCTCCAAAGTTTGAACTAATTGCGGCTCCTCTTCCTAGAGAGAGGTTATGTTGTTATCTTTGGACTTGCATAAAGCCTATGTTAACCTTTTATGGGATTATCTTTTTGTGTTTCGGAACTCTTGGCTTTGGATCCTTCTTTTTAACAACTTTAGAGCCCTTTGACTTAGGTCTCCATTAAGAGATTTAAATCTTCCTTGCTATCTACAGTATACAGAAAGGCACCTGATGGGGATACTCGTTATCTCCACTCCTCTTCGCGTTAGCGG
This sequence comes from Glandirana rugosa, assembly GCA_018402905.1. Lineage (NCBI taxonomy): Eukaryota > Metazoa > Chordata > Amphibia > Anura > Ranidae > Glandirana > Glandirana rugosa. The sequence goes on along the minus strand of BLSH010144960.1, from coordinate 1,009,150 downwards.
TGGAACCCTTAGCTGTTTCTATACGGACTAATCCTGATATACGAGGTGTATCTTCTGGCTGTCAAGACAACAAATGTGCCCAGTTTGCGGATGACTTTCTTATGTACATTTCCGCTCCACAAATGACAATACCCACCTAGCCTAGCTGTGTGCGTAGAAGCCATTTTGTCATGTCTCAAGCTCACCTCAGCCATATTGGTATATGAAGGGCACACCATTGTGACCTTGCCCCCACCCTTTTTAGTTTGTGATGGGCGACTACCCTTTGGCTGTAACTACCTGGATAAGGTGGCAGCGTCCGTGGTGCCCACCCGATCACAAGACACTTCTGTTCAGGAGTGACATATGTTAACTGAGAAGGTGCCTTCCTGCCTAGGTAGAGGATGAGATATTCCTCTTCTGTCTCATCCCTCTGGCCCAGGGCTACACCTGACCCAAAGGTAGTGGCACCAGTGTGCGCCAGGACCGGACAGTTGGATTCCGGGGACCGTGTCCCAGGTGCACCAGCCAGTATCTTTGTCAGGATGGCACGGTCCTTCTTACACACTGGCATCAAGGATGCCCTTTCCATTGGTGTTCGGGTTGATCGGTTAGTCACAGGTTCATCTGGGCCCCTATAGTGGCACTCCCACATCCTATTGTAGCCAGCTGTACCCAGGAATGACACAACTAGTATTTTGGCTGGAGGAGTAGGCCAGGCTATGCTAGCCTCAACCTTCCCAGTTCCAGACCTCTGGGTGCCTACTCCTCCCTGCTGTTCCCAGAACCAAAACGCTGATATGCCCATCTGACAGTTACTATGTGGAACTGTCGAATTAGGCCTTGCCAGATTGTTCAGGGACTGCTGACAGGGGCAACAGGTGCTCCACCCAGACAGGGCCAATCCCTTCAAGGCTCGTCAAGCCGGGTCACTTCCCAAGGTTCCAACCCGCCCCGTAGGTCATTGGTGTGTTCTCAACCCCAAGTAGCATTGCGGCGAACGAAGGCAAGCCACATGGGGTGGTGAGGGCTGACTCGTTCTGAGCCTTCTGTGTTAGAAGAGTTGGTCCATGCCCCCTGCTCAGGTTAGTGATGGTGAGACAGTGGGCACCTGCCAGCTGCTCTGACACTTCATGGTCCCTGGGCATGGGAAGACCACAACCGCAGGGCTGGCATTCAGCATTTTAAGGACTCCCGGAAGCCTGGTCGTCTGATTCCTTTTGGTGATAAGGATTACTGGCGATGCCAGACTGTCCAAGCTCCTTGAATGACCCATAACTGCAGCATTCCCTCTGTCTCCTTTGCCCCATCTGTCTTCACTTCCTGTGAGACAAGGTGGGCTGCAGGGGTGAGGGGAGGATACACTCTTTCATCCACCTCGTGGACGCCATGGTGTGCCCTCCCAGGGTTTCCCATGACCCTGACACGGCATGCGGTAAGCACTGCCAGCATTGTAGGTACTTGGAGGAAGAAGGGCGATTTGAGCTGACGGACTAAGCCCACTCCCTGAGTGTCAGCTACCCCATCTAACAGGGCACCTATCTCTTCCAATGTAGGTGTACTGCCTCTGGCCATGACATATGCTGTGCTGGAATGTTGTGCGAGAATCAAGCCAGGCCACAACCCATTGTGTTTGACTTCAGCCCTTGCCTTTTTGATTTCACATGGATCTTCTCAGAACATATCAGGTGCCACCTTCAATCCATGCCTCTTAGGTTGACTGGACACAATGAGCAGCTGTTTAACCCTTTCAGTCTCCAGTCCTCCTGCCTGTAGACCTGTCATCAGCTCACTGTCCCCGTCAAGCTTTTGTTTACTTTGCTCAGCAGGGAAGCTAACAGCTGGCCTGCTGAAGGCTGCAGGGCTTTTGTGTGTCAGCAGTGCTGGCAGGGGCGTAACGATAGGGGTTGCAGGGGTTGCAATTGCAACCGGGCCCCATGGTCCAGGGGGCCCGTGTGCCTCCCTTGTACACCTGAATAGGAGGGATGGCGAGTGTGGTATTTAGAGGACCCAATCTCCTTCATTTTTCTCTATCCAGTTTACTTGTCTTCTGCTGTTCCCAGGGTCCCTGTGTGCTTCCCTGGTCCCCCCACAGAGCTGCTGTCTTCCCCCCTCCTCTCTCCTGCCAGATGCTGTAGAGCAGGGGTAATAAAGGGACCTGCGATAGGAGTAAAGGGCCCCAGGATCAGTGGGAAGAGGGAAGGGCCCTGACCAGGGGTCAGGGGGCCCTTCATAGTTTCTTGCACCGGGGCCCTGAAGGTTCTAGTTACGCCTCTGAGTGCTGGCCTAGACGTAGAGCCACAAGTGCCAGTCAGTCATCCAGTGACACACAAAGACAATGGCTGGGAGGTACTCAAGGCAGAATCATCTGGGTCAGAGCAAGGAAAGGGACCATCTGTGCCACTCCTTGGCTCTGCAGCCAGAGACTGTGTCTCCTGCACCCTTCCAGCACTATGGGTGACACAGACAAAACATCATTACATTCAGTAATTACATTCTTAACATCAACTACACATGCATTTGATATCGGCACATGCAAGGGGGCCTCCTCTCCTTTCTTAGGTGAAGGAGAACCCTGTGCCTCAACTCCACCCTCCCCCTCCCTCTGTCCATCCACAGGTTTCCCAGATATTACCCCAACATCTGTAAACAGTACCTTGGTAGGTCCAGAGAGTTCAGTGGGAGCATCCTGGATGCTCTTAGCAGAGGTTTAGTAAGAAACAAGGGTACCTAAATTGGCACCCAACAGAACGGCTCTGGGGATCTCGTCCGAGACTCACACCTCTCTCATTCTACTCCCAGTATGCCAATGAATAAAAACATAGGCACAGGGTACTCGTGAGCGGGTCCCCCCAACTCCAGTGAGAGTAAAAAACTTCCCAGGGATGATGTCCCTTCTTTCTATAACCTCTGGTCTGACCAAAGAGACTTCAGTTCCTGTATCCCGGAGACCAGTTACAATCTGGTTGCCCACGGGGACCTACTGCAAGTTGGCAGTGGTTACCCAAGCTTTCTTGCGGATGAACAGCACGGGAGAAGAGTTGTTGGCTGGCTGGCCAAGTGATGCCATCTTTTTCTGCTCAGGGCATTGCGAACTAATATGGCCGGCTTTCCCGCAGGTGTAGCATCTGTGGGTGTCAGTTGCAATTGGGGTGACACCAGAGACTGCAGGTGCTGGTTGCTGGGGAACTGGCCTCACAATGGTCAGATACCCAAGTGTTGATATAGGTATCTGCCAGTTCTGCTGCTGCTTTGGCAGATGCTAGCTTCCGCTCCAACACAAACTGTCTGACGTCTGTAGGACAGATGTGCAAAAGTTGATCTTCAATCATGAGATCTTCCAGGGACTCGAAAGAATTGGCTTTCAAGCCTCTAATCCAGTGCTGGAATGTGGTACGTAAATAGCTCACCACATCTATATATGAGTCCCCAGGCTCCTTTTGCAGGGACCTAAATCGCTTCCGGTACACTTCCGGGGGTTAGCTGATATTTTTGAATGATCGCAGCCTTTATGGCTTCATAACTGTTGTCCTGCTCTGCTGACAGTTCGACATAAGCATCCAGGGCCTTGCCTCGTAGCCCTGGCATCAGGTACCAGGCCCATTGTGCATTGTACTATGATCACGGAAAGTATTTTCAAACGACAGTAGATACACGTCATTGTCACTGTCCTTTTCCATGAATGGAAATTTGGCTGCCGAGCTCACAGGCAGAGAGGTATCCCTGTGCTGTAGGGATCTGAGGTTCTGAGCCTGTTGCTGCTGCTGTAGCCTAGCCATCTCTAGTTTGTGCAGACGATCAGCTTCCCTCTGCGCAGCTTCTCTCTCAGCCTGGCGTTCCTCATTCTCAGCCGCAGCTTGGTGTTCCCATCCCTCAGCCTGGCGTTCCAGAAACTGCAGATACATCACAGGATCCGTCTCCCTGATGCGTTGTAGCATTTCCTGCATTTGAGGAGAGTCTATGTTGGTTGCAGGCAATCTGGGGCTGGCCTACTCAGGTTATCATCCTTCAGTGCAGAGCTAATTCCTAATGATGCACTGAATGCTCTAATGCAAAACTATCTCACCACGCTGCCAGCCAATATGTGACAAATGCGGGTATCAGATCCCTGCCCTCCTCACTAACTCGTGACAGAGGACCGGCCAATCTCACACGGCGCTGTCACTAACGTCACAATGCCACTCTCAGCTGCATCCAGCACAAAGTTTTTCCAGCTTGCGGGACCACAATCTAGGTGCCAATTAATATGCAACCCTTATGAATTCCTAACTCTCTAATCAACCATTTCTGCCTGAATCAAGAGTCTACTACACTCTGTATGTACTTATTAAGAGGGCAACATAAATAAGCAAGACTCCCCCATCTCCCGTCACCCCAAAATGGGAACAAGCTGTGCCTAGAAGGGGGGAACCCGCTCAACCTCCCAACATTGTGAAGACAACCTACAACTGGCCCCCTTGTATCAATTGTGGGGTCAGAAAGGAGGTAGGTAACCTGCGAGTGTGTCAGTTAAGGATTAGTGACATCCTGGGCATAGCGCTGACCAAAGTGACAAACCTGAAGAAAAGAGGAGAGAGAGACAAAAGAGAACAGACAAGAGAGAAAAAAAAAAACGAAAAGCACCTAACGACTGCCCGCTTCAGCTGTGTATATGGGCCGTGACAGACCCAGTATAAAAGAAATACCTATGTAAGCCGCCCATGGTTCCCATATTTCTTCGACCTTCTTAGTTGTTTCCGATACAATGCTCAGTAACTTCTCATGAACCATGATCCAGAGATCATCCATCATTCAAGAGCCAGGTTCGTTTATAGCTTGCAATAAGAGCTTTAGGGACAAGGTTAACACTTTTCAAAAATAGGTTTTAATAATGAAAAGGTCAAAATTGGTGCAATTAAAATATTCACAGAAAAAAAAGGTGTTTCAAAGCAATAAAGACATAATACAGCAACAAAGAGATAAGGTAGAATTTAAGGAGGAAAGATACTTGCAATCAATGTCCTTGGGTTAAACGGAGCTTGGTCGATGATGGTTCTCAAACTTAGCAGATGTTCGTGGTTTGATGGTAAAAAGAGAACTGTCCAACTGTCCTTGGCATCTCTCTTTTCTTTTGGATCAAAGGAGTGTTGACAAATAGCCTCTTGACCAATTAAGCTTGGGAGGGTTGGTTGCTGGGAGGCCACAATTTCATGACCATGTCCCAGGTACAGTTTGTGATAAATATTCATATCTCTGCATCTCTATCTACTGTTTACAGACTGCTAACATCAATATTATGGTTCAACATGAAAGTTTCTTCAAATCAAATATAAACATGACAGGTTTCCAATGTCTATTTTATCTAGGAGGAATGAGTAGTGCCAGTAGTTTCCCATATGACCCGACATAGGGGTGTCTGGACTTGAAACAAAGTTATAACACATGCTGACGTTTCAGGAATAAACTGCTAAACTGTCTGCATGTTATGTGGATTGAGATTTTTACGACAGGTGTCTGTTAACTTTCTAGTCACTGAAGCACTAGGCAGACAGTTTTATGGATCCGGAGATGTGTATTGGGAAACTGATAAGGGGTGTCTGGCCTCAGTCACCAGTTTGTGTATTGGATAACTAAAAGGAAAAGGGTGGGTGCAAGGTCACGGTGGTGTGCCCTTCACATACCAATATGGCTAAGGTGAGCTTGAGATATGACAAAATGGCTTCTACGCATACAGGTAGGCCTCAGCTCAGTACGCAGGACCGCTACACTACAGTTGATTGGATTTATAATACCTTTGATTTCCAATGGGCCTTTTCTTCTATACCATATCTGGGCATCCATCTGACTCAGTATATTGAAACCTTATACAAAGCAAATTATCCCCCCCTTTCTAAGCAACTATGAGAAGATTTGGACAGATGGGCTACATATCCCTTTTCCTGATGTGGAAGGATCAATTCAGTTAAAATGAATTTATTACAGAGGCTACTCTATTACTTTAGGAATCTAGTGATTCGTGGCAGGATTGCTCAATTTATCTGAGGAGGTACACGTCCTAGATTGAATAGGCTAACACTATACACTTCAAAATCCTGTGGCGGACTAAGACTTCCGGGGTTGATGTCAAGTCACTTTCTATGGTGGATAAACAAAGACTTCCTAAGAATCAGAGACTTTTTTAACAGTGACATCTCATATACATTGGCTCATTATACAGATACCTTACAAATGCCTTTTACTGAATTGTTCAGATATTACCAGGTCACATCTTTTATACAAACCAAACTTTGCTTGTTTACTGGCCCTCCAACACTAACATTGTTTGAGATGGTCTGTAAATCGAGAGACCTGTCTAAAGAACATATTTCTTCTATTTATACCCTACTAACAGATCTAAATTGCAAATTATCTTATATGAAATCGTGGGAACAAGATTTACAGACTTCTCTGGATTTATCAGATTGGCAGGACATTGCAGTTTGTCTAAAATTTCCATCAACACAATCTTGATAAAATCTAACTATAAAATTATTTTACGCTGGTATCTGGTACTGACCAGAATTGTGAGGATGCATCTTACAGCACCTCTGAATTGTTATAGACAATGTGGACAACCAGGCACTGTGTACCATGTGTGCATGTGTGGTGGTTATGCCCAAAAGTATCTAGGATTTGGATAAGACTTTTAAATCTTATTTGGTCGGTTACAGATATCAATATCCCCAGATCCCCGGAGGTAGCCTTATTTCAGAAATTAAACTCGGACATACCTAAAGGGCCCAAAAGGCTCACCCAGTACATATTATTAGCAGCTAGAATTGCGATAGCCAGATTTTGGAAACAGACAGTGATACATATGGACTATAAGTTCACCTTTCACTTCCCTACCGAGCCATAATAAAATTACGTCGGCAGGGACACACCATCGATCCGGGCGGACGTCATATGACGTCCGCCGCTTCTCGCCATTACTGCGGGCCCCCAGTGATCGCGAGCCCCTCCCCGATCAGGGTAAAGAGCCAATGAAATTTGCTCTTTATCACGTGACCGGCTGCGTCCAATCACAGCCAGTCACTACGGAGATCCATGTGCACGCCACTCGTGCGTGCCCCCGGGGGCATGCAGCGCAGCCATCGGGATTGAAGCTTGTCCCTCGGGCAAAGCCCAGCCCCCACCAGGGTAAAGAGGCAATAAAATTGCTCTAGAACACCTGACGTTGCTCTCTGTATGTTGGGCCTCTCTATGTGGCCACACTGTATAAAAGTCTCATACATATGGTATTGCCACACTCGGGATGAGTAGCAGAATATATTTTGGGGGGTTATTTTTGCTATATATATGCTATGTGTTCAAAATACAATAGACAATCACAGTCTGCTTAAACTAATAACACACAAAGAATTACATGTTACCATGTTTTTATTGAACACACCATGTAAACATTCACAGTGCAGGTGGAAAAAGTATGTGAACCCTTGGATTTAATAACTGGTTGAACCTCCTTTGGCAGCAATAACTTCAACCAAATGTTTCCTGTAATTGCAGATCAGACGTGCACAATGGTCAAGAGTAATTCTTGACCATTCCTCTTTACAGAACTGATTCAGTTCAGCAATATTCTTGGGATGTCTGGTGTGAATCGCTTTCTTGAGGTCATGCCACAGCATCTCAATCGGGTTGAGGTCAGGACTCTGACTGGGCCACTCCAGAAGGCCTATTTTCTTCTGTTTAAGCCATTCTGTTGTTGATTTACTTCTATGCTTTGGGTCGTTGTCCTGTTGCAATACCCATCTTCTGTTGAGCTTCAGCTGCTGGACAGATGGCCTTAAGTTCTCCTGCAAAAAGTCTTGATAAACTTGGGTATTCATTTTTCCTTCGATGATAGCAATCCTTCCAGGCCCTGATGCAGCAAAGCAGCCCCAAACCATGATGCCCCCACCACCATATTTCACAGTTGGGATGAGGTTTTGATGTTGGTGTGCTGTGCCTCTTTTTCTCCACACATAGTGTTGTGTGTTTCTTCCAAACAACTCAACTTTGGTTTCATCTGTCCACAGAATATTTTGCCAGTACTGCTGTGGAACATCCAGGTGCTCTTGTGCAAACTGTAAACATGCAGCAATATTTTTTTTTGGACAGCAGTGGCTTACTCTGTGGTATCCTCCCATGAAATCCATTCTTGTTTAGTGTTTTAAGTATCATAGATTCGCTAACAGGGATGTTAGCATATGCCAGAGACTTTTGTAAGTCTTTAGCTGACACTCTAGGATTCTTCTCCTCCTCATTGAGCAGTCTGCACTGTGCTCTTGCAGTCATGTTTACAGGACGGCCACTCCTAGGGAGAGTAGCAGCAGTGCTGAACTTTCTCCATCCATAGACAAATTGTCTTACCGTGGACTGATGAACAGCAAGGCGTTTGGAGATACTTTTATAACCAGCTTTATGCAAGTCAACAATTCTTAATCGTAGGTCTTCTGAGAGCTCTTTTGTGTGAGGCATCATTCACATTAGGCAATGCTTCTTGTGAAAAGCAAACCCAGAACTAGTGTGTGTTTTTTATAGGGCAGGGCAGCTGTAAGCAACACCTCCAATCTCATCTCATTGATTGGACTCCAGTTGGCTGACACCTCCCTCCAATTAGCTCTTGGAGATGTCATTAGTCTAGGGGTTCACATACTTTTTCCACCTGCACTGTGAATGTTGACATGGTGTGTTCAATAAAAACATGGTAACATTTAATTATTTGTGTGTTATTAGTTTAAGCAGACTGTGATTGTCTATTGTTGTGACTTAGATGAAGATCGGATCACATTTAATGACCAATTTGTGCAGAAATCCATATCATTCCAAAGGGTTCACATACTTTTTCTTGCAACTATCATATAAATTGACCACTTTGTGAAAAAAAAAATAAGTTTTTATTTTCTTTCCATGTTTTCCGAACACTTGTGGAAAAAAATGAACCTTACAAAAGACTCATAATGCCTCATAGAATATACGTTGGGGTGTTTGCTTTCCAAAATTGGGTCATTTTGTGGGTAATTCTATTGTACTGGTGCTGCAGGGCCTTCAAAAGTGTAATAGGTGGTTAGGAAATGATATGTGTAATTTATGCTTCTAGAACGCCTGACAGTGCTCCCTGCATGTTGGACCTCTCTATGTGGCCAGGCTGTGTAAACGTCTCACACATGTGGTATTGCCATACTCGGGATGAGTAGCAGAATATATTTTGGGGGGTCATTTTTGCTATGTACACGCTATGTGTTAGAAATATCTTATAAATTGACCACTTTGTGTAAAAAAAAATAGTTTTCATTTTCTTTCCAAGTTTTCCGAAGACTTGTGGAAAAAAATGAACCGTTCAAAAGACTCATAATGCCTCATAGAATATATATACGTTGGGGTGTTTTTTTCCAAAATGGGGTCATTTTGTAGGTAATTCCACTTTCCTGGTGCTCCAGGGCCTTCAAAAGTGTAATAGGTCATTAGGAAATTAGATGTGTAATTTATGCTTCTAGAACGCCTGACGGTGCTCCCTGCATGTTGGACCTCTCTATGTGGCCAGGCTGTGAAAAAGTCACACACATGTGGTATCGCTATACTCAGTAGGAGTAGCAGAATGTATTTTGGGGTGGAATTGGAAGTATGCATATGCTGTGTGTGAGAAATAACTTGTTATTATGACAATTTTGTGTAAAAAAAATCATAATAATTTCTTAACTTTCCCAAGAATTGTGGGAAAAAATTACAACATCAAAAGACTTGCCATGCCTCTTACCAAACACCTTGGACTGTCTACTTTTCAAAAAGGGGTCATTCAGGTTTTTTTGTACTTTCCTGACATTTCAGGGCCTCAAGAAATGAGATAGGCCATCATTACATTAGGTGTGATCAATTTTCAATGATTGGCACCCTAGTTTGTGGACTCTATAACTTTCACACAGGCCAAATAATAAACGCTTATTTGGTTTATTTTTTACCAAAGATTGGTAGTAGTATTAATTTTGGCCCAAATTTATGAACAAAAATTAGTTATTTGCAAAATTGTATCATAGAAACTAAAAAAAAGTGCTTTTTTTTTCAAAATTTTCGCTCTTTTTTCCCTGATGTGGCAAAAAATACCACCAAAAGAAAGCTCTATTTGTGTGAAAAAAATGATAAAAATTGTGTTTGGGTACAGTGTTCCATGACTGAATAATTGTCTTTCAAATTGTGAGTGTGCTGAAAGCTGAAAATTGATCTGGGCAGGAAGGGGGTATAAATGTCCTGTATCGAAGTGGTTAAAAAATAAATAAATGCACTTCTTTCTGCAGCTAAATAAAATGTGCATTTATTATTTTTTTTATTGGGAGCTTGAAAAGCATTGCTATGCAGGACTCTTGTAGGCTCTGTGTGTAAGCTGTTTGGCCGTACATCTTAAGACCAAGCAGTTACACATTAACAGGAACCATCGCTGAACTACGGCAGTGCTCAACAGCGCCATGGTAGCTAACTGAGAACTAAACGCCGACAGCCCCAAAGGCTGCCGGACCTTGTAGTTTTCAATTCACAGAACTCTGTGAATGAGTGACATGGCCAGGCAGGCAGAGGGGGACATCAGGCAGCCGGAGAGGTGAGGGAGGCCGGTGGATTTGTAACATGTTACATCCTGAATATGGGTGTAACATATTACAAAAGGTGAACTCCTTTAAACATAAATGAAATTGGATTATGGTCAATGACAAACTCATCTGCACCCTTCACAATAACATCGCCAAATATAACAAGGCCTGGGACTTTTGGATTAAATACAGATCTCCTGCCAACTAAAACCTAGGTGAACCTTCCTTGACCATGATAATCCCCTCCTATTCTTCTTTCTCTTTTTTTCTGAGCTTTATTTCTTACCTACCTTTGTTTGTTTTCTTATAAATACACACTGCGGACCTTTTAGATTAGTGCTTTATGTAAACTCCAGTAGGAACTAAATGTTCACAATACTGTTTCAGCCTCTGACAGGTTCAGCCAAACTGTTGTTTGACTCGGTTATGACTGTCTGATGTATATCACAGCGTTGGATCAAGATGGGCCTCAGGCAAGTATTTGGGGGGGGGGGGGGCTTCACATAAAAGGTTATTTACCTTAATGCAGAGAATTCTTTAAGGTAAAAAAACATTTAGCCTTTACAACCTCATTAATATTGTCTCAGTGGTTGACTAGGAACAAGTATTATTTAAAGTCGTAAGTATGTACCTATTCCTTGGGCACTCCAGTCCAGTCATATGATGAATTTATTGGTTGAACTAGGTGGATTTGTGTTTTTTTTTCAGCCTGACTAACTATGTAACTATGATTGCCTCCCAGTGCCAGCTTCAAGGCAGAGAAGGACAGCCGACAATGGATTCCCACATAGTAAGCCTATGGGTGACGTCACCACCCAGACATTGCAGCCGTTGTTGGCAACCTCTCCTCACCCCTGAAGCCAGTGCTGGGGAGATCCTGTGAATTGACCGGATGTAGATAGAATAGATAAGTATAGACATCTTTCGTCTACAGGGTAGCTAGTATAGGACTTAGAATGGGTGTGGGAGTAGGTGTAAGATTAGACCGGACTTTTACTTAAACCACTTATATATACAGTGGCCGGGTGGGAGCTTCCCCATTCTGACAGGACGTGTATTTATGTCCTGCAGAACGGGAGCTCGCAGTGCGGCCACGCGGCGCGCTGCGGCTGGATCCTGTGATCATTATGATCACAGGATCCAGCTGAGCAGAGATCGGGATATGGGCTCATTCATTGGCCCTCCCGATCATGTGGTGGCTGTGTCCAATCACAGCCGTCACATTGTAAACAGAGACGAATGTCTCTGTGACAGTTCTCCCCCCGCCAAGCTCAGTGAGAGCTCAGTGCGGGGGGGGGGGGAATCTGCAGCTATGTTATAGCTCTCTGCATGATGATGAATTCATGCAGAGAGCTCTCACAGATCGCCCCCCACACAATGCACCAAGCACCACTGATACCCCTGTCCCCATACACATCAGTGTCCACATAAAATACTCCCCAAAACATCTGTATGTCCCCCATCACATCTGTCACCATACGCAAAACATCTGTCACAGTCCCCAAACATCTGTATGTCCCCGTCACATCTGTCACAGTCCCCATAACATCTGTCTGTCCCCATCACATCTGTCACCATACACAAAACATCTGTATGTCCCCGTCACATCTGTCAGAGTCCCCAAACATCTGTCTGTCCGCCAACACCAAATAAACTCCGATTTGAGTTATTTTTACCAAAGAAATGTAGCAGTATCATTTTTGGTCAAAATTTATGAAGAGAAATTACTTATTTGCAAAATTTTATAACAGAAACGAAGAAGAATGCATTGTTTTTGAAAATTTTCTGTCTTTTTTTAATTTATAGCGCAAAAAATAAAAAAAACAGGGGTGATTAAATACCACCAAAAGAAAGCTCTATTTGTGTGAAAAAAATGATAAAAATTTTATTTAGGTACAGTGATGCATAACCGCGCAATTGTCATTCAAACTGCAACAGCGCTGAAAGCTGAAAATTGGTCCGGGAAGGAAGGGGGTTTAAGTGCCCAGTATTGAAGTGGTTAAATAAATAATCTGTACACAGTCAACCACTGAGGAAATATTAAAATGGTTGTAAAGTTGTAAGTTTAGGTTGGATCTCTACTTACTCTGGCTTGAGTAATGCCCAAAATATCTTGAAATAATTTAAATAATTGAAATTGAAATATAAATAATGTGTCACACATCACACATGAGAGATTATTCTTTGATACTAATATAACATCCTTTTTGCAGGAAACCTCAACCAGAATGAATATGTAAATTCAGTAGTTGGGGTTTCATATCTACTCTCAGCTTATTCATCACAAAAACTCTCAGAGAGCTAGCTGTGAAAATGGTGTACTGTCACACTTTCATTCCATTTTTATACACTATCAACCTAATATATTGCAGACTACCAATCCTTAGATATTGTGCCTGCATTAGGTTTCTGTTTTTATACTTTATTTTCACCTTCTTAACACACTTCATTGTTTTAGGGTGGCCCTTCAATCTGGGGAGGACCAACAGAGACATCCTTGTTAAGCATCGCTGTGTGGACAGTGTAGTGTTAAATGCACTAGTTTGTTACAGACAGGGCTGGCCAAAGACATTGTGCTGCCTGGGTTCAAGAATGAAATGCTGCCCCCCCTACACCCCTCCCACAAAAAAAAATCACGCCACCAAAAGGCCCCCACATCCATTATTTTATATCATGATAATTAAAACTAAAATTAAATTTATCAGAAAGTCAGATTTACATGCAACAGCACCTTGTCTATATGCAAAATGATATGACATACCATTAGGTTCAATTCCAAGGGGCAGGCTAGGGATGTATAGGGGTGGGCTAGGGCAGTATAGAGGCAGGATAGGATAGTATAGGGACAGGCTAGGGTAGTATATAGACAGGCTAGGGTAATATATGGATAGGCAGTTGTCACTCTGCCTCCTGGCCCAGTCCACCCCCTGATGATACACAAAACTGCTGGAAAAAAAATCTTGGGCATAAATTTGCCGCACCCTCAAAGTGCCGCCTGGGTCCAATGGACCTAGCAGGACCCATAGTAGGACCGGCCCTGGTTGTAGATTTAGATTTACTTTACATAAGTGACTAACAAATTAAAGTCAAACTCCAGCTAACACTTTTTAAGCAGTTACAGAAACTGTTTTTTTTTCCTTTTGAGATAAAAGTTTTAACTATATGAATGAAAAATTACTGCCCACCCTCCCGACTGCCCAGTTAAATTCTATTGCAGCCAGACAGGGCTATAGGCATGCAGTGGCCACGCCACGGTGCTTTGCTTTGCGGGCTCCTGTTAAACATGATGATTACGGAAAATGGGAGCTTGCCACAACCATGATCCAACTGCTTGGCTCACTGTTACGATGCAGTATTTTAGTACAAAATCCCTCTTAGAATTTAAAAAAAAAGGGCACATTGTAGTTGCTGCTCTACCACTTTAGCACGGCAGCTTGTTCTGTTAAAGGAAGTTGAAAAATAACAGCATGATCAACAGATAAAGAAAATGCTGTATGTTACAGAAAAGCAAAGACTGTTTTGTTAATGCTAGTTACAGACTGTATCATATACAGTGTGTATTTTTTTTATTTTGCCTTTAATACCACTTTAAGTACATCTAATAGAAATTTTGGACTTTGTCTCCATATTTGAACAGGCAAATATCCAATCTTTGTTCAAAGAGTGCATACAGATAAAATTGATATACTTGAATAAGAACATTAAAAAACTGTCTGTTTGTTCATTTTATCAACAAGAATATCAATAGATAATGGTGTACTGTGTATAAAGTAAGTGCACCTTTGGTATCACAAGCTGATATTGCCCCTTTAGTAGATATGACCTCTTGAATGCATTTGTATAACTGCCCAGCAGTCTGACATCAACTTGAATTGTTTGGCCACTTCCCAATGCAAAATTCTTTCATATGTTTGTGAGTTTTCTTGCATGAACCGCCTGTTTCAAAATCTTCCTACAACATTTCAAAGGTCTGCTGCAAACATGTCTACTATCACTATGACTAAACAATTCTTCAGTACAATTTTCCAGAAGGCCTGTTTTTTTACCTATATGTTAACTGGCAAATTGTAATCTTGCTCTAATGCTCTTTTGGGGCAGGTTTTTTCCTGCAAATGCTCCAGTGGCTATAGTGCCAATATTGGGCAGGTAGACACAAGTTGTAGGAGAGCCACAGGTGCAGGTTTGGTCACTGATGGATTATATGTATGTACAGTAAAACCTCGGTTTGAGAGTAACTTAGTTTGATAGCGTTTTGCAAGACAAACAAAATGTTTAAATAAATCTTGACTTGATATACAAGCAGTGTCTTGATATACAAGTAGCGTCACATCACAAATGAGTATAAAAGAGAAGAGAGGCGCCTCTAAGTGTAGCAATATGGTTACATTTAATGAAGGTACAACATTTAGCAGCTCACATGGTAATGATTAATGATTATATACATGGTAATGGCACATCTAAGTATGCGGGCATCTGGGGTAAAGCTGTCCACATAGACCGTCATCCGCACCACCATCAAAGTCATCCCTTCCACTCTGTGCTCCACAAGCGCTTCAAGCCTCACTTTCAGGATGGTATATGTGGATAGCTTTACCCTAGATGCCTGCATACTTATATGTGCCTCTTTTAATCATCAACCATGTGAGTTGCTAAATGTTGTACTTTCATTAAATGTAACCATATTACTACACTTAGAGGCCCCTCTCTTCTCTTTTATACTCTATAGCGCCTTCTGGATTTTGGCTCTAATCCCCTCGTGGAGACTGCCATTTGTGTATGGACATTTTATGGTTGCGCAACCTATCATATTGCTATCTTTTTATATAGACTACAAACTGAAAGACTTATGAATAAATGGTTGTGGAACAAATCATCTAAGTTTCCATTATTTCTTATGGGGAAATTCACTTTGATAATTATGCTCGCAATCCAAGGTTTAACTGTAAAAGCAATTTGGATTTGAGCACAGGCATATCTTATTTCTATTCCAGGTCAGTTACCAGACCTGCATTTACATTTTACAGAGCAGAGTAGGGACTGGCCAAAGAGGGATTATTTTGATGCTGTTGGCTGGCTTAAACATGTATTACGATGTATGTGAACTAAAAATCTCTGTTGTGCAAAGCTTGGTAGAACGGGTGTATAGCAGTGTGTAGTGGGTTTATTCAGAATTTTTAGTGTTAACACATGGTCACACCCCTTTAGCAATTTATGGATTATATTATATGTATGTATAAGCTATTGGGATTTGAGCACAGGTATGTCTTATTTCATTTGCATAGTGCAGGTCATTTACCACACCTTCACGTTTGGCTGTCCTACAGCTTGTGTCTACCTCCCCCATACTGGCACTATATCCACAGGAACATTGCAGAGCAGAATAGGGACTGCTCAGAGAGAGATTACTTTGATGCAGTTTGCAAGTTTAAAAAGGAAGTATGGCCAAAGCCTTTTTTTTGGGCTGTACTTACTTATGCTCTCCTGTAGCCCACAATCAGCTTACAGCAGGCTAAAGTCTGCTGTTGACTGACGTCACTGACCTGCTCCAGGTTATGGAGGGATCCCAACAATAATGTCGGGATCCACCCAGATGCCTGTTCAGAAGCTGATTCAGCCTCTTAGTGCACCGCTCAGAGCCTGGCCAGCTTCTCCTGTCTCCATTGCCTGGCACTGACAGTCACCGTTGCCTGCTCCCTGAGCAATCAGCTGTCATGTGTTCACTCACTTCTCAGGCTTAGAGCCGGTAGGTAACAACTGCAGCATTGGACCCATAGTGCAGCAGGGAGGTGAGTATGTATTTTGTTTTTTTTTACTATTCCTTTAAACAAATATTGCATTCACTCTTCACTGCAAAAACTGTAATATGTGGTGTACCTCTGTGTTCAGTATTGCTTTTTATTTTCTTTGCTGTGACATTTTCTGACTTTAATTGCATACGCAATAAAAAATATTTACTTAAAATAAAAAAAAAACATGTATTTCCATGTATGTGAACTAACAATCCCTGTTTTATGCAAAGTTTAGTAGAAAGCTCTTTTGATTAGAACCTCTGGAAGTTTGGGTTCTGCAGGTTCGGCCGAACTTCGGGACAAAGTCCGGGTTCGGGTCCGGACTTGACCCGAACTTTGACCCGGACCCCATTGAAATCAATGGGGACCTGAACTTTTAGGCACAAAAATGGCTGTAACAAAGTCCTGGAAAGTCCTAGAGGTCTGCAAAAGGAAGGAAAATGGGGGTAAGGGTCGGACAAGTGCCCTACAAAGAAATGGGGATAGGCAAATAACTTAAAATAATTTTTAAGTTAAAATCACATTAAAAAAATCAAAAATGGAGGTGGATGTTGAGTTAGAGGTTGAGGAGGCGGTAAAAGTGGCGGTGGAGGAGGAGGAGGAGGTAGCCAACACTGTTTTTTTTTTTTTTTGAAATTTTTTTGTTTTTTTTAAAACCAGCAATGTAGATGCACTTTTTAATTTTGTGCAAGAAACAATAATCTGCCCCTTTAAGCAACAGTAGGAACCTCTCCCTATAGAACTAGATGATTTTAGATTCTAAAATCATCTCCAAGTTGTACAGGCAAAGCCTCCAGCTGTTGCTTTAAGGGAAAGATTATTGTTCTAAAATCATCTTCAAAGTGTGTGGGAAAAATACGGGGACGTTATCCGAAAAGGGTGTGTGAAACTTCTACTAAAATCTTGTTATTAGAAAGGGAATTTCGTTGTCGACCTCCGAAACGGACATGTTGAACCTCTACTAAAATCTTAGATTTTAGTAGATCAAGATATCCCTCTCCAAGGATGACAACGAATTTCCCCGTCTAATAACAAAGAACGTGTTTTAATTTTTCACGTAGATGTAACGACCAAAATTTTTTTTGTTTTTTTAAAGTTTTTTTTTTTTTTTGTCACAACCGATGGAGGAGGAGGAGGAGG
>BLSH010144960.1:969307-983693 GCA_018402905.1 Glandirana rugosa | reverse complement strand
AGACAACCGCTTTAACTGAGAAAAAAAATTCATCCTGCTTCATTAACCCCTTCATTAACCCCTTGGAGCCGGCGCCACCAGGCCCTTTAAGAGGTTTAGGATGCTGGGAGATGGGGTGGGGTTTATGATCATGTAACAGCTGTGATTGGCTGTCATGGTGGTGACATGATCAGAAAGCTCCTGATTGCAAACATTGATCGGTAGCTTTCCATTAGCCACTGGGTAACTGTGCTGGGAGCACGCAGGGCAGGTGCTCTTGGCACAGATGTATTTGCACTAATGCACGTAAATATGTGGCCGCTCGACCCCAAGGCCCACCCGCCGAGAGGCCGCATATTAGTATGCCAAGGGGTTACATTTTCCCATCATTGCGGTCAAAAATGAACATTGACTTGACTCCACTAAGGATTAGAAAATAGAACAAATTTCCTTAAAGCAAAAGATTTCAAAGGAAATTCTACTAGTTTGTGGTCAGCTTAAAGTAGATTGGCAGAATGATGGTCTGGATGTGAGTGTCATTTGCATACTACCCTAACCCAGTTCCTCTACCGGAAGCCCCTCCAAAACACTTCTTATTTTACACAAAAAGAGTTATTTTACAGTGAATCCTATGGTACAACCAGTAGAATTCCTTGTAATATAAAATGTTCTGTTCCATTGCTGAGTAATGCAAGCTGGATTTCAGTCTCCGGAGTGCATAGGCTTAGCACCTATAAAACATTCTCTTGCTGGATTTCTTCAATTCATGTAGCAGGTGGCAAAGCAGACAGAAATGTGGACAAGCATCTTGGAGAAGTTTAAGCTATAATTCAATCGCACAGCTGCTCTTACCAGGAAGTGTAAAGGCAGGTTGATGGAGCTGGTGATGTGTTTACTCTTTGGCCGCATTCCCGTTGCCTGGCATTTCCATGCTCAGCTTGTTAATCCACTAAATATATTGGCTACTGTTTTGGAAATCTGCACGTTTGTTTCAGCTATAGGAAGTCTTAGACGGTGCTAAAACATTTTGTTGCAATTAGCTGCTATGCTTCCATTTTTACATTTACAACTGATTGGGTAATAAACAAGGCAAAATCTGATGAAAACACGAGCAAAGAAGAGGTTTTTTTTCCAGAAAAGTAAAACTATCAGGCACTGAATCAAATACAAGTTGACTTTAGAGCAGGCACTACATGAAAATGCATCATGCTTTCCAGCCCCAGATTAAAAATGCTAAACTAGTTTTCTATATTTAGAAGGGGGTCAGCTATGGCAGCCTACATATTTCTCACAGTATGGGTTTCCTTTAAGATGTTTTTGGCTCTGCGAGGAGAGAGAGGCTAGGGTGTATTTCTGAGTCATTTCACCGTATATTTTTAGTAATACGACCACAGAAACAGCCTGTTAAAAGCTCCTGATTGACTTGGAGATTGCCATGCTTTGGCTTCAAGTGCCACTACTCATGCAGTATTTCATAATTAGCCAAACAATTAGAAATAAAGGGTTATTTTTCAGCACTGAATATAATAAAGATTAAAAATATATTTCCTTCAAATTTGAGGATTATTTACACATTAACCATTTAAGGACTGGAAAGATTTCCTCCTTAATGACCAGGTCTTTTTTTGCGATACGGCACTGCATCACTTTAACTGACAATTATGCGGTCGTTAGACGTTGTACCCAAACAAAATTTATGTCATTTCTTTCATACAAATAGAGCTTTCTTTTGGTGGTATTTGATCACCTCTGCGGCTTTTATTTTTTGCGCTATAAACAAAAAAAATAGCTATCATTTTGAAAATAAACAATATTTTTTACTTTTTGCTATAATAAATATCCCCAAAAAAAAGTATAAAAAACTATTTTCTTCATCAGTTTAGGCTGATATATATTCTTCTACATATTTTTGGTAAAAAAATCGCAATAAGCGTATATTGATTGGTTTGCACAAAAGTTATAGCGTCACAAAATAGGGGAATAGATTTATGGCATTTTTATTATTATTATTTTTTTTTTACTAGTAATGGCGCAATCAGCAATTTTTAGCGTGACTGCGACATTGCAACGGACAGATCGGACACTTTTGACACTTTTTTGGGACCAGTGACATTTATACAGCGATCAGTGATATAAAAATGCACTGATTAATGTATAAATGACGCTGGCAAGGAAGGTGTTAACACTAGGGGTGATCAAGGAGTTAAATGTGTTCCCTGCATGTGCATTCTATCTGTATAGGGTATGGGCTGCCTGGGGAAATACACAGATCCATTTTTTGAGCTTCAGTGTCTAGGAGCAGAAAAAAAAAGTTTTTGTAGAGTTTTTTGGAGCGTTTCTGCAGCAGAAAAAAAGGTAGAATGAAAACTGTTAGGCCTCATTTACACTGCTGCTGGTAAACTGACATTTTGAGGCATTTGGGCATTTTTTTCAGCTGCCCCTGAACTTTTCTCTATGTTATCTTATCAGTACATTTACACAGGGTCGTTTAAGGTAGTTTCCAGGCAGTTGAGTTTAAACGCTGCTAAACACGCCTAAACGCGGTAACTCACGTCTAGGACCGTTTTGTTTACAGGCATTTCCATTTAAAAAAAATATATGTTTTTTTCTTTAAAAATGCTCCTAGATGCAAAACGCCGCTAAACGCCGCATGCAATACATAGCAAAACTGCAGTTTTAGACGCCGGCTTCTAGCTGTCAAATAACATCATTCAGGGGAGCTTAAAGTATTGTCCCGTGTAAATGGAGCCTTACAGGTTTTTTTTTTGCTTATTTTTGTTCTTCATGTACTGCAAAAATGCTGATAAAATGCTTATGTTCCTAAAAGCTTCTAAATGTTTCTAAAAGCTACTAACATGCTACTAGAAGCTGGCACAAAAATGCTATTATCAGCATTTTTCATCCAGCGTATTTTCTTTCTAGCTTTTTTTGAGCTTATGAAAAACGCTAGTGTGCAGGAAGCCTTAGTGGTAAACATTCTTGCACAGATCTATGCTTCGGGGTTTATGAAAGAAATATAGAAAGTGGAATTAGATTGGTGAATGAAGTGAAGCTTTTCCCTTCGCTTGAATTTATTTATTTTGCCAAATTAACATTTGTTATTACTTTGTTAAAATAACCCAAAAGTATCAAGCATCGCCAAAAAAGACCATCAAGATCAAGGAATTTTAATTCTAATGTTGTTATCTAGAAGAAGAATTAAAGAAATATAGACTGTGCAATTAGATTGTTGAATAAAGTGAAGCTTTTACCTTCACTTGATTGGGTATACAAAATACACATAACTTTATTTATTTTGACAAATTAACATTTTTTATTACTTTGTTAAACTAACCCCAAAGTATCAAGCAAGACCATCACGATCAAGGAATTATAATTCTAATGTTGTTAATGTAGAAGAAAACATGCAGAGTTATTTAGTAGTATTTTCCTATGTGAAAGGGGAGAAGAATGTCTACACCACAAATTTGAGGAAATTAAACTACAACAACCTTACTAATATAGATCCCTCCAATTATTCAAATAATGACATAAATACAAAAAATAAATCAGATGATGCCTGCTTCCTTCTATAAATTAACTGAATATCAATAGCAGTGATTCTGACAGTTGCACTGACACCTGTAGTCCTCACAGTTAGAAATACATTTATAAAATATATACATATTGTATGTATCCAACACTTTGATACATGGATTATTTGTGTTTTGCCATGGAGTGTGTGCTTTGGTGTCTGGATGCACTTCAGCAAAGCCATGGTGTGCCTTTAATTAAAAATGTAATGTTTTCTGCTGTTTTGGGTCTATCTGACCACAAGGTTAGAAATTGTATTTGAGCATCTCTCGGGAAGGAAACGTGGCATTACTGATACTAATAAAGGTAAGAAACATTATAGTTAACACTGAGCTGGGGGTATCAAAGTATGCAGATGCTCTATATGGTGAAATGTTTGTGGACCATCACACTTAGTACATGACCAAAAGTATGTGGTTTGTGTCAAAAGTATGTGTTTTGTGTTTGCAGATTCAAAGAAAAAGGCACTGCTCTATACCCACCCCAACCTCTTCAAAGGAAAACCAGGTGCATGCTCTAAGGAAGACCATCTCTGCTTCATTCCACCATCATTATCCAAATACTGTGTCACACGCTGATAACGTTTTATCAGATCTGATTAAAGTTTATTACATGCAGCAGAATCAGTGTCTTTCTCGGTATTTGCATGGAGTTCAGATGTTTGCAGTGATGGGTAGGTAGTGTTAACACTACAGCATACAAAGACATATTAGAAAACCATATGTTTCCAACCTTGTGGGGTATGGAGACTGGAATGTCCAACAAGCTCATATAGGAGTGATGGTCTGGTGTTCATGAACCTTTTGTAAAAATAAGGAGTGTAAAGAAAATATGTTTTTGGTAGAAAAGGGTGAATTGAAACTTTAAGAAGGCATCCCACTTTTGGGATCTTTCTTGATATTGATATTATTACCATCTACTGTAGATCTCAATATGTGCTGTGGTTAATACCACTACACTACAGATATAAAGAACACATAAAGCCACAATAAAGCCAGAAAAACCAACAACAAGTTGCAAACTGTTTGCATTAGAATCTTTGGAAAATGGATAGTTTTTCTGCAATGTTCATATTCGGAAAAGTAGTGACTAATTCATTAATAATGCATCTCTGTGGGTATGGTTGACATATTTATGGTCTGAAAAATCAACTAATCTTTATTGAAAGGAGAAGTTGACACAGGATTGTTAAAATATGTACACAAAGCTGCACGCAGTATAATAACTTTATTCATATCAACAGAATTTGACATAAACGGGCAGGGAATGTAAAATACTGCTGCTTTTTTACTAGAAATGAAAAATGGAATAAATTATATAAACATTGACACTGCTGCTGACTAAATATAAATTTATATTTTAAGGGTGTTTTAACATATACTCAATTTACTGAAATATATGTTTTGTATAACATATTCAGTGTATATATATATATATGCATAATATTTATATAAATAGTGGCGTTATGAAAAGCAAGGTGATTTATGGATGTTATGTTTCACCTCGCATGCGTTCACTTGCAGGAAACTAAGGTGGAATCCGGTCTGGGTTTTAGCAGTCACATTGGCAGGGTTGGATCCGGACCAAATTTTGCGTTCCACTTGTGTCCATCAACAGGGGGCATAAAGGAAGCAGGTCTGGATCAGATGATTTGCTCTGGCCTGGGACCCAGGATCCATCAAACCTGAGAGAGCTTGAACTGAGAAAAAAGGTTTGCATTTTCTTTGTTTTGTGGGTCACTATGAGAAGCCCAGTTAGGGAAACTGAAGATGTTTAGTAAAAGCCTGGATGGCAAGGATTTATTTTCTGTTTTGTTTGTTTTATTTTCATGCAACCTTTTAAAATAAAACTGGCTACAAGTCAGCTTTTAAGAAAACCTGCCATTTTGACTGCCTTTTTCCCAGGGAAGGTAATCCCCCTTGAGCTAAAGATGGTGGATTTTCAGAGGGAATCTTACTAAACAAGTGGAAAGATGGAGGATGTGTTAAAAGCCCTGCTGCAGACCACTGCAACCCAGCGAGAAACCAATCGCTAGCAGCAGGAAACCAACCACCAAGTCGCAGAGGTCGCTGCAGCGCAGCAGGAGGCAAATCACCAGTTTGGTAATAATGGTGCATGCCAGTTATTTTCTGTAGAACATGACACCTACAGATGATGTGGAAGCATACCTAGCAACTTTTGAAAGAGTCGCTGTTCGAGAAGGATGACAAAAAGTGCAATGGGCAGGACTGCTAGCGCCCTTTCTGAGAGGAGAACCCCAAAAGGCCTATTGTGACCTGGAACCAGATGCAGGCCAGGATTATGAGTCATTGAAAGCTTAGATACTTGCATGCATGGGCATCACCATTGCAGTCCGAGCTTAACGGGTGCATCAGGGGTCATACAGTACTGACAAGCCACCCCGCTCCAAAATGTTTGACTTGATACACTTCACCAAGACATGGCTGCAGCCAGAGACTTTGCTGGCCCTAAGATTGTGGAGCGTGTGGTTATGGACCATTATTTATGGGTGCTCCCTGCCACTTTCAGGAAATGGGTCAGCCATGGGGACCCTAAGACTGCAAACCAGCTGGTGTACCAGGTGCAGAGATATACTGCTGCCGAGGACTTATTTAACCCATCCGTGCCCCACTCCAATGTCTATAGGAGTGAAAAATCGCCCGGAGGATCCGGTAAGACTGTTCCAGGGTTCGAGGGTGTGGGGAAAAATTGCAAGACTGTTGCCACAGATAATGAGACTATGGGCTCAGGACCTGGAGACTGGCCAAATAGGTCATGAAGGTCTCTGAGGCCATTTGAAGGACTGGGTACAGAACACATAAAATGTTATCGCTGCCATGCGTTTGGCTAACTGTTCCCTAAATGATGAACCAATGCAATTTGATAATGCTTACTTAAAAAAACATGACTCCTTTTGCACAGGTGGCATGTACTGCAACATTTTAGGAATGCATGGAAAAACAAATGGGTGTAATTTCAGCTGATGGAAAGCCAGTCACAGCTCTTCTAGATTCTGGTAGTGTGATGATATTAGTCAAAGGTGATTGTGTAAATCCTGCAAAGTTACACCCTAGCACTATTGGGGTTATTTGCATACATGGTGACACATGTGACTACCAGACTGCTGTGGCTGAGATTGATATCCTTTGGGGCATAGTGACACATTCATTGGGGGTGGTACCCTCACAGCTTCACGAAGCCCTAGTGGGGAGAGATTTTCCCCACTTTTGGAGTTTATGGGAAAACAAAAGGAGTCAGGGGGACAGAGTTCCCCCTGCTGAGCTAATGCTGGAACTCACACCAGACCCTTTTGATTACAAAATTGAAAGGAAAACTGTTGGTGTGTCCGAGGAAGGAGAAGATCCTTTTGCTTTTTCTGCAATGGCTGGGGAGCAGGAGGAGCTGGAATCCAGCCCCCAACTGGAGGTTAATGAACAAGAAATTATCTCTGACTCTAATAGTGAGAGTGGACAGAATGTGGTGCCTGACTTAGAGGTCAGAAAAGATTATTTTTTTATGGAACAACTAAAAGATGCCACACTCACTAGAGCCAGAGAAAACATTAAAATGATAGATAGGGAACCTGTTTAACCTAATATAGGGGTGTCTTTTCCCTACATGGCTCTTAAAAATAACTTGCTGTATCAGGTGGTAAAGCAAGGGGAGGAGGAGGTAGAGCAGCTAGTGGTTCCCAAACCCTATCGTAATATGATGGGTGGACATCTGGGTATAGAAAAGACCAATGAGAGAATAACCCAGAGATTATTTTGGCCCGGGTTATATGCAGATGTCAAAGAATATTGTGAGTCATGCCCAGAGTGTCAGTATTCTGTGCCATTGCCCCATTTTTGCAGCCCGCTGGTACCATTACCAATCATTGAAGTGCCCTTTGAAAGAATTGGCATGGATCTGGTGGGGCCAGTAATAAAATCTACCCAGGGCCATCAGCACATACTGGTAATACTGGACTATGCCGCGCGATATCCTGAAGCCATTCCCTTACAAAACTATTGCCAAAGAGCTTGTCCAGGTATTTAGTCGTGTGGGTATTCCAAAAGAAATATTGACGAATCAAAGCACCCCATTTATGTCCTGAGTCACTAAAGAATCATGCACGTTGTTCAAAATCTCCCATCTCCGTACCTCTGTCTACCACCCACAAACTGATGGTCTTGTGGAGAGATTTAACAAAACGCTCAAAAGCATGTTAAAAAAAAGGTGGTGGACAAAGATGGGAGAAATTGGGATTTTTTGCTTCCATACCTCATGTTTGCCATACAGGAGGTACCTCAGGCATCTACAGGTTACTCCCCTTTTGAACTACTGTATGGGAGACATCCCAGGGGATTGCTAGATGTTGCCAAAGTAATGTGGGGGGGAGTGGCCACGCCTTATAGAAGCATCATCGAGCATATCTCACTGATGCAAAAAAGAATCGCTGCTGTCATGCAGCTGGTACGGGACTATATGGAGCAAGCCCAGGAGGCCCAGAGAAGGGTTGAATAAAGGTTATTGGCAGATACCGCTAACGGAGTCGGCGAAAGAGAAAACTATGTTCTCTACCCCTGGGGGGGGGTCTTCCTGTATAAGTGGCTGCCTTTTGGCTTGCATGGTGCTCCTGCCTCATTCCAGAGAATGATGGGTAAGACCTTAAGACCACATTGCCAATAGGCAGCCGCCTATTTGGACGATGTAGTCATCCACAGCCCAGATTGGGAATCTCATTTGCCCTGGGTGCAAGCAGTAGTAGATACTCTTAGGAAAGCAGGACTCACTGCCAACCCCAGAAAGTGTGCCATAGGCTTGAAGGAGCCAAATAGCTTGGCTACATTATTGGTTGGTGGCTGATCAAGCCTCAGATCAATGAGGCAGTTCAAAAGTGGCCCCAACCATAAATAAAAAGCAAGTTTGTGCATTTCTTGGGATCACATGTTACTATTGTGTATACAGTACTGTGCAAAAAATTTAGGCAGGTGTGAAGAAATGCTGTAAAGCAAGACTGCTTTCAAAAGTATATATTTTAATGTTTTATTGTTATCAGTTTACAAAATGCAAAGTGAGCAAACAAAAGAGAAATTTAAATCAAATCAATATTTGGTGTGACTACCATTTGGCTTCAAACCAACATCATTTCTTACAGTTGCACACTTTGTACACTTGCACAAAGTTAAGGATTTGTAGGATTAGAGTCAGGTGTATGAATAACCAATTATAGCAAGCAGGTACTAATGATCAATAATTTTATATGTAGGTTAAAACACAGTCATTAAAGTGGAGTTCCACCCGTCAGCAGCTCCAAAAAGTGTAGCTGCTGACTATTAAGAATCAGGCTCCAGCAATGCGGCCCCCCGCTGCCTCCCTCTTCTCTCCCTCCTCCCTGCGGCAAAAAACGTGGCCAAATCAAGGTAAATACACACGACTTTCTGCCTGAAAATGACATGCTCAGGTGTGAATGCAGCCATAAGGGCGACATATGTCAAACAAATACAAAGAGATTTCCAAGCTTAAACTTACCAACCAGCCATCGACCAATTGAATTGACCTGTTTAAAAATATACATTAAGGACAGGGGTTTAGTCTGCACACATTTGCAAATACATGCGTAAGCTACAGGCCCCGTCAAGGCACTCTGTTTTTTGTAGTCCCTATCTCTAACTTCAGTGAGTCTCCACAATAGGAGCGCATGCAATAATGGATAGGCAGAGGGCAGGTGGACCTGGAAGGAGCCCACACCTCCTTAAAGGTACAGGGGCACACTGAACACCCAGCACATAGCCCTATGACAGCAAAGATGTTAGTGCGTTGCCTGACCAATATAATCAAGATACAATCAAGTGGCCACTGCCCCTGCCTATAACTGGTCTATGTAGCAAGGAGCACTGGAAGGGGGATGTATGTCAAACAAATACAAAGAGATTTCCAAGCTCAAACTTACCAACCAGCCAGCGACCAACCAAATTATCCTGTCTAACAATATGCGTTAAGAACAGGGGTTGAGTCTGCAAACATTTGTAAATACATGTGTAAACTACAGGCCCCGTCAAGGTATCCTGTTTTCTGTTCTGTTGTTAGGGTTTGCATACACTTTAAAAGAGCACTACACCTAAAACAATTAAAACGTTAAATGGTGAGATTATGGGAACCATATTATATATATCATGTTTGTTGTATTTATTTATATTCTAAATCCCAAAGTTATATAAAGAGAGGTATATGAGGTTTCTTCCATTGTTCTGAGGTTCTCTATCACAACCTTACCAGTGATAAGTGGAGGTACACAGTGATTGCTCTGTGATTAATGTCTTAAAGTGGGTTAACCCTCTCATATACCCAGTCAAGTATATAGCCAACCCTTTAAAAGGGCAAAAAATCTTTCCGTATCTCTTAGCAGCACAGAGGAGAGGGAGGAGAGGCTGCAGTTACAGTGTGCGAGAGCTAATTGGAGGAAAGGACCCCCCCCCTTTCACACAGCAGAAATGCTTTGTTCTGAATAAACAAGCTCTGTGCTGAGCTCACTCCCTGACACAAATTTATTTCATGCATCTGAAAACTTCTCAGAAGTGACTCATGCTGATAACAGAGGGAGGAAGTACCAGAGAGAAATGACACATATAGCTTTGGAGAGAGATAAGTAAACACTACAGATATACTGTATTTGTTTTGCTCAGAGTCCATGACTGAGATTTACATTCACTTTAATCTCTTCGTGTTCCTTCTGTTCATGTTACCCACACATCCCTGTTCCTGTCCTCCCTTCTCATGTAGCTTCATGATCCCACCAGACCTGAACCCAACTCTGTCCTTTATAACTCTATGGCAATCAAGCTTTCCTCTTTCTTTATCTCCGAGTCCAACTTTCCATTTCTCCTTTCATTTTATTATGTGAATATGTAGGGAATTATGGTTATTATTAGGTGTTGTATGGTTAATATATGGAACAAATTTTTTTTAGCATTCTGGTGATTTTAATTTCCAATAATACAAAAGCTAAGATGGGTTTCCACTGAGCTTATAGTTCACATGTTTAGCACAAGGACTCTGGGTTCACAGTCCTATAGCAGCAGTACCCAACTATCATCTTTCATGTTACAACTCCAAATCCATATTGTCAGCACCCACACTGACTGCATATTCTCAATTCAGTACCCTTTTTTTATACAAAGCATCATTTTTTGTTTTTATCATTCATTCAGCTTGGGGAAAAAAAAGAATGGGATACATTAGTGTTGTGTAGTCGAAAAAGCTTAAACATTACCTTGAAATTGGTAATGAGAGAAACACAGATGCTGCTATTGTTGACCTTTCCTTCAGAAAATGCCATTTGTGGTGTATCTGTGGATGGCAATATGGTTGGGCTATGATATATAAGAACGGTTATAAGAGGGGTTTAGTCAGAACCAAAAAGTGGGAGAGCCTCAAGTGTGGCTACATTGAGATTTATATGGTGTTCAAGTTGCTTTGCAGATGGGCAGAAGTGATTGATCACATTTTTTTTTTAGATTAGTAGACAGCTGGAGAATAAATCAAATGGATAGGGAATAGTAAGCTGCAGTGGGGACAAAGGGTTACACGGTGGGTGAAAAACCACAACACAGGGGTACACAGGGTAAAGCAGGCAGCGGTGTACACAGTTGGGCAGTAGGGCAGGGGTAAGCAGACAGGAGGTTATATGGTGGGGTGCATGAAAACAGAGGAGTACTGTACACAGTGTGGCAGGAAAGCAAGCACAGTGGTGCAGATTGGGGCAGTAAAGCAGGCACATGGGATGTACAGTGAGGGGAGTGAAACAGAAGAAGGGTGCACAGTGGGAGGGAAGGATGCACACAGAGGAGTGTGAAGGAAAGCGTATTTACTGTGATGAACAATGCAGTGAAAATGGTTGTTTATGATTGATTTCTGAGATTGGTATTAGTTCAAAATAAACCGCTTTAAGCAATTATATACAGTCTCATTTAGTAAAGAACAAAAATGAGGTTCAAGAACAATTACTCTAGTCTAGGCAGTATACCAGACAGTAGAGGCAGCAAACATGCTAAATGCCAAACAGCTGCAAACAAAGTCTTCTATCATCTTGAGCAGTAAACTTGCACTGATCTGGGAGAATAGGCAGAGTCACTGTGCAGCACTACTACAGCGAGAGGCAGAGACTGCATACATTATAAGACAAATAGACACACATACAGTACATTACAACACACATTGGTAGGATTATTTATACAATAAACGAATACATATCACATACATTTAAAAAAATGTTAAAATGCTACAGTTTCCTTTTAAATAACCCAAAATAATTTCATTTTATTCAGACTTGCACTGAGGGTTGCAGCACTGGCCACACAGGTACCTTATAGCAACAAAGCTTCTATTATATCACAACGGCATTTGACTTGTCTTACATTAAGACCTAGTGGGTGGCATGGCTATTTACATTGTGCTAGACATAAATAAATAACTCCTTTAATCTGTTGCAAGTTGTAGAAGGCAGTCATTTAGATTTATTTCTTTTGATCAACTTGCTATATTACTCTAAAAATAATCATTATGCAAACTATGCAGCTATATTTCTGGAGCTAATCTTGTGAAGGGAAATAATGACTCTCATATACAATATCCCTTTTCAAATTTCAGAGGAAGCACTGCAAATGGAAAGAATTAACTTTGTGTTTATCATCTAGATGGAAGCTAGATTATTGGGAATTTGGTTCTCAAAGGACCACTATAGTGAAAATGCATATATTCTGATAACTGTATGGTTAATGCATATAATGACACTATTCAGTATTATGAATTGCTTTTTTCATTTCATGTGCCTTTCTTATACATATCACCACATAGCAGTCCAAGGATTGGGAGAGGCGTTAACACTACCAGGAGTGTTGCAGTAACAGTTATATAAATGTATATATATATATAGAAAACATCAAAATACTTTATGCACATCCTTGGTACTAGTAAAGTCTTCATTTTTCATATTCCCTTATCCTTGCTGAAATGTGGTACATCACTTGGGCAAGAAATAATCTATTTTATCTACTGATAGTCTTTTGGCTAGCTTTGTCTCTTGAAACCCAGAGCAGAGTTGTCTCATAAGGGATGCCTTTTTCACTTGTATTAAATTTCAGCTTGAGCTATTGAACTCAACAGGTTTTTTATATCAAGGAGCAACGGTAATCCCGGAGAACACAAATAGATGCCTAAACCTGCACATGCTGGCCTAAAAAGGACAATAGAAAATACTATTATGCAATATTACATGTTTACCTGCCAATTTTCTTTTCAATTTTTGTTTTTAGTCCTGACCATAAATAATAAAGAAAAATGTACAGAACCAGCAGACATTGCCTTTAAAGGTGACCATTGTAACTGGCACTGTCACTTTTTCTAGACAGTTTGATCTGCGTATAAATGCAGAGAAATATTATTTAATAAGCACATGCAAAAGAAAAAAAAGATTTTTTTATACTAAATACTCTCTTTGCATGTATTTTTTTAGATTGTGCTCTTTTAGGGCAGTAAGTAATACTGTTGGATTTATTTGAAGCTGACTCGCAGAATAAAGACCACTTTCTAAATGTCTCGTTTATCCTTATGTACTGAATGTAAGACCAGGAAAATAGCACATTACATGGGTTTCAAGATTCCTGTTCAGAAACTGAATATCTGCAAGAAGATTGACAAACATAATTGAAATGGATTTAAACATTTCATATCACAGTAGATGGAACTGTATTTTTGAACTTAGTGCAGTTGCAGTGATTCTTGGATTGCAATTCACAAACTAGTTTGTTTTCATTTTTTTTTTTTGTCAGCGCGTTCAGCCATTAAAAAGATATTTCAGAAACAGACCAGCAAGATTTATGACAGTGATATAGTCCAGTCCCCTGCGCTGCCCACTATGAGTGTGTGGATTTCCTCACATGTAAGAACCAATCACGACCGCTGCAGTACTAATACTATACACAATAATACTGGGTGAACTTTAGATTGTAAGCTCTACGAGCAGGGCTCTCCTATTCCTTCTGTATTGAACTGTATTGTAATTGTACTGTGTCCCTTCTTTATTGTAAAGCGCTGCGCAAACTGTTGGCGCTATATAAATCCTGTATAATAATAATAATAATAATAATTTATATGAGGGTGTACTGCGCAGGTTGTATGTAAAGGAAACGTCTCTGTTGCACCCAATCTATATGAAGTTTGTGACAAAGTATATATATAAACTAGGGTTGTCCCGATACCGATACTAGTATCGGTATCGGGGTCGATACTGAGCATTTGCCCGAGTACTTGTACTCGGACAAAATGCTCCGATGCCTCGTCCGATACTTGGGCAACCAGGGGATGATCAGTGCAGCGCTGGAGGGGGATTTACAATCACTGATCTCCCGACTTCCTGTATATATTTCATTAAAGCAACTGACAGCCGCTTCTCCTCCCGCGGCTTTCAGCTGCTACAATGAAATATATACAGGGAGTCGGGAGATCAGTGATTGTTAATCCCCCTCCAGCGCTGCACTGATCATCCCCCTTGACTGTCCCTCAGGGAAAGAGTCTTCGGAGTCGACGTGACTTCTACTTACCTCTCCTCTGTCGCCAAGGAGGGGTAAGTATTTGACTTCGTAGCATTCGTGTCAAATGCTACGAGTCACTGTAAATACTTACCTGTCAGTCACTAGTGACTGACAGGTAAGTATTTTCCTTTCTCGGCTATTTAATGTCTAAATGGCCGAGAAAGGAGACGAGAGGTAGGACTGTCTAGTTCCTGTCCCCCTGACCTCCTCATATGTCCCTGTCAGTTCCCCCTACTAGTCACGTCGCGACCTCCCCCTAA
>BLSH010144960.1:936165-969279 GCA_018402905.1 Glandirana rugosa | reverse complement strand
AAAAAAGAAAGCATTGTAAAATAAATAAATAGGTAAATAAATTGTAAAAAATAATAAAAAAAATAAAATTGTAAAAAAAATAAATAAAATAAAATATTCGTGCCACTGTCAGATGACATTAAAAAAAGTATCGGTAATCGGTATCGGCGAGTACTTGAAAAAGAGTATCGGTACTTGTACTCGGTGTTAAAAAAGTGGTATCGGGACAACCCTAATATAAACCATAAACTGAGTGCCTGTGAATTATACCATGAACTATATAAAAAAAAATTAGATATATAAATGTACATCAAAAGTGGAACAATGCCATAACAAAGTGCCTTAGTGTGACAATAAAAAATAGAAATAGAAAGTCCATGAGTAGCTGCAACCGCATAAAATCACATATAGTATCTAAAAGACTGTATCCGTGTTGGAGTGAGTGCTCAGAATAAATTCAGGTAAAATAAAATAAAGTAAGGTGCCTGAAGTAAAAGTCTATAAGAGTCGATCTGGTAGATATCGTCAAACACTACCAGGGGGACTCTTGTGCCGGTGCTCTCCTAAATGTGCTCACAGAACTCTGACCTCTAGGGCGCAGTATGTACACCTTTAGCTAGATCTCCACTAGCTTGTGCTGTGTGGTCCTCCCACAAACGGGGGCGCTCTTCCGTTAGGCCTCTTCCCTCAGTCACAGGTTCCTCTCCGTCTCTTTAGTGGGTAACTACTGGCGGAACTTTCCCTCAGGGATAGAGAAGACAGGCTCTCATAGCATAATATAGTAATGCCAAATCGTTTATTAAAGTATATAAAATTGGCTGCTTACATAGATATAAAACACCACTCACGTAAAAAAATTTAAAATAGCGCCACCGTCTCTCACAGTGCTTCCGGTTCGGGCTATATCCGGATATAGCCGAACCGTAAGCACAGTGAGAGACGGCGGCGCTATTTTTACATTTTTTACATGAGTGGTGTTTTTATATCTATGTAAGCAGCCAATTTTATATACTTTAATAAACGATTTGGCATTACTATATTATGCTATGAGGAATACCTTGAGTGACAGCTCTGATTCTGCTGGGGCTACTGACATCACATCCAAAATGGCAGTGTCCAGTAACAGCTCAGGGCTTTCAGATGTCTACACAAGAGATATCATATAAAAATATGTTAAATGTATATCTAATCTTATGGACAATTGAGGAATGAGGCTTTAGGACAGATCTTCTGTTGAGGGTCATGTCATGAATTGTTGTAGTGAAAAAGTTTGCTGCCCACATCAGCACAGCACCAACCTCTCATCTGTTGCATACACATGATGACCTTGTCGATTCTAAGGCTCTCCGAACTGCACAAAAACATATTACAGCATTTTGCAGAGGACATAAAATCATTTTAAAGGAGAAGTACAGCCAAAGCATGTTTGGATGTACTTTTGTGGATTATTCTGCACTCCTGTGAAGCCCGCTGTCAGCTAATGTCACAGAGTCGGTCCAAGATTAGGCAAGATCGTGACAATGGAGTCGGGATCCGCCCACTTGCCTGGACCAGCACCCGGCTCAGCCTCTTAGCCAGCCACTGAGAGCCTGAGCCGGCCACTCCCACCCCCTCTACAGCCCAGCACTCCAGTGAGCGCGGGGGGCAGAGCAGAGAGCTGGTGACTGACAGTCATCGGCAATCTGCTCATGGAGCTGTGAGAACCAAGCGATTGGAGGTGTTTGATCGCTCAGTGTTAGAGGCGTCGGGGGACAGATGCAGAATCGGTCCACCTAGGTAAGTATGATTCTCAAAAAAAAACCCCCAAAAAAAACATACTTCTCTTTTAAAGTCTCCCAGACTCTCCCAAAAGGATCTTACAATTAGATTGGCATTATAAATAAGTTTTCAAAAAATCTGTTACCCCTGTGAATTGGAGGGGTGAATTGCTGAGCAAATATTCAATGCCTTGTGTTCCAACGGAGATTCCACTTTTAATCTCAAAGAGTATTGGGCAAGGATGCTCACCCTTTATGACATTATTGGCGTAATAAGTATTATACTATGCTAGGTAGCCTAAGGAAGTATTTTAGAGCCTCATTCTTTCTTTTGGGGGGGTGGAGGGTTGATGTGCCCTCTGCCAGTCCCCAGAAGGGAAATGGTAAATGCTACTTTAGACCAGTTTACCAGCTCAGTGAGCTAACCAGTCTAGGCAAAGCACGGATTGGCTGGTTTGCCCCAGATGCAATGATTTGGCCCTACTCACAATTCATTTTAATGCTTTTGAACCAGTTAACACACACTAGTTCAGAAAAATGCTCAACTATCAGTAGGTTTTTTTAATTGTGGGAGGAAAGCAGAACACTCAGAGAAAGCAATGAAAATTCCAAAAGCACATGCAAACTAACTCCATGCAGATGGCATCCCTGGTGGGATTTGAGTGCAGAGCTCAAATACAAAAGTGATAACAAGTTAGCGCCATGCTGCTCACTGGCGGGTTCCACATTTTTTTAAGATATACTGTACCTGTACTAAGCACTGCCAAATTTTGTGGAGACATGAATCATAACTAGGTGTGAATGGCAACAACAGAAGGAACCTGTACTGTTGAAAAAAGGTTAGACACAGTACTATGTGAGCTTTAACATACTGAATTCCACCCAAGAGTTACATTTTTAGTGTACAGCACTACAGAGTTTCTACTTTACCTAGATTTCTCTCCAAACCATAGTCACTTTTTTGTATCATCACCTTTCAGAAAAAAATAGATTTGCCCTAAATGATGTTTCCTATCTTTGAAAGATGTTTCAAAGATCAAACTATAGCTCAAATTCCCCTCAGATGACTCATTTTCCTCTGGTTCACTTATAAGTTCAGAAAGGGCGATACTTCATAAGAAGTCAAGAAGTGAAAAATAACATTCCTAAAAAAGTAAAGCATAATTCTGAATAGAAAATGTACATTTATTATTATTCTTGCTTGAAAAGGGTTATGCCAGGTCCCAGGTATCTTTTATCTACCACCTACATACCCCACCGAAGATCTAATCACATTTATCTCTCTTATACACTGTAGCCAGAGCAGAGCAGACACGGTGCCAACTCCCTGGCAGGATGTGGCTAATGATGAAAGATGCATTCACATGAGGGTGTGATTGTGGCTTGTGTTTGGTTTTCACATTTAATAAGATTTAGTTCCCCAATTTAACACACAAGCAGGATACGCTTTTTATTTAAATACTATTTTTATTGGCAGGTGAAAATATGGAACGTTGTACTTTCCTGTAAAATGTTTCTGTATTCTTTTATCAATAAAATGTACATGAAGGCGTGTAAACTACCAAGCCTCTAAAAAGCGATCTAAATGCTGATTTGACAGGCAGCGAGGATGCAATATTTTAACCCCAAAAATGCCACAACAATGCACACATAGTAGCAGGGCACTTGTGGTAAACCCGGTAGCAAGGTGCCCTGGAATTGGTGAAACACATTAGAGGTGTGGCCCCAGGTTGGAGGTTTTGCGTGGTGTGCTGCATGCTCATTTAACCTATTGGACTTTCTAAATGGGTGTGCCTTTCTTCAGTTTTATGTAAAGTAAAGCATTGCAATTGCGATGTGAACTCCCCCATCTGCTGCTGTTGCAGCTTAAAGCAGTAGTAAACTGCAAAAAAACAAAACAAAAACAAAGCCTTCCAGAGGCGTGCTGTCACTGCTGCTGAGGCTTTCATCTTCTCCCGGTCTTCCTTCCAGGTTTGTGGGCTTTGGCCATGTCAGGGAACAAGCCGGAGAAGACCTGCCCAAAAGACCTAGCATGTTAGCCAATACCCAATATGGCCACAACCATTTGCGCAGAAATGCGCACATATGTAATGTGAACGATCGGGCGAACGAATGGGAGCCATGGCACATGCTGGTGCAGGCGCATACCACCTGCTCTAGATTCTGGCGCCCTCTGGACTTTAAAAGAATGCCTGATTCTCACAGATACCACTTACTGGTCTTCAACTTCCTGCTTCCTGTTCCCTTGTTTGCTTATGCTTCTGATTACCCATACTGACCTGGATTGCCCTTGGATACCTCTAGTCTCTCTCCCCGGCTCTGACCTCGGATTGTCCACGGATCTGCTCTTTAGGCTTGTGCAAATAGTTTCCTTCCGAATTTAGTTTTTACCGAAGTTTGCAAAATTTAGCAATTCGGACGAATTCCGAATCTTCAATTTCCGAATTTTCCAGAATTTTCGTTTTTCCTGTAATTGCGGTAATTCAGAAATTTGCGGTAATTTGGCAATTGCGATAATTCTGAAATTTGCAGTAATTCGGCAATTGCTGTAATTGTGGTAATTCGGCAATTGGAACAGCCAAAAATCCGAAATTCGGAATTTCGGAAATCTGAAAATTCGAAAATTCGAAAATAATGAAGAACATTTGAAATAATAACTAACTAATAACTATTACGTTATAGGTATTGGACTTTCCTTGAAAGTTTGGCTGTTAGTGAACTTAAATATGAAATTTATGACCAATAGCCATATTTTCAAGAAAATTCCAATACCTGTAATTTAATAGTTATTTATTATTATTTCAAATGTTCTTTCTTATTTCCAAATTTCTGAAATTCGGAAATAAGCAAGAACATTTGAAATAATAATAGCATATTATAATTTATAATAAGTTAAAATAATAAATGAATAACTTATTATTTCAAATGTTCTTTCTTATTTCTGAATTTCTGAAATTCGGAAATAAGAAAGAACATTTGAAATAATAATAATAAATAACGATTAAATTATAGGTATTGGAATTTCCTTGAAAGTTTGGCTGTTCGTGAACTTAAATATGAAATTTATCACTAATAGCCATATTTTC
The DNA here is from genome assembly GCA_018402905.1 of Glandirana rugosa. Lineage (NCBI taxonomy): Eukaryota > Metazoa > Chordata > Amphibia > Anura > Ranidae > Glandirana > Glandirana rugosa. Next base: position 964,457 of record BLSH010144960.1, on the reverse strand, counting down.
AAGGAAATTCCAATACCAATAATTTAATAGTTATTCATTATTATTATTTTATATGTTCTTTCTTATTTCAGAATTTTGGAAATTCATAAATAAGAAAGAACATTTGAAATACTAATAGCTTATTATAATTTTAAATTAAATTAAATTAAAAAAAAATAACAAAAAAAGGAAACTAAAAAAAACAAATTTTTCAACCATGCACAAGTCTACTGCTTTTGTCTCCTGTCCTGTGTATCACTTCAGCTTGCCTCACCACGTCTCTGATCTCCTGTCTGCCGACTACTGGCTCCCTGACCTTTGCAACCATCCCTGACTATGCCTTCTGGTTTACCCTGCCTAATGTGATCTGTCTTGGTGCCTACCTACTGTACCCAGCCTGCTGCACCTACCTGCAATACTCACCTGTTGCTCCAGCTCACAGTACTTACCTGCTGTATCTGGCCTGCTGCAGTTATCATTGCAACCTGCTTCCTGCTGTGTGCAGTCTGCACAACCTTCAGCTCTTCTGGGTCCTACAGCTAACCTCATCTGGAATCTATCTGCAGAGAGATCTACACTGCTACATCTCTCATCTGTGGAAAAGCTGGCAATCCCTGCTTCTTTGGGCTTTTTGTTTCCTGCTTCCATCTTCAGGGACACCAAGCACTCAGCCATAAGGAGAGCTCTCTCAGCATTTTGGCTTCAGGACCAGGTACGTGACGGGTTCTTTGAATGGCCAAGCCACAGTGACATCACTCGTGCCCTTGTGCATGGGAGTCATACAAAGCTCTTAATGGACAGCACCAACCAATTCAGGGCACAGTCCACATACACTGGTGACATCATCGGCTGCTACTATGTAAATATCTCCTAAACAGTGCACGTTTAAAAGATATTTATTGTACCTACTTTACAGGTAAGTCTTATTATAGGTCTACCTGTAGGTATAAATCAAAAAGCGGACTTTACTACTGGTATGGGGGGGGGGGCATTTAAAAACATGGCTCAACGGCACATTTTAACATCGCCAAACATAAATCTAAATGTGCCCTTAAACGGTCAGTTGGCTCAAAACTTATATTTCACTTTTTGATTCCGCTGGAGTTTTAAAGTGATTTTGAAGTAAATTTAAAAAAAAATACTGACAGGCATTGTTTTTATACCAGAGAAAGCCCTAGCAGTCCCTTCTGTCAAAAATGCCTCTCCTGGCCTGTCAGTGGTAATGTAATCTGAGCCCCACTTGCACAGCTTAACCATTTGCTGACCGCCCGCCGTGGATTAACGGCTTGATATCACAAATTGCCATCACCTGACGGCAGCTGTGAGATCACGGATCGTGAGCTCACTGTGTTCCGGGGGAGCCAGGGAGCGGGTAGGGTGGACTCGATGTCCGCCGGCTACCCAGGATCGCTCCCCTGCAGTGACAGAACGGAGGTCTGTGTATGTAAACACGAATCTCCATTCTGACAGGGGGAAAGAATGTGATTGTAGGCTCCCTGTATATGGGAGCCGCGATCACTCTCCTCCCCCAGCCAGCCCAGCCCCATACAGTTAGTAAGACACACAGGGAACAGTTAACCCTTAGAGCGCCCCCTGCAGGTTAACCCCTTCCCTGCCAGTGACAGCTATACAGTAATCAGTGCATTTTCATAGCACTGATTGCTGTATAAATGCCAATGGTCCCAAAAAAGTGTCAAAATGGTCCGACATGTCCACCGCAATATCACAGTCCCGCTAAAAATCGCAGATCGCTGCCATTACTAGTAAAAAATAAAAAAACAATAAAAACCCCATAAATTAATTCTCATCTTTCCTAAACGCGGCAACTTTTGCGCAAACCAGTCGATATGCAATTTTTTTTTTACCAAAAATATGAGGAAGAATATAAATTGGCCAAAAGCGATGAAAAAATTAGTTTTTTTATACTTATTTTTCTTGGATTTGTATATTAGGAAAAAGTAAGAAATATTGTTTTTTTTTTTTGCAAAATTGTTGCTCTTTTTTTGTTTATAGTGGTGATCAGAAATGACACAGAGGTGATCAAATACCACCAAAAGAAAGCTCTATTTGTGCGGAAAAAAGGACGCAAATTTAGTTTGGGTACAACGTCAGTTAAAGCGACGCAGTGCCGAATCGCAAAAAGTGCTCTGGTCCTAAAGGGGGAAATCCTTCCGGGGCTGAAGTGGTTAAACCACATATACAGTAACTGGTGTGCTGTGCCTCCCATGCGCATGCGCAGAATTGGCGCCATTGCAGCCCGGCCATTCAAGTGGCCGAAGAGATAGAATCCAGGAGGAAGACAAAGTGAAAATGAAAGCTCCTAAACCAGTGGGAGCAGTGACAGTGCATTACTGGAAGGATCTGTTTGACAGGTAAGTCTGTCATAATGTGCTAGCATGTAGTGCATACTAGCACAATATGGCATAAACCTATAGAGGGCTTGTTTTATTTTTATTTTTTTGGTGAAGTTTAATATATATCTTAATCTGTTGGGGAAATATCTGCACTTGAGTTCCTGCTGTGATCCTTAGGAGGGGGAATCACTTTTCCTTTTGGATCATATATTCATTTTATAATATGCAGGATACAACATATGGTTCTAGAACACACAAGACAGGCAGGGACACCTAAAACTCCCAGACAGGAACAAATAGATGGAGTTGTGGTCACTGGGCAGCTTTTACAAGCAACAAAGGTATGACTATGAGCAGATAACTTGTAGTAACTGCTTAAGGAAATAATATTTCAAACAATAGGTATTGAAAATGAGAATACAAAGGTCCATCTTACATGAAAGTACTATATAGATTTCTCTGTGGGTTCAATAGTATTATACAATGATCGCCAAACAAATTAAAAAAACATTATTGTCATATACATCCCCCCAGTGTGATATTTTGCATCAAGCTCTATTTCTTATCTGTTATAGATAATTGCCAGCATGTTATCAACCTACACTATATTACCAAAAGTATTGGGACACCTGCCTTTATACGCACATGAACTTTAATGGCATCCCAGCTTTAGTACGTAGGGTTCAATATTGAGTTACCCCACCCTTTACAGCTATAACAGCTTCAACTCTTCTGGGAAGGCTGTCCACAAGGTTTAGGAGTGTGTCTATGGCAATGTTTGACTATTCTGCCAGAAGCGCATTTGTGAGATCAGGCACTGGTGTTAGACGAGAAGGCCTGGCTCGCAGTCTCCGCTCTGATTCATCCCAAAGAGGTCAGGACCCTGTGCAGGCCAGTCAAGTTCCTGCTCCCCAAGCTCACTCATCCATGTCTTTATGGACCTTGCTTTGTGGAATGGTCCAAATCATTTGGTGGAGGGGGGGTTATGGTGTGGGTTTATTTTTCAGGGATTGAGCTTGGTCCCTTAGTTCCAGTGAAGGGAACTCTTAAGGTGTCAGCATACCAAGACATTTTGTACAAGTTCATGCTCCCAACTTTGTGGGAACAGTTTGGGGATGGCCCCTTCCTGTTCCAACATGACTGCACACCAGTGCACAAAGCAACGTCCATAAAGACATGGATAAGCGAGTTTGGGGTGGAGGAACTTGACTGGCCTGCACAGAGTCCTGAGCTCAACCCAATAGAACACCTTTGGGAAGATTTAGAGTGGAGACTGCGAGCCTGGCCTTCTCATCCAACATCAGTGCCTGACCTCACAAATAGTCAAACATTCCCATAGACACACTCCTAAACCTTGTGGACAGCCTTCCCAGAAGAGTTAAAGCTGTTAGAGCTGCAAAGGGTGGGCAAACTCAATATTGAACCCTACGGACTAAGACTGGGATGCCATTAAAGTTCATGTGTGTGTAAAGGCAGGCGTCCCAACACTTTTGATAATATAATGTACATAAAATATGTCAAAGATTGTTGTTGGAACAAATGGTTTGGCAACAGAGTCTCTTTAACTAGGATTGCACCTCTAATTGCCCAGATATGAAACTGTATATATAATAATATAATAATAATATAATATAAATATATTCAAGACCTGCTTCTTCTTTTCACTAGGAACCATTCAATCATCACTTTCCAGTTTCTTTTTTCTATTTCAACACTTATGCAATATATGTGCTTTAGCAATTGGAAAGTGTTTATGAAAAACATGCTGTAACTAAAAAGCAGACTAATGAGTGATGCTATTGTTTTATATTATTTATGGGCTAGGCCAATTCGTTCAATTTTCTCTATTGTTTTTATTGTTTTGATCCCAAATTTAAAAGAAAAACCTGGGATGTAAAATTTATGTTAACTTTCTGTGTAAATAGATGTTCTAAGTTTTCCGCTAAAATCCTATTGTTTGGGCAGTGGCTCCAATATCTGTAATGTAAACGGAACTACCAACAAGTCCAGTCTGCTTTCAGACTTGGTTACTGATGTATTATTATGAAGGAGAACAGCTCGGAATTCCCTGCAATTCTTTACAGTGATTTGGTGAAGCTGGAAGGTTTGCAAGATTACCTAAACTATCTTGTTATCTGTTGTGTAGTTTTTCTGTAATTAAATTTAATTAAATGCTCAGGGACAAGGAATGGCTTATGGCTCCTGAGTTCTCCTAAAGCTTAAATTGATGCTGATGGTAAAGATAAACACGCATAGGTCAAATAAGGCTACAAAAGTATAACACAAATTTTAGATACAGACACAAAAAAAGTTTTACAGTACACTAAACTATTGGATACTAAAAAAATCACATGCACGTTGCAGAGGGGTTAGATTCAATGCTGGGTTTTTTACTGCTATCCGGGGCTCCATTAGAGAGGTTTCATCCTACTTTCTGTCCTGGTTATAATGGTGTTATAAAGGATAGGTTCACCTTTAGCAACATGTTATGCCCATATTTAGGCTGTAACATGTTACTAACTGAGCAGCTCATGCACCCCCCCCCCCCCCGGCTCCCCATTGTGACAGTTGGCTTGGGGATCTTCTCCTCGCACCCTCTGTTACAATTTAAAAAACACAGCTGTGTGTGGCTCCTCCCACCTGTGTGAATCATTCACAGAGTTCTGTGAATGGGAGAACTACAACTACCAACAGTCATTGCGGCTGATGGCTTGTAGTTCTCAATGAACTACCAGGGTGCTGCTGAGCACTCTAGCTTATATATCCTTCCTGTCATTTAACTGCCTGCCCATATGAGGTACAGACAAACAGCTACACTGACAGCCTGCAAGAGCCTGAGATTGCACCAGTGATCTGCTGATAGCGGCTGCAATGCTTTACAGGCTCCTAACAAAAAAATAATGAGTGCAAATTTTTTTACCTGCAAAAAAATGTGCAATTATTATTTTTTTTTTTTTAAAGGTGAACTTATCCTATAATCTCCAACTGCAACATAAACAGAAGCAAAAATATATATTTTGCTTACTAGCTAGTCAAGGCTAGAACCCATCTCAGATTTTACTTTCTGTCTGTGTCCCTGTTAGGCTTCATAACCTTGTGGTTAGGAAAAAGTAAAACACATGGCTGAGTAGAAATAATAAAACACATGGCTGAGTGGTGTCCCCCAATCATTGCCCCTTCAGCTGTAAAGGCAGTGGACAGGGGGTGAATGTCAAGGCAATATTTACCCCCACTGTTGGACTCACTCAACTGAATGGGGCTGCTCTGAAACCTCATGCAATGGATGCAGCTGCAGTGTATTGCAATGTATTTTTTTGGGTTTAAACAGTCAGTGAGGCGATGACACAATACCTTCTCATTGCCTTTCAAACTTCCTCTAAAGACCAATCCAATGGGGATTGAATGCAAAATGTGAACAAGCCCTTGCAGGTTTTCCTTTATTTCATATCTGATGAAAATACTTTCACTGTGAGGGAACATAAGGGAAAATCGAATGACCTTGGGTAGTGTTAAAAACTCAACAGAAGTTCTTCTAATTTCTATGTAAATCTAAAAAAAAGTGGCTGAAGGACTTCAACATAGAATGTAAAAACTAGTTGCATGAAGACAATGCTGCAGTATGTGCTGGACTAAAACAGAAGAATTTATTTTGGTACTCTAACTTTTGATTGCTTTATTGCTCAATAACCATAGTGATATTTACAGAACAATACAAGATTGGTTGGGTGGAATTCTGGAGAATTCTGTTGTACAATAGCCTAGTCAATAAATGCTGCTTAAACAGAAAAGTGGGTGTCAAACTTAATTTTAGGATACAGACATTTTAGGAAGGCTTGGGCTGGCTCAGAAGTTCGGCATTTACCAGAAGCACAAATGTGACTAAGACCATTTATAGTAGGCTGATTTAGTCTCATAGTAGGAATCAGAGGATTACATATTTGGAAAATACAGTTAGTGCTGATAAAACAAACGTCCTCAATGTATGTGGGTTTGATGTCAGTTTATCAACCCTTATATCATAGACCAGCCTTCTGTAGTTGTTGCACAAACTTTTTGTTAACATACAACTTATTCTATGTTAATAGTCCAAACAAATATCCAGACTTCTACAGTATGAACAATTACAGAAACACCTTCAAATGGTTTTGGCACTTTTAATCCTAAAAAAAATAGCTCCAGAAAGATTTTTGGAACCATTGAAAAGGGTAAATATGGCTGTCAAGTTTTTTGTTTTCTTGCTGTCTACTACCCCTTTGGGTAAATTACAATGCGCTTAATGGTAGCAATTGTCACTGGGAGAGTCAGACACACATATATGTAAAGGCAACATGCTACCAGCATGGTGAATCTGTCTAAGGTAAAGTATGTCTAGACCCCATATAAGCTATATCTAGCTTACAACCTAATTTTTAGCCAAGCTCTTCCCTCACTTGCTGTTCCCATGAACCCCTTGTATCAGGGTATCATATGATGTCATCTATATAGGAAGTGATTACAAATTTCATCTACAAAAACAGATAGCATACAAAACCTAATGTTCCACTTGGCTTGATTCTGCTGTATATTTGATTGCAGGTGTGTAATTTAAGAATCTAAGATAGTTAATTTGTACATTTAGAGAATCCACAGACTGAGCAAATCTGCATGCATAGGTTAAGGAGACTCAAAATATTCATAGATACTCCAGTTCACCCAACTTGAACATGTGTTTATCCATAAATCTAACTATTCCCCCACTATATCAAAAACAAAAAAAGTTTTTTCTATTGTTGGACAATGTCAGTTTAGCCTAATTTTTTTTTAGGCTAAACTCTCTTCATCTCATGTCTATTTAAAGAGTCTCACAAAGGAAGTGAGGGCAAATCCTGCTAACGGGTATGCAGAAAGCAATATAAACTAATTTTCTAAAGGAGTTAGGAAAGAGCCCCTGTCAGGGTTTAATTGCTGAGAAGGGATGCACGATGATTCACGTTCCTTCAAGTTCCTAGACATCCACATGATCTACTGAGCGCTACTTGGACCTTATGATAACACAGCCTGTACCTTCAAAAGTTCTTTTTTTTGCTTACAAGGATATCTTAGCTGTTTTTGCCCCCATGCGAGCGATTTGCTCCCACTTCCTGTTCATGTACTGTAAACAGTGTCTGACAAAACAGGATGAGAAGAAAAATCTCTTCTCTGTAAACACAGATGGCATTTCAATTCTGATCATAAAATCCCAACAGGAACATAGGCAGCATTTGATTGTTGACAGACGTTATTACCCTTAACTTCCCTATGCAAAGTTGGTCTAGAATTTGAGTTTAAAATGGACTGATAACATGCACTGTGCAGTCTTCATCTTCTGTTAATATTCAATTATTATTCTTTTTATGTAGTTACAACCAGTGCAGCTCACGGAAGCTGTACATCCAGCAATGTGTTGAGGCTACTCCTGTACTTTTTCCATCTGCTGTTATTACCCCATCTACATCACAGCTCCATTTTTAAGTCACAGGGTGCAGAATAGTTTATCTTTGGAATTTGGACTGTACACAATTTCTCCATGGTGGATTTAACACCCTGTGAGAGAGAATTCATACATTCTAGAGTACAATCTACCACTTCAGCAATGGAAAGTATACTAATAAAAGGCCTTGATAACATTTACAAAGAAGTGCCATAAACACTGTACAGGTCGTAATACAATTCTGTTATCAGTATGTCAATGAATGTTAGCTTATATCCAGTAGCATTTTATGAAAAAAGGAAATATATTCTATGTGTGCAAAGTACATGTGACTTAAGATAATACGGAACAGTCGTTGTTACAAAATCTGCCCATAAATGTATCGCTATTATTATTTTTTTAAATTCCTTTAAATAATCATCTGTAATGCTTAGGCATTTACATGTAGATTAATGAGGGAATTTATCTCTCATGGGGTTATTTGTAATATTAACCCCTTCTTATCTGATATAGTAGGTTGAGTTGTATTAGCATACTCACCCATTCTGAGAAATCAGCTCTGTTGCACTATGATGCACCAAAAGCCGCTGCACTGCAGGTCCCATGCCACCACCCTCTTTGTAATATCATCAGGAGGCTTCTGGGTCTTAGCAGCCAGCCTCCTGATAACATTCAGATCATATGCACCCTGGATTCTACACAGCCCCAAAGCCTCCTGAGATACATGACGTAATTATCCCAGAAAGCTTCAGGCGGGGGAGATGATGTCTTTCTGGCATAAGCCAAAAATGTGTACGCTCAGGCTGCACTCTGAAAAGAAAAGGCACTACCCCATAAAAAAATGTTAATGATTGCAGAAAGGGGGCAGAAAGGAGAAGAAGCACATTTAACTAAAGTTTAAAAAAACAAGTGAATTCCTCTTTATTCTAGGGCACAGAGCTCTTCTAGAAACGGGTAAGTAGATACTTACAAATAAATCTGCACAGATCGGCTACATCCCCTTGATTGCTTTACTGATATTAGTCTTCAGGGCAAATGTACTGAAGTAGTAAAGGATGTTTATTGAGCTTTGTAAATACAGAGAAATTGAGTTGCGTCACCCAATCATGTGCAAGCAAAATTCCTTTAGCTTTTTTTTTTTAACTCTTTATGATAACTTTTTTGTATAGGGTCAGATTGCGGATATAGCAAATCAATATGTTTTATTGATATGCAGTAAGGCACACAAATCAAAAACATCAATAGTTTCACAAACTAGCCTAAAACAGCTAAGGAAGTGCATTGCATCTATGTCCTGCAAAGAGCATGCCCAGAAGTCCCACCATCTAGTCCACATATACTGTATATATATCAGAGAAAACAGAGACAAAAAAACTAAAGCAGAACATAAGCGGATGATGGAAGCAGAAAAGGATAGGGGTGACGATATGAATGGGGGTGAAAAAAAGGAAGGGAAGGAAGGGGATGGGTGGTAGGGTGAGTCTGTTAGCCTTACAAAGCATAATGGAAATAAAGAGCAAGAGAATACCATGCCTAGTCCATCTGCTCTAGCATAGCTTTATAGTCTGAAGAACAGGTAAACTCTGTCCAAGAGACCCAACTACATCAGAATTGTTCCTCTTTGCCTTTCAAAGAAGCTGTTAGGCTCTGTGTGTGTTTAAGTTTGTTAAGTGTCGAGAATTCCTTTTTCATTTGAATCTAAAGTGGTTATCAAAGTAAACATAGCTTCAGCACCATTGTCTGAATACAGTTTGGTTATGATTTAGGGAATTTAAGGAATAAAGAATGTTCACCTAGCTAGTTTAGTGAAACAGGATTTCTCCCTGATTGGATATTTGAAATGAACATAATGTCAAATTAATCAGTAAATTAACCGGTTCCCGGCGGCAGTCGGGGAGCCCTGCGCGAATCGCCGTAAATAAGTGGCGATCTGCATTTGGCCACCAGGGGGCGCGCGCGCACCCGCCGCACTCCTGGGGAGTGTGCCCGCGGCTCGGACGGACCCGATGTTCGCCGGCGAGCCGCGATGAGCGGCTACAGGGAAAGAACGGGGAACCGCCGATGTAAACACGGCGGTTCCCCGCCCTGTCAGTGGGGCATGAGAGATCTACTGATCCCTGTCACTGGGATCAGTTAGATCTCTCATGCCCATGTTAGCCCAACCCCCCCACAGTAAGAACACACCAGGGGAACACGATTAACCCCTAGCTCTCCCCCTGCAGGTTAACCCCTTCACTGCCAATGACATTTATACAGTAATCAGTGGACATTTAAATTTCTGATCGCTGAATAAATGTCATTGGTCCCAAAAAAGTGTCAAAAATGTTCGGACATGTTTGCCCCAATATCGCATTACCGCTAAAAATCGCAGATCGCCGCCATTACTAGTAAAAAATAAAAAAAATAAAAACCCCAGAAATGAATTCTCACCATCCGTAAACGCGGCCACTTTTGCGCAAACCAATCAATAAACGCCGATTGCAATATTTTTATCGCAAATATGAGGAATTATATAAATCGGCCAAAAACGGTGAAAAAAAATGTTTTTTTATATTTTTTTTTTGGATTTGAATTTTAGCAAAAAGTAAGAAATTTGAGTTTTTTTTGCAAAATGGTCGCTCTTCTTTTGTTTATAGCGGCGATAAGAAATGACGCAGAGGCGATCAAATGCCACCAAAAGAAAACTCTATTTGTGGGAAAAAAAGGACGCAAATTTAGTTTGGGTACAACGTCGCATGACCGCGCAATTGTCAGTTAAAGCGACGCAGCGCCGAATCGCAAAAAGTGCTCTGGTCCTAAAGTGGGAAATTCTTCCGGGGCTGAAGTGGTTAAGTCAATAAAACTTTTCCAAAGTGAACATTTAAGGAGTGCTAAATTAAGCTGAAAGCATGCTAAAATTTTTATTAAGTTATTAAACTTTATGTTTAATTTGTACCTCTAGTACATGGATTATTGTGTTTATTTGAAAATTATATTCTTAAAAACATACATTTTACTTTTATAAACTCTGGGCACCATGGAAATCCACCTTGCTCCTTCCACTTTGTGCACCCATGTCATAGATGTGGGTGTATTTCTCTTCATTATGATGTGTTTAGGACTCACTGGAGTTTAGGGTGGCACTAAAGCTGCAAGGGTGCTATCAAGCTGTACCAAGCTATATTAAGTGCTCTGTGCTTTGACATGTACAACATGTTGTCCTCCAAGAGTAACAACACAGCTCCTGCTAAAAGAGGTGCATATGGAGCATTTTTACTCTAGGACAGAAAGCATAGAAAAATAATTATTACTCAACAATCAACTAGTGGAAAGCATGGAACAAGAAGAACAAACAAAAAACAAAACAAATCAAAAAACATGACATTAATGGAATTAAAGAGAGTTAGATAGTATTTTAAGAATGTGTTAGGCTGCCTATCTAAGCCAAAAACAATTTACCAGTCCTTAGATGTGGTGCTCCATTAATTTCTTTTTAGGCTTTTTGTCCCTATATTTTAACCAGGTGGTTCTGCCAGAGACACACTTCCTGTCCTAGAGTGGCGATGCCTACTCATCCTACCATATCAAGGCATCAGAATGAAACAGTACAGGACTACAGAAACCTCCCTCTCACCATAGTAACCCTGAGTCCTATGAGATAACTGCAAGCAATTTAATCTATAGGAGTGCAGCTGCCGGGATTTCTAGCAAGTTCAACAGGTATTTTTTGCAGCTATCCAACAGATATACAAACAAAAAAAAATTTTTAACGGTATATTTAACCACTTAACCACTTCTCTAAGGGTGGACGTACTATGACGTCCTGCCTTTGAGAAGTGATATCTGAATGGTGCCTGCAGCTGCAGGCACCATTCAGATACCGTTTTTTACTTCAGACAATTCTGCGTCTGATAAAAGTGGTCTTAGCTGCGGATTCGCCACGAGATCACTTTTATCAGCGGCGGGAGAGGTGCCCCCTATCCCGCTGCTTTCCGATCATCTCTGCCGCTTACCAGACCCGCCGGCGGAGATGATCGGATCCGTCCCCCCCCCAGTGTCTGGGATCCGACTGAGCGGCTGAAGCCGCTCACTCGGCTCCATAGTACGGCCGGGCAGAAATGACGTCAGAAGTCAGTTCCGCCCAACGGTCTTAAAGGGACTGTTTATTTTTTTGGCCTGTCATTTTTTTTTTTTGCATTTTAGTGTAGATATGAGATGTGAGGACTTTTTGACCCCAGATCTCATATTTAAGAGGACCTGTCATGCTTTTTTCTATTACAAGGAATGTTTACATTTCTTGTAATAGGAATAAAAGTGATCAAATTTTTTTTTTTTAAAAAAAGAACAGTGTAAAAATAAAAAGTAAAAAGGGAAATAAATAATTAAAAAAAAAAAATTTAAAGCTCTCCGTCCCGCCGAGCTAGCGAGCAGAAGCGAACGCATATGTAAGTCCCGCCCACATATGAAAACGGTGTTCAAACCACACATGTGAGGTATCGCCGCGATCGTTATAGCGAGAGAAATAATTCTAGCACTAGACCTCCTCTGCAACGCAAAACTGCTAACCTGTAGAATTTTTTAAACGTCGCCAATAGAGATTTTTAAGTTGCAAAGTTTGTCGCCATTCCGCAAGCGGACGCAATTTTGAAGCATGACATGTTGGGTATCATTTTACTCAGCGTAACATTATCTTTCACAATATAGAAAAAAATTGACCTAACTTTACTGTTTTCTTATTTTTTAACTAAAAAACTGAATTTATTAAAAAAAATGCACACTTGGAAGACCGCTGCGCAAATACGGTGTGACATAAAGTTTTGCAATGACCGCCATGTTATTGTCTAGGGTGTTAGAAATAAAAATATATATAATGTTTGGGGGTTCTAAGTAATTTTATAGCAAAAATACCTGTTTTTAAGTCGTAACACAGAACCCAAAAAACAGGCCCGGTATGGAAGTGGGATCAGAAGGATTTCCCACATTAGGACCAGAGCACTTTTTGCGATTCGGCACTGCGTTGCTTTAACTGACAATTGCGCGGTCGTGCGACGTTGTACCCAAATAAAATGTGCGTCCTTTATTCCCCACAAATGGAGCTTTCTTTTGGTGGTATTTGATCACCGTTTATTGATTGGTTTGCTCAAAAGTTGCCACGTTTACAAAACATTTATGGCGTTTTTACTATTTTTTTTTACTAGTAATAGCAGCGATCTGCAATTTTTATCGGGACTGTGATATTGGGGCGGAAGTTTTGGACATTTTTGACACTTTTTTGGGACGAATGACAATTAAACAGCGATCAGAAATGTAAATATCCACTGATTACTGTGTAAATGTCATTGGCAGTGAAGGGGTAAACCTGCAGGGGGCGATCTAGGGGTTAACTGTGTTCCCTAGGCGTGTTCTAACTGTGAGGGGGATGGGCTACCACGGGCATAAGAGATCTAACTGATCCCAGTGACAGGGATCAGTAGTTCTCTGTTATGCCGCCTGACATAATTGGGAACCGCCGTGTTTACATTGGCGGTTCCCCGTTTTTCTTCTCTGCCAGGTCATCATGGGTAGCTGGCGGAACCGCGACCACACTGCTGCAGAGTGCGGCAGGCACGCTAGCCGCACACGAGCGAGCCACCGCACATGACACAGACAGCGCCAAAACAATACAGAGCCACTCTGCAGCAGTAAATGTACGCGAGACAGTCGGGAAGTGGTTAAGATACCACAAGTGATCAAATAAGAGAAGTTCATTGTTAGGGTGTGCATACTGTGTGTGTGTTACTGCAATGGTGTTCAGTAGGTGGAATAAATTACATAGATTGAAAGAAATAGAAATGATGATTTATAAGCTCTAGAATGTGTATCTTAGGTGAATGTGAATAGCTCTCACAATGAGGCTGACCTACTAAAGCAATTGAGAATCTTCACACAACTTGTTAACTCATGCCTTTCTGCTTAGCTAACCTAGATTCCAAACCAAACCTAAGCCTATACCTTACACCAGCTAAATCAGCCTTATTGCTTTGGAAAGGTTAAGTCATGCTTTCTTGTCTTTTATAATTATAATAATTCAGCCTAAGGTGTCCAATTTTTTTTCCAGACGTGTTTTCTTCAATGCCCCCTACCGATTGGAAACTCTTAGGTCTATACTCAGCATATGTCTTTCATTTCTTAACTTCAAATCATCTGGAACTAATAGATTGTTTCATTTTTCAGTTTTTATGTCATCCATCACAGTTCTATAATGGCAAAATAACATTATTATATTATTATACAGGATTTATACCCAGTATTACCTGTAGATGGATGTCGCCAAACATTAGTCAAAAATGAACCTACAAGATCTTTTCTGTCCTGAATCATCCTTACAATAATATTTTGTTGGCTTTGTAGAACATATAAAATTTGTTTTAAAAAAAGAACAATGAGAACTTATGTGCAGCAAAGTTCTGCGTGTTCAAGGACACCAAACAATGTTTTTAAGCATAGCCACAGAAGGAGCGAATTGTTCAAGTCACATGGTTCATAGGTCTCCCCATACTTGACTCCCACACTGGAAGGATGACCAGATATTATTATTATTGAAAATGATGTTTCAAATTACATCCATATGCTTATATTAGGTTTTAGTGATTGGGTTTACGTATATCTTAAAGCAGTATTAAACCCAAAAAACAAACATTTATTATATTGCAGCACACCAATTCTTATATGTGATGGCTCCATTTGTTTTCCTTTTTCTTTTTTTCTTTCCTTTATTTTCACCTGTGATACAACTAGTAAGTCTGTTATTTTTCAACTTCCTTTACAGTCCAAGCCATCCTGCAGATATAACAGTTAAAAGCGCGAGACAAACCATTTACCACTGACATGAGTGCTTACAGTGTTCAGCCTTTATTTGTTTAAGTAAAACATTTATCCCAAAAGGAAGAAAAAATGTTGCTGTAATTGTTTATAAAGAGTTTGGCTTCAGTTTATTAGTGTAGGGACTGGGAAAAGTGATTAGAATTCTATGATGCATCACTAGAGGGGTCACCATCAGGAGGAAAGAGGTCCTTATTGCCCCATATAGGTCTTTAGTGAGACCTCATTTAGAATACTGCGTCCAGTTCTAGAGACCTCACTTACAGAAAGATATTGATAAGACAGAACAGGTCCAGAGACAGGTAACAAAAATGGTGAAAGGTCTGAATGATAAAACAAATCAGGAGAGCTTTCAAGAACTTAATATGTACAGTCTACAGGAAAGAAGAATATGTGTATAAAACCAGGGCAACAGAAAAACAATAAATTAAAAAAATTGTGAATATAAACATAATGTGAGTGATATCACAATCAATCAATCTATAAATAAATAAATATGTGACACTGAGGGGGGCTGCACGTGTAATAGTGGAAAACCAAAATTATATATGAAGTCAAAAGAAACCGCGCTCCCCTCATGAGATTAATAATCAAAAATAATAATCTTAGCAGCTAGGCAAAAGAATTCAAAATGCCATTGAATATATCTCAGCTTAAATACTAAAGTGCAAATGCTAGATCTAATATGCGATCTGCATGGTAGCTAGGTATACATCATGCTCCACGCAGGTCGCAAAAAAATGCAGTGAAAAAACAAATGTCAATAATTGTGCAAAACGTGCAAAGATAAAAATGTGCAAAATGCTAGAAAAATTAAAGTGCACAGAAAGTCTCGGTATGGCAATACCAATATATCCAAAAAACAGTCCCAAAGTAACACATCTTCAGACAATTTGATAAGTGATCAATCCAACTTTCAAGAGCCAATAATGTAATGGGCCGATACCAACTGCTGTAGCTCTTTGATAATGTTGACGTTCCTCCACCTGGCACACCAGTCACACAACCTACTTACCAAAAGTAGTGGATTCCCATGACAGGAATCATAATCGCTTAGTAGGTCGACAGTTCTTCCTCCTCAGCTGCAAGGGATGATACTGCTGGCATATACGTCCTTGTGCTCAGTAGGGGAAAGAACAAACAGAACCGGACGAATCCAATCTGGTGAAGAATGTTCGTTTATTGTGCAGCTACATGCAAATACAATCAGGGGACGCCACAAGCAATCCACCTACATTGCAGACAGCGGAAGTGATGCAACTGGAAATGACCCAATGGGTAACGTGATTTCCTGTGGATACTGGCAAAGCCCTCCCTCAGCCTCCTGCTTAACCACTTCAATACCAGGCACTTAGGACACTTCCCTACCAGACCAATTTTCAGCTTTCAGTGCTGTTGCGATTGGAATGAGAATTGCGCGGTCGAGCGACGCTGCACCCAAACAAACGTTTTGTCATTTTGTTCCCACAAATAGAGCTTTCTTTTGGTGGTATTTGATCACCCCTGCGGTTTTTATTTTTTGTGCTATAGAAAAAAAAAAGACCGAAAATTTTGAAAAAAAACAACATTTTTCTTTGTTTCTGTCACAAAAGTTTGTATAAAGTACATTTTCTCCTTCACTGATGGGCACTGATGTGGCTACACTGATGAGCACTGATGAGGCTACACTGACGGGCACTGATGAGGCAGTACAGATTGGCACTGATGAGGTAGCACTGATAAGGTTGCACTGATGATGGGGCACATATACAGCACTGATGGGCAGCACTGACAAGCAACACTTACGGGCACTGATACGTGGCACTAATATGCGGCACTGATGGACACTCATAGGCGGCACTGATAAGTGGCACTGGGCACTGATGGGCACTGACAGGTGGCACTTTTAGGTGGCACAGGTGGGCACTTTTAGGTGGCACAGGTGGGCACTTTTAGGTGGCACAGGTGGGCACTGACAGGTGACACGGTGGGCACTGATAGGTGACACGGGTGGGCACAGGTGGGCACTTATAGGTGGCAGGGGTGGGCACAGGTACAACAAGCACTGTTAGGGATGGCACTGGCAGGCATCATACATGGGCACAGTGCCATCCCTACAGTGCACAATAATGCCCTTAGCTGGTGGTCTAGTGGGGGCTCCCTGGTGGTCCTGGGCGGCCTCTGATTTAATTCCCTGGTGGTCCTGGGCGGCCTGGGTGTGCTGTCCGGCAGGGGGGCTCCTTGGTGGCCCTGATCCGGCTCCCTGGTGGTCCAGTGGGGTGATCCTGAGGGTGGCTGCGCTGATAAATGTTCAGCGCAGCCCCCCCCCTGTCAGGAGAGCAGCCGATCGGCTCTCCGCTGCTCAGGTCTGCAGACCTGAGCAGAGGAAAAGCCGATCAACGGCTCTTCCTATTTACACTGTGATCAGCCGTGATTGGTCACGGCTGATCACATGGTAAAAGGCTTCGGATCGAAGCCTTTTACCTTGGTCGGTAATGCGGTGGGTCAGCCTGACCCACGGCACCACCGATCGCCGCGATGCGCGCCCCCTGAGGACGTCAATAGATGTCCAGTCAGGATAATGAACCCCCCGCCCGGACGTCATTTGTCAATGCGCCGGGCGGGAAGTGGTTAAATAAGGGTCCTGGGAATTTCTGGAATGTTTTGAGGGGATCAGGTGGCCTTAAATGACCTATCCTAGAGGACCCCCAGAACTTCCAAAACATTTCCAATCAGCTGACCTTTTTTGACATATCACAAACCCCCCCATTGAAATCAATAAATGGGGGGCTTGAAACTCCTACCACCACCATCCCATGAAGGAAAGTGGGGTCTTAAAATCTGCCTTTTCCTCTTTCCTCGCATTCTTTTGCTTCCACTGTATGATGAGACACCTAGCTAACAGGTGGGAAGCCTCACATTGGTCATTTACTGCTTGCGATGCTAGTAATAAGGAGTCATGTCAGAGCTTATTGACTTTCAAAGAGGGCAAATTGTTGGTGCCCGCTTAACTGGTGCCTCTGTAACTGAAGTTGCCAATTTATTTATTATAATGTTGACATATACAGTTTCCGGGAAGACATTGTCTGATAAGCATAAGCGTGGTCCACATGGTCAACTGGTATCAGATTCTATTATCCACCCTCCAAGACTTATATTTGTCAATTCCCAGGAGAATTCAGGCTGTCTTGGATGCCAAAGGAGGTCCAACACCATATCAGGTAATGCTTTCGCTCTATTACCTTTTTTTAAATTAAGAATATTTACTTGAATAGAATGTTTTTTAAAGCAGAGTATAGTGTCAGTTTAATATTGTTCTGTTTTATATAATAGCATATTAACATTACACATTATAATTAAACGTTCAGAAACAACATAAGTATTTGAAAGGCTCAAAATAATCCAGATGCATGTCTTAGGATAATAACGTCTCATTACTGTGAGCTTAGACCAGAAAGGATGAGTGTCTAGCCTACACCTGGTTTATGTATTGTCTTCAATTTTTAATCAATGAAAGGCTATCCAACGGAATAATATTCCCAGATGATTTCTTCAGCATACCAAAGAATATGGATTCAATTTCTTTAGCTGGCAGATTTCGACCTGTTATCTAAAACAGCCAGAAGAGGTAACACATGTAAAATAACATTGCTGGGTGTTTTATTTCCGCTGTTTTCAATGAAGTGATGTTATAAATTGACATTCTTCAGATTCCATCAGGAAAATGCCAAATCATGTATTTCTTTGTTGTAGAGGAATGGAAGGAGAACAGTCAATTCACTTAGTCTTTTGCCTCAGGCATGTTTTCCCCTACTCTACCATCCCGGTCCATTGTATGGTCAGAGCATCACATGGTCGTCGTCTTCAGACTATAGCAGATGTGTTCCGCACCTCAGGGCAACCTTTCAAAAAGGAGAAAGTGTTTGTGTGAAACTGACTGATGGGAGAACTCAACAGCTTTCCACTATCCTCCACTCCATAACGATGAAGAGTAAAAGTAATGGGGAGGCTCCTGGCAATGATACTTGCACATGACATTCCCTTTTATTTTATGTTTTCACTCTGAAACAATATATGTCTTAAGGAACATTTGATAGAAATAGCAGATGACAATGCAATGCACCCCTCTGGCAATTTTACACAAAAAACTGTGCCCTAGTAACCCACATTTTCTTACAGCAATAAATTTGTTTGCAAACAGAGTCAAGCTGAAGGAAGACTTTCTGACACTGAGCTACTATGCTAGTAATGATGTGTTTAATGTGTAGTTGTAGAGTATTTCTGCTTGTAAAAAACAGATGAGACCCATTCTTAGACTTGGAAAAACATATATTTTTTAAAATTCATTCTTTACAATGAGGAGGTATACAAAGTTGCACAAAGTCAAATGTGGTCTTAACTTAGACTTGATATGAACAACTCACCAGCGTATGTAATAACTTAAGTACATGTGAGGCATTTGCCAACTACTAGATGGAATAGGGCAGTTTGTTCAGCAAATAGACAATAATGGGATATGTACAACCCACGCTAAATTGGGACAGATGAGTTATGTAGAGGTGGAGGGGTGCATGAAAGATGAGAAATAAAGGGATAGACGCCTAGTCGTTAGAGAAGGGAGAAAGAGGGAATAAGTGGGGTGGGGAGGAGGAAGAGAAAGGTAGGGGGTAAGAGATGTCCTGAGAGTATCGTGTCTAGATGCCTTATGATCATATGGCTAGTTGTGTACACTACACTCATGCTCTTATGACTTTATGTCAAGGGAATTGAGGCAAGTACCATCACTGTTCCAAGATCTCCATATAAGCCTTAACTTTCATTCTGTATTGTGCAGGGTGGAATTTAAATTTTCCCTATGAAGAATATAGTTGACAATGAAATACCACATCTGGTTATTGGAGTGAGAGCTCTGCCTCCACAAAAGGGGAAATCAGGCTCTAGCTGGGTTTAGTAAGTGAACTGTGAGGACTTATATTTAGATGGGCTCTTCCTGGTGGCATGGAACAGGCAAGCAGGTGGATCCTGTTTGAGGTCTGCCATAGTCAAATGTGTAATCATCTTATAACCTCAGTCCAGAAAGGTTGCAATTTGAGACAGTGCCAGAAAATATGTGACCACTTACCTGATACTGATTCACAGCGCCAGCAACTGTCCGGGATTAATTGATCAGGGTGTGAGGCTCCCTGTACCATCTTTTAACCAAACTTGCAGTAAAATTTACTCCTGTTTTTGTAAGTTCACAAAAGTTGAACATGTTACTGTATGGTCTAAACATTGTGAAAAGTAACCAGAATGGCAAAAAAGGAATCAACCTCTAAGGTTTAGGGTAGTATATATATTTGGCAACATTTTCTAAAAAAAAAAGCAGAAAGACTATATAAATTGATAATGTTAAAGCAAGGCTCAAAATTTCAAGTCCTGAGCTACTAGCCAGGCTTTAAGGGTTACTCGCCACCAGTTGTTCCACCCAGCCCCTACCATGCCCCATCCATAATCCCGCCCCTATACACACCCTCATAAATTCTCATGAAATGACACTTAAATGTTTTATGCAGGATAAAGTTACACAAATAAATATTAACAATAACCTTATCAGTTCCCATTAGTGCAGCCTCACCTGTGCACACCATTGCAGCCTCACCTGTGCCCACCATTGCAGCCTCACCTGTGCCCACCATTGTAGCCTCACCAGTGTCCATGATTGCAGCCTCACCTGTGCCCACGATTGCAGTCTCACCTGTGCCCATGATTGCAGCCTCACCTGTGCCCACGATTTTAGCCTCACCAGTGCCCATAATTGCAGCCTCACCTGTGCCCACCATTGTAGCCTCACCTGTGCCCACGATTGCAACCTCACCTGTACCCACCATTGTAGCCTCATCTGTGCCCACCATTGTAGCCTCACCTGTGCCCACAATTGCAGCCTCACTAGTGTCCATCATTCAACCTCAGTGCCTGGGGATGAATAGGAGCCGTTTACATTAGCATTGCCGTCCACTGAGCTCTCGGTTACACACAGTCCTGCCCTCCTGACCTGCCCCTGTTACAGACATAACGCTGATCCATTGCCAGGGCACGTTCTGTCTGTCACAGGCGTGGGTGAGGAGGGCGGGACTGCGTGTAACCGAGAGCTCAGCGGACGGCAATGCTAATGTAAACAGTTACAGCGGGCAACCCCCGCTCTGTGATCCCGGCCGGCTCTCTTCTTCCTCCACACTCTATTGCACTGGGAGAATGGCTCCCATTCATCCCGCCTAGCAGCAGTGCTTGTCCCCCACTCCCAGCTCCTCCCCAGCACTCATTTTGCACTCGCAAAATGCGAGTAGGGTAGTGCAAAATTTGAGGGCTGGTTAAATGATAAATTCACTTCTCGTAACATATTACATATTACACCCATATTCAGGGTGCAACATGTAACATCTTACAAATGCACTAGCCCCCGCACTCTCCCCCCAATACCCCATTGTGACAGAGAGTGGGGGATCTTCTCCCCCCAGTCGCTGTCACAATTTTAAAAAAACCGTGGCCGTGCGGTGCCAGAGTTCTGTGAAAGTGAAAAATACAATTACCGACAGCCTTTGCAGCTGTCAGCTTGTAGTTCTCAATGATCTACCAGGGCACTGTTGAGGGCACTAGGTAGTTCATTGAGTCTCCATGTCAGTGTAACTGCCTGTTGGTAAAAGGTACGAGCAGACAGTTTACACACACTGTCTCCAAGAGCCCTGTATAGCACCTGGGATCTGCTGATCGCTGGTGCAATGTTTTGTAGGCTTATAGTAAATATAATAACAAATGCAAATTTTTTTACCTGCAAAAAAGATGTGCATTTATTCATTTCTTTTTTTTACAAAGGTGAACTTATTCTTTAACCTGTCCAGATCCGCGCTATAGCCAAAGTACTGCTCCAGCGCGGATCTGAAATGCCGGGTGGACGTCCATGGACGTCCTGGTCATGTGCGTGTTCCTGGCGCGCACTCACAGGCGGCGGCGCACACGCCACACGCTGCATGCCCATGCCCGCGGGTCGGGCGGACTCGATGTCCGCCCGAGACCCGCGATCCCCTGTCAGACCTGCAGAACGGGGAACCGCCGTTGTAAACACGGCGGTTCTCGGTTCTGTGACAGGGGACATGCCAGATTTACTGATCCCTGTCACTGGGATCAGTTAGATCTGTTATGTCCCAGCCAGCCCCGCCCCCCCACAGTTAGAGCACACCCAGGGAACATATTTAACCCCTTCACTGCCCCCTGCTGGTTAACCCCTTCACTGCCAGTGACATTTATACAGTAATCAGTGGACATTTAAATTTCTGATCGCTGTATAAATGTCATTGGTCCCAAAAAAAGTGTAAAAAAAAGTCCGACATAACTGCCCCAATATCGCAGTCCTGATAAAAATTGCAGATCGCCGCCATTACTAGTAAAAAAATAAAAAATAATAAAAACGCCATAAATCAATTCCCATAGTTTGTAGACACGATAACTTTTGCGCAAACCAATCAATAAATGCAGATTGCAATTTTTTTTTACCAAAAATATGTAGAAGAATATATATCGGCCAAAACTGTTGAATCATTTTTGTTTTTTTTATTTTTTTTTTGGATATTTATTATAGCAAAAAGGAAAAAATATTGGGTTTTTTTCAAAATCATCTCTCTTTGTTTGTTTATAGCGGCAATCAGAATTGACACAGAGGTGATCAAATACCACCAAAAAAAACTCTATTTGTGGGAAAAAAATGATATAAATTTAGTTTGGGTACAACGTCGCACGAACGCGCAATTCTCATTCAAAATGCGACAGCGCTGAAAGCCAAAAATTGGTCTGGGCAGGAGGGGGGTTTAAGTGCCCAGTAAGGAAGTGGTTAAATCTGCAGTCTAAATGTTTACCTTAAAATTGAGCAAACATATGAGAGGAAAATGCTCAAAGAAGCTAAAAGCAAATGTGAGAGAAAGTTGTTCAAAGCAGATGAAACTGAACATGTGCTTTGTCTATGCAGGCCAAACTATAAACTTGCTTATAGTGTTTGTAAAGCCAAATGCATTTTTAAGGTTCAGACAGAGTAAGGAAAAATAGAACCCCTTTAGACTTTTTACTCAGTTGAAGCTCTATTAGAGGAATTTTACCTCACTAACTGTCACAGTGACAAGGAAAACAGGAAGTGAGGAAAAATCTTCAACAGGGACACAGGCAGCAACACAAAGTTGACAGTTCCAATCCTCCGCAAAAAAACAAAAAACAAAAACGATTTATTTCTGTCTGTGTTGCTGCTGGGGATTTACCCTCATGTTTAGTGTGATGAAACCGTTGTCAGCGGGACAGAAAGTGAAGAGAAATCTCTCTACCACAGTTTTGGATAGGAGTAAAAGCAGACAGAAGTTCAAATCCTTCCCTACTCCATCCAAAAGTAAGAAAAAACATTTTGCCTTGCCACACATTTTTGGGCAGCAGGGAGACTCTCTCTCCCAGATTCAATCTAATATCCATAATTAGAGAAAGAACGCTTAGGCTTTATGCACACAGTACGTTAAAGAAATGTCCTGAAGACATCAGTAGCTTATCAGTGATTTTTTCAGCTTTTATTAGCTTTATATTACCGGCATTTTTGCACGTTTTTTCGTGTTTTTTTCCCCTCAATTATTCTAAAACGTCCAAAAACATTGGGGACCACGTTTTTACGCATTTTTTGAGTGTTTGAGCGTTTTTACAGCTGAAAAACGTCTCTCAGAACCCACTGGTCTTGGGTTTTTTTTACAGCTCAAAAACGGCATTGCTAAAAACAGTTGATAACAGCCTATGTGTGCATGAACACATAGGATAACATGATGGAGGGTTTATTGACTGTAGAAAAAAACGTCTGCAGCTAAAAACAGCTGCTGTAAAACAGTCAAAAACATCCTATGAGGCCTCATTATTATTATTTATTTATTTCAGGTACTTATATAGCACTGTCAATTTATGCAGTGCTTTACATATACATTGTACATTCACATCAATCCCTACCCCCAAGGAGCTTACAATGTAAGATCCCTAACTCACATTCATATACTAGGGCCAATTTAGACAGGGTCCAATTAACCTACCAGCATGTCTTAGGAGTGTGGGAGGAAACCAGAGTACCCAGAGGAAACCCACACAGGCACAGGGAGAACATGCAAACTCCAGGAAGGTAGTGTCATGTGGTTGGGATTCAAACCAGCGACCCTTTTGCTGCCAGGGGAAAGTGCTATCCACTACACCACTGTGCCGCCCTCACTTTACTCATAATCATAATAGGATTCAGGGGAGGGCTGGCCCAGGGGGTAGGGTGGCAATTGCCCCCCAGGCCACCGTAACTTACATTTAAAATGGCTGATGGCTGCCCACTCACTTTTTTTTCTTGTGGAGGAAGGAAATAGGGCCCAGGGGCGCAGCCACCAACTAACTGCAGGCAAAGGGGGGGGCGCCCAGGGCCGGCCCTACCAGGGATCCCGCTAGGCCCATTGGGTGGGCATGGATGGTGAGCTGATTCGGTGGTTCAATGGGCCACTTGACTGGACTTGTCCCCCAGGCCTCTGGCTGCCAGCCCTCCCCTGATAGGATTTAGTAGCGATGCTTAGAACTCAAGAAAAAGGAAATTACTGATGTAACCTATGTCTATCTACAGTACCAATGCAGGTAAAAATCTGCAATAAAATTTGCTAATATTTTACTTGGAAATATAAGTGACCTGGAGAAGATTTTTTTTTCAACAAAAGTAGAGTTTTTCTGTTAATGCATCATTGTGCCTCTGCACTCATTCTAGAACATTTGGATATAATAGTGTTAACATTATAAATTCATTTGGTCATAGTCATTTTTTTGCTGTAATGTAAACATTAACATATGTGGATGACAGTCTTTTTCAGTACAACTAATGTTGCCATATAAATCATCGCAAGCTATTTCAGTTTCTTGGTGTCAGACCAGTGAAAAATGAGGGCTGATTGGCTGCTATGAATTACTGACCTTTGTGCATTGCTCTTGGCCTCATTAAGAAACAAATTGTTATTTTGGTCCAAATATTAAATGTGTTAATATGTGTTACTACACTTTGTGGTTATGTATCGGATATTAAAAACCGGTATGACTCAACTCTTTTTTTTTTTTTTTAATCATTTAAATTCAATATATTTTAGACATGCATTAAATACATACGAGCTATGCACATATCAATACCAAACCTTATTTTACTAGAATTGTTCGTCCAATATTTGATCCTGCAAACTTGCTTAATGAAACGTGAAGAGAGTTTTTGGAAGCAGGATTCAAATATTTTGGCTCCACTTTCTTCATTTTCCAGGGCATTTTTCTCACGGACTACTTTTTGGCTGTGAACTGAAGATCATTCAAAGCCAGAAGTACTAAATTTTGAACGCGCTTCCATTTCCCTTGCCAATCCCAGTTTCCTAGATTGTCTCCATTCACATACCAACAGAGGCCAGTCACTGCCAATCATGCATTGCTTGCCACAGTGTAAATCACATAAAACGTAGATTAGATGCAGTGCATAGAGGGAAGTCTTTCCTTCACATTAAGGGGTTGTATAATGGATCATTTATTTTGATTATTTTTTTTACTTTACTGGTTTTTAAACTTAACCACTTCAGCCCCGGACGGATTTCCCAGTTTAGGACCAGAGCACATTTTGCGATTCGGCACTGTGTCGCTTTAACTGACAATTGCGCGGTCTTGCGACGTTGTACCCAAATGAAACTTTTTTCCCCACAAATAGAGCTTTCTTTTGGTGGTATCTGATCCCCTCTGCATCATTTCTGATCATCGCTATGAACAAAAAAAAAGGCGACAAAATACAAATCCAAAAAAAATATAAAAAAACATTTTTTTTCATCGGTTTTGGCCGATTTATATTCTTCCTCATATTTTTGGTAAAAAAATCACAATCAGCGTTCATTGATTGGTTTGCACAAAAGTTGCTGTGTTTACGAATGATGAGAATTCATTTATGAGGTTTTTTTTTTTTTTTTCAATTTTACTAATAATGGTGGTGATCCTTAATTTTTAGTGGTACTGCGATATTGCGGCAGACATTTTGACACTTTTTTGGGACCACTGGCATTTATACAGCGATCAGTGCTATGAAAATGCACTGATTACTGTGTAAATGCCATTGGCAGTGAGGGGGTTAACATGGAGGGGGCGCTATAAGGATTAACTGTGTTCCCTCAGTGTGTTCTAACTGTATGGGGGCTGGGCTGGCACGGGGAGTGATCACATCCCTTCCCTCTCTGTCAGAATGGAGATCCGTGTTTACATACACGGACCTCCGTTCTCTCACTGTGGGCGCGCGAGCGTGCCTCCAGCCAGCGGGCGCTCATAATACTTGTTCTCGCAGCCGCTGTCAGATGACGGCGGTTTGCGATAACGAACCACTTTGCCGCCGTCAAGCCACAGCGGGCGGTCAGCAAGTGGTTAAAGAGTAACTAAAAAAAAAACAGCAAATAAAAACAATAGTATAGCATATACAATTGAAACTCAAGTCATATTGTAATTGAATGTTATTAAAAATGGCCTTTCCTTTTTAATCTGCAGCATTGTCATTTTCTGAAAATGCAATATGGCTACCTGAAGGTGTTCTGTAAACAGAATGTCTACAGAACGCCCCCCAGAAACATAATTTCCTGCTTGTGTGATTGACTCACTGATTTTACCAAGAGTCTACACCAGGGGTAGGCAACCTGTGGCCCTCCAGCTGTTGTGGAACTACATTTCCCATGAGGCATTGCAAGGCTGGCAGTAACAATTACTCCCAGAGGCATGATGGGACTTGTAGTTCTGCAACAGTGGAGGGCCGCAGGTTGCCTGTTCTTGGTCTACACTAAGATACTAGTCAGATATCAGGCATCCCCTACAACAAAATGTAATTTTTGGTGAGATACTCCCAATAGGAAATAACATCTACAGGGATGCAGACCCTGCAATTTTCCTCATTAGAGCCCTGCAGCAGTTGATTGATAATTATGAAACCCCACAGGGATTTCTTCAGAATAACAAGGTAAAGAATTTCTTCAGAATAAAAGGTAAGAATCTGCAACAATGTTTGTTAAAATCCTTGCAATGTACATAGATCACCCAGAGGGGAATGTTTTTTTCTCAACAAAAGTACATTTACTCTTTAAGATTTATATCTTTTTCTGAGATATTTAAAATCTTTATTTTTCAAATAAACATTTAAAGTCTATGTCAGGGCAAAAAAAAAATTCAAGTGGACATTGCAATAATGTAGCTTTATTATGTCTGAATTTGCAGCTGGCTGCATGACCCAGTGTCTCCCTATATCTATTATGTGCTCCACTGGTGACATCTACCTGTCATAGTTCCCTAGCTACCTTGCATTTGACTTTTCCATAGCTTAAAGTAAATTAAAACCCATCACGATGGGAGAGAACGCGAGAAATGTACTAAGAGGGTGTGTTCATATTTGACCTCAAATGTCTATAAGCTGTAGGTTGTTAAAATCTCCAATGTCTACCAAAAACAGAAATATCTGTTTTGACTGAAATTGCCTTAAAATGTGATCTTGGTGGAGGTTGGCTAAGAGGATTCTGCAAATTAAAGCATACTCATCTTCTCTGGTCATAAGCTAAAACAAGTGGGAAGCATAAACAAATAGCCAAAGGTCAAAGAAAAAATACATTATTGATAAAAAGGACATTAATATTAATATGATACTTACTAGTTGTAAAGGCACAAGGTTTTTTTTTTTACTATTCTATGCATGAAGGTAAAAAACCTTCTGTGTGCAGCAGTCCCCCCAGCCCCCTCCTAATACTTATCTGAACCCCCTCTTGATCCAGCGATGTCCGCAAGAGCCTTGCCCCTACAGGGACTCGCCTGATTGGCTTTTGGCAGCAACGGGAGCCATTGGTTTTCCGCTGCTGTCAATCACAGCCAGTGAGCCAATCAGGAGATGGAGGAGTTAGGGTTGAGCCACAGCTCCATTTGTGAATGGACACACAGAGCTGTAGCTCGGGCACGCGCTTGCTTGGGTGCCCCCATTGCAAGCTGCTTGTTGTGGGGGCACCCAGCAGGATGGATGAGCCAAGAGCGCCGGCATTGGATGCGAGAAGAGGACAATCCGGGCTGCTTTGTGCAAAACCACTGCACAGACAAGGTAAGTATAAAAAAAAAGGAGTTAATATTGCTTTAAATCATAACTAGAGTTGAGCGAACCTCTGGAAGTTCGGGTTCTGCTGGTCCGTCCGAACTTCGGGACAAAGTCCGGGTCCGGGTCCGGACGGAACCCGAACGATCACACGGACTTTCAAGCCCAGGGGTAACTAAAGTTACCCCAAGCAACAGGCACACTAGCAAGCCCAAGGCAGGCCTGGGCCTGGGCCTGAAACAGGGCTTCAAGCCTGCCTGGTCGTCTTGGGCTTGAAGGTCTCCAAGCGAGTTGAGATCAATACTAAATTTCGTTATAATTGAGGAAAAAAAAATATGAATGGAACAGACACGTCACCAAAACGTGTTTCGTCGGGCCTAACAGGAGAAGAGCGTAGGTTACGGCCGCGAGAACCGAGTAGGTAGGACGACCCACGGGGGTGTTGTTCGTCGAACGTTACCCCCGTGGGTTCGTTCGCGCACGGGCTCGATGTCGAGACACACAGGTAAGTGTTTACCTCGACACCGAGTTGGGATTGAGGAGGTAG
>BLSH010144960.1:921158-931694 GCA_018402905.1 Glandirana rugosa | reverse complement strand
TGCTATCTGTCCTCAGAGCAACAGCACAGACAGCAGTAGTAAAGTAATCTATCTCAGGATGCAGGATCAGGTCTTAAAATGGCTAAAATCTGTCCCTCACGCCGTCAGCTACCTTTCCCTACACTAACCCAAGGAGCATGTGACTGCAGCACTGTGACTCCAGCTTATAAAGAGGCTGGGTCACATGATGCACCGGCCAATCACAGCCATGCCATTAGTAGGCATGGCTGTGATGGCTTCTAAGGGCAAACCAGTGAAACGCTTGTTGATTGGCTGCCCTGCAGCTTCTCAACACGTGGAGTAAAATAGCAGAACCCCGGACCGAACCCGAACGATTTTTGAAATGTCCGGGTCCGGGTCCGTGCCACGGACACCCAAAAGTTCGGTACGGACCCGAACGTTACAGTCCGGGTTCGCTCAACACTAATCATAACTAAACCTAAAAGCAAGCACATGTAATATTATTAATATAAAAGTATACTAATGTGGTGGTTGCTTCAGTGTTCTTTTTTCAGGCTAAGAACTAGAAACATTGCGTCCTTTTCACTTTCTGTGAGCTAAAAAGACATCAGAATCCATGTTATATCACCTACTGTATGAAAACTACTAATCCCATCAATTACCTTGTAATAGAGATAAACAACAACAGATATATCTTTGAAGTTCAACTGTAAATAAATTAGAGCACACTGACATAGTGTAAGATCCTCAAAAAATCTTTAATAGGTTAAAAGAAACATATTGTGCTCAGAGAAGTGTAATAAAGACATGCTTCTCACATAATTCCATAAGGAATATCTCATCTGTTCATTAGTGCTTAACCACTTCACCCCTGGAAGGATTTCCCCCTTTAGCACCAGAGCACTTTTTGGCACTGCGTCGCTTTAACTGACAATTGCGCTGTCGTGCGACGTTGTACCCAAACAAAATTGGCGTCCTTTTTTCCCCACAAATAGAGCAAACAAAAAAAAAGGCAACAATTTTGCAAAAAAAAAAAACAGTTTTTCTTACTTTTTGCTAAAATAGAAATCCAAAAAAAATATATAAAAAAAATGTTTTCATTGGTTTAGGCCAATTTATATTCTTCCTCATATTTTTGGTAAAAAAAGAAAAAAATATATATATCGTAATTGGCGTTTATTGATTGGTTTGCGCAAAAGTTGCCGTGTTTAGGAATGATGAGGATTCATTTCTGGGGTTTTCATTTTTCTTTTATTTTTTACTAGTAATGGCGACGATCTGCGATTTTTAGCAGTACTGCGATATTTCAGCGTACATCTCGGACATTTTTGACACTTTTTTGGGACCAATGACCTTTATACAGCGATCAGAAATTTAAATGTCCACTGATTACTGTATATATGTCATTGGCAGGGAAGGGGTTAACCTGCAGGGGTTAGTGAAGGGGTTAACTGTATTCCCTGGGTGTGTTCTAACTGTGGGGGGGGCTGGACTGTTATGGGCATAAGAGATCTAACTGACCCAGTGACAGGGATCAGTAGATCTCTTATGTCCCCACTGACAGAGTGGGGAACCGCTGTGTTTACATCGGCGGTTCCCCGTTCTTTTGCTCTGGCAGCTCGCGGCTCGCTGGCAGACATCGGGCACACTCCTTCGGAGTACGGCGGGCGCGCGCGCCCCCTAGCTGCCACTCCGCAAATCAACATTTATTTACGGCGATTGGCAGGACATGTCCACACTGCCGCAGTAAATATACTGTGCGCGGTGTGGAAGTGGTTAAAGACCGACCTCTAATAACCTGGCTAACACATTTTGAGGCAGTGCCTCTTAATCAGAGCCCACACTCAGCCATGCAAGGAACAGGATGTGTGTTATTTGCAAGATTATCAGATAAAAATAAAGGGAAAAACTCCACCGAAAAATGAAAACGAAGGCAGCCACCACATCTACTGTAGGTATCTAAAACCTGCAATATATTAAATTTTTTGGTTTTGGGTTCAGATACAATTTAAAGAGATTAAAGATAAAAATACAGTACATAAGTAAGACCATTTGATTATCAGTCAACTATCCAGCAAGCACTGCATTCCACTCTAATCAAAGATCAATAAATATTATGCATTTCATTATGGCCCTTTGCAGCCAGACTGATCAAGAGGTTATGAGTCTCTGCTGGGTGGAACAACATTGCTGGTCATTCTCTGCTTTGTAATATCCTTGCTTCCAACTAAAGAATGTCGATAATTTGAGCAAAGATATACATAATTAAGATGGTAGAATTATATTAACCAGCCCCGGAAGGATTTACCCCCTTCCTGACCAGAGCACTTTTTGCGATTCGGCACTGCGTCGCTTTAACTGACAACTGCGCGATCTAACGAAATTGACGTCCTTTTTTTCCCACATATAGAGCTTTCTTTTGGTGGTATTTTATCACCTCTGTGATTTTTATTTTTTGTGCTATCAACAAAAAAAGAGCAACAATTTTGAAAAAAAAACAATATTTTTTACTTTTTGCTATAATACATATCCAAAGGAAAAACTAATGTATTCATTAATTTTGGCCGATATATATTCTTCTACATATTTGTGGTAAAGAAAATCACAATCGGCTTTTATTGATTGGTTTGCGCAAAAGTTGCCACGTTTACAAACTATGGGAATTAATTTATGGCATTTTTACTATTTTTTTTTTTTTTTACTGGTAATGGCGGCGATCTGTGATTTTTATCGGGACTGCGATACTGCGGCAGACAGATCGGACATTTCTGACACTTTTTTTGGGACCATTGAAATTTATACAACAAACAGAGCTAAAAATAGCCACTGATTACTGTATAAATGCCACTGGCAGGGAAGGGGTTAACCTGCAGGGGGCAATCAAGGGGTCAACTGTGTTCCCTAGGCGTGTTCTAACTGTGTAGGGGCTGGGCTGGCAGGGGCATGACAGGTCTAACTAATCCCGATGACAGGGATCATGCCCACTGACAGTGGCAATCACGCAGAGTGCGGCAGGCACGAGAGCACGCCCGCCCGCAACTGCAGCTGCACGGGTCACTGTTTATAGACGCCGATCTGTGCAGCGGAGCCAACTTGCCGCCATTTATGCACGCAAGGCGGCCGGCTAGTGGTTAAAATATATACAACCCCAAAACATTGCTAATTTCAGGCAGTGAAATGAGGACAGGAAAAATAGATTGCACTGTAATGCATTATTGTATGCATGGTGTGATACCATGCACTGCAGGTAGTGTGTACAAGCCCAAGATAAATATGGGTGCTGCCATTGCTGTTATTCTGAACCTCTGATTCAATATTTTACTGGCTTTCAATATGCTACTGACCTGCACATGGATATCTGAAAACTCAAAGTAAACTGAGATGTCCTTATATGCACAATTGTTCTGTGAAAAAGAATTATAGAAGAGGGTCAGTATGACAATCAGGCAACTAGCGCTCGAAGCAGTGATGGCTGGTGTTTTTTTTTGGGGGGGGAGGCAAACAACCCCCCCATGGGCAGCCGGCGACTCGGCACTATGCCCCCCCTTCTGCCAGTTGGTGGGTGGTGGGTGGCGCGCAGTGGATTGTGGGCAGAGGCTCCAGAGTCCTCAGTGTGGCAGGCTAAGGACTGCGAGCAGTGGCTCTGGTGACCTCAGCATGGTGGGCGGCTGGCGGCGGGCTGCGAACTCCGGTTGTCCTTTCCTCCACGGCTTCTGCCATGCATGTCTTCTCTCCTCCTCCTTCTCCTAGGCATCCAGTAGGATTACCTGACGTTTTGGCCAATCAGGAAACGGGTCTCAGACCCACTTCCTGGTTGGCGGGGAGGAGATCTAGTGTCAAAATAGCGAATTAATTCGCTATCGTCACACAACTGGCCCTGAGCCCCCCCTTTTTTGGAGCCTATAAGAGCCTCTGGCTCTAATCACGTACTTCAAAAAACACCCCCCCATTGGAATCCATGCATCCGGCGTCCTGTATGTAGATCAGGGGGCCGGACGCATGGATGGGGGGCCACACCAGTGCGCCCCTAATGGACAGGCCGCCACGCAACGTCACAGAAAGAGAAGTTAGCAACAGAAACCTCAACATTTTAATCAGTAAAGAGCCTAAACATTTCATTGATAAATAATAAAGAGGAGCTTTTCTGAACATAACTTTGTACCTTTGTAGTATGGCCTTTAAAGTATGCTGTAAGCAGCCTTTCTTCAGCCTAAAATGTCAGATTGCTTAAGGCTAAAGATAGCGCTCACCAACCCAAAAAAAAATGAGAATTTTCAAATTCTGTGATACTACTGAAATAATGAATTATTAATGAATTATGAATTATTATAATTATTAATAATGAAGAATGTACTTAAAATACCATAAATACAGTGCCTTAAAAAAGTATTCATACCTGTTAGGTAAATGGACCTTTCTGGCCGTTTCCAGCTTTCCGTGCGCGCTCACGCGCCCGTGCGCGCTAATGGCGCCAATAGCGGCCATTTAAGCAGGACAGCACCAGGAAGCAGGTGCTGTCCATTCTACAGCGTTTGTGTGAGTTTCCTTGCTTCCTGATTGCCCGACACCTGTTCCTGTGACCCGGCCTGTTTGACCCTGCTCTGAACTCTGCCTGCACTGACCCCGGCTTCCACGACCACTCTTCTGCCTGCTCCCTTGTACTTTGCCGCCTGAACGTTGCCGACCCAGCCTGTACCCGACCATCCATCTGCCTGATCCTTCTGTACTGCACCGCCTGCCAGTTACTGACCCAGACTGCCTTACTACTCTTCTGCTTGCACGAGCTCCAGCGGACACCTACCTGCCACCTGAGACGTGTCCAGCCCTCGTGCCCTCCTGTGCTCCTGAGCTCCCTGCCTGCACTACCAGGGACTCTTGAACCAGGGCGACAAGAGAGGTTACCCCTGCATAAGCCAGACTCCATCACCAGGTACATGACAATACCCTTTGAAATTTTCCACATTTTATCATGTTACAACCAAAAACGTAAATGTATTTTATTGGGATTTTATGTGATAGACCAACAAAAAGTGGCACATAATTGTGAAGTTGAAGAAAAAGGATAAATGGTTTTCAAACAGTTTTACAAACAAATATCTGAAAAGTGTGGCGTGCAATTTTATTCAGCCCCCCCCAGTCAATACTTTGTAGAACCACCTTTCGCTGCAATTACAGCAGCAAGGATTTTTGGGGATGTCTCTATCAGCTTTGTACATCTAGAGAGTGACATTTTTGCCTATTCTTCTTAGCAAAATAGCTCAAGAGCTCTGTCAGATTGGATGGAGAGCGTCTGTGAACAGCAATTTTAAAGTCTTGCCACAGATTCTCAATTGGATTTAGGTCTGGACTTTAACTGGGCCATTCTAACACATGAATATGTTAAGGGTCATTTTCCTGCTGGAAGGTGAACCTCCAACCCAGTCTCAAGTATTTTGCAGACTCTAACAGGTTTTCTTCCAAGATTGCCCTGTATTTGGCTCAATCCATCTTCCCATCAACTCTGACCAGCTTCCCTGTCCCTGCTGAAGAAAAGCATCCCCACAACATGATGCTGCCACCACCATGTTTCACGGTGGTGATGGTGTGTTCAGGTTGAAGTGCAGTGTTAGTTTTCCGCCATACATAGCATTTTGCTTCTAGACCAAAAAGTTCTCATCTGACCAGAACACCTTCTTCCACATATTTGCTATGTCGCCCACATGGCTTCTCACAAACTGCAAACGGGACTTCTTATGGCTTTCATTCAACAATGGCTTTCTTGCCACTCTTCCATAAAGGCCAGATCTGGGGAATGCATGACTAATAGTTGTCCTGTAGACAGATTCTGTGGATAGCTGGGGATCTCTGCAGCTCTTCCAGAGTTACCATGGGCCTCTTGGTTACTTCTCTGATTAATGCTCTCCTTGCCCAGTCTGTCAGTTTAGGTGGACGGCCATGTCTAGGTAGGTTTGCAGTTGTGCCACACTCTTTACATTTTTGGATGATGGATTGAACAGTGCTTCATGAGATGTTCAAAGTTTGGGATATTTTTTTTATAATCTAACTCTGCTTTAAACTTCTTCACAACGTTATCCCTGACCTGTCTGGTGTGTTCCTTGGCCTTCATGATGCTGTTTGTTCACTAAGGTTCTCTAACAAATCTCTGAGGTCTTCATAGAACAGAACTGAGATTAAATTACATACAGATGGACTCTATTTACTAATTAGGTGACTTCTGAAGGCAATTGGTTCCACTAGATTTTAGTTAGGGGCATCAGTGTAAAGGGGGCTGAATACAAATGCACACCACGCTTTTCACATATTTATTTGTAAAAAAATATTGAAAACCATTTATCATTTTCCCTCCACTTCACAATTATGTGCCACTTTGTGTTGGTTTATCACATAAAATCCCAATAAAATAAATGTACATTTTTAGTTGTAACATGACAAAACGTGGAACAGCTCAAGGTGTATGAATACTTTTTCAAGGCACTGTAGCATTAAAATGTTTGCAATATGTTTAATGTATAATATAACTAATTCACAAAAGTGAATTGTGTGCTCTACTGATTAAGGTACAAAATGGTTACAAGAGCCAACATTTATAAATATCTTTCTAAAGCCATAATAGCTTATCTCATTTTAACATTCCTGTTTGTGTACTGCCCTTTCATAAAGTAAATACTGTAATAATTTCAGCATGCATAAATGTATGTACAGTATATATATATATATATATATATATACAGTATATTGTATTGCCACTCTACAGAATTTACCACTAAAAGAGAAAAATAAGTTTAAGCCTTCAAGGCTTCCCTACATAGTAATTATGAGTCATCCAGGAATAAAAAAAAGGGAAAAACCTTTGCCAAAACAAATGAAAAGTGAATCTGAATAGAAATTCAGAAGAGTTATATTGAAAGGGTGTGTCACAAAGTCTCTTGCGGTGTCTGGAACACTTTTAATTCTAAGCATATGATATATGGATGTTTAACTGATTTGAAAAACTTGATGAGAGCTTTAACGTTTAAAGCCAATGCTGCCAAACTTCTAAGCTTACATTTCAGTTTTAAGACTTACATCTTACTGAAACATAGCTTGATTTACCAGGAAGCTCATGAATTATTTCCAGGATTTTCAAGCTAATTTGTGGCAAGGATTTGTGGGAACTTTTTTCACCACTCCTTTGTTTGTACACGTTTACCCAATGTATGCTACTACTGTAGATATGTAGAGGAACTTATCTCCCGACAACTAAACCAAGGCACCATCTTAAATTTCCGGCAATATGCAAAATGAAATGCAAAATCTCCTAGGTAAATTGTTTAATTCAGGATTGAAGATGAACGAAATTGAGAGTTTTTATGTCTCCAAAATGTCAGTGACAATCATGAGATTCTATCAGAATGTCACTATGATGGTTAAATGGGTTGGACTCAATGGAGAAAGTGAAAGTAAGATGATTTTTAAGGGTGTAATGGGCTCTAAATTGTTCCATGGTATGAAAGCCCTATCAATTACACTGACCTGTTTTTGCACCAAACAAAAAAATGTCTGATTATTTTATTTATTTGACAGCAAACAAATAAGGATAAAATTCACAGAAATGGAAAAAAGAACACTAAGTAAAATAAACTGCACTAAATACACCATCAACATCCTCCAAATAATCTTTTTTTTTTCTTCAAATTTCTCAATGTGCAAAAGTTTCTGCTTCAGCAAAATTTTTCGGCGGTGAGATCAATTAACCAGAAACAACTCTGCTCATCCCTACTCAGAATCTTTAGCACTGGTTCTTAAGAAATGGTATGTGTAGCCAAAATGGCCCTTCTGATAGGCTCAAAAGTTACTTCTGGTTGCTGTGGTAGACTTCACTAGATATTGATTTTAGTTAATATTAAACCATATATAAAACATATTCAAAATAATTTAAGTTAAACATTAAGGCCTCATACACATGGGCGTATCTTTAAAAATAAACAAAACGTCGGGCCCGACGTCAAGGAAAAAAAATTGTCGTTTTTCGGCGTTATGCATCGGCGTTAGTGAGTGTCGGCGTCAATAGGCCTTTTAAAAAAAAAATCATCCCTCTGCTATTTTTCAACCTAAAAACGTCGGCGTCAAAAAACGCCAGAAAACGCTGGTACAATATTAGTTGGCGTTTGTTGGTGTTAGTTGGCGTTTGTTGGCGTTTTGTGGCGTCGGCATCAAAAAATGCCAAAGCGTTACAGCCTCAGAACGCGATGGCCGTGGGTTCTACTTTCAGCTCACTAACGCCGACACCATCTAAAGCCTCATACACACGGATGTTTTTTGACGCCAGCGTTTTCTGGCGTTTTTTGCAGCTCTCCATGTTAGTCAATGGCCCCATAAAAACGCCAAAGTTTTTGAGCTGTAGATGGCGTCGGCGTTAGTGAGCTGAAAGTAGAACCCACAGCCATCGCGTTCTGAGGCTGTAACGTTTTGGCATTTTTTGACGCCGACGCCGCAAAACGCCAACAAACGCCAACTAATATTGTACCGGCGTTTTCCGGCGTTTTTTGACGCCTACGTTTTTAGGTTGAAAAATAGCAGAGGGTGATTTTTTTTTAAAAACGCCTATTGACGCCGACGCTCACTAACACCGATGCATAACGCCGAAAAACGATAATTTTTTTTCCTTGACGTCGGGCCCGACGTTTTGTTTATTTTTAAAGATATGCCCGTGTGTATGAGGCCTTATAGTTAAAAATGTATACAGTAACTCATGTGTTCTAGTATTAAATATACCCACTTCAAGCAAATCTTGAAATTAGATGTCTCACATTGGGGGTACTGCATAAATACTGGCTTTTATGAAGGGGTACATACTTAAATAAGGATAGGAAACACTGATCAACAGTGAGCAAGTTTCATTACCGGAGTCAAAGGGGTTAATTTACTAAGGGAATATAGACTGTTTACTTAGCAACGTGAAAGTTCCCATAGCATATAGAGACATGGTTACTTTACTATTCAGGGTAAAGGGACAGGGTCTATAAAAAGCCCCTACCACAGCTTGTGCTTCATTAACTTCTTCCCCAGACACAACCAAAACCTGAAGTGACATAATACATGCTGCGTTGGAGGACATTAGCAAATGAATGTTTGATGGTGTGCCTCCCCTGCACCTGGTGACACTTGTCATGCTGGTCCTAGGCATGCAGGTGGAGGTAAGTAACCCATGGGAGGGGACATCTGTGGAAGCAGTTGGATCACTTCTATCTGAAAGCTGGAAGTTGACTTGTAATGTAGCAGCCAGGAGTATGTCTAAAACTCCCATTGCTGCCGATGTATGGCATACATCGGTGGCATTGAATGGATTAAAGAAGTGTTTGCTGAAGTATTACTAAACACTTTAGCCCTGCTACATCATAGCCCTCATATCTTGATAGGGTGGGGTTGCCTCAGTGCCACCTTCTTGAGGATCAACAAAAAAAGATTACTATTGCAACTCAGAGCGTCTTATTTTCCATTGAAACAATGCTTGAAGGCTGAGAGTCATTCCTGAGGGCCAGTGACTCTGTCAAAATCAGAGTTATGCTGAATTAAATTAGAGTTTTCCAGAACCAAAGACCAGACAAACCCTGTTAGATATTTTTCACTTTTTGTCCTATTTATTTTACTGTTGTTATTGCCTGCTTTCTTTTCCTTTCATTAACATGATATTTCAAAGTAGTTAAGCTGATTCTTCAATTGCTTTTATCAGAAACTAAAGAATTCTTGCATCTTGAAGGAAAGTTACCATATTTTTATCTCTGCCTCATCCCTGTCTGGCGTGACAGTGGGTGTTACAGACATTTCCAAATTCTTGAAGGTCAGAATTGCTTATTACATCACTGTGAATGGTGGGGGCTACCATTAAAACATATGATGGCAGCTCCTGTTTCCTGCTTTCTCCACATTTGTTACGCAATAGTCTCCAAGACAAATAGATAGTGTGACTCTCCACAGCAGGAATACAGACAGCAATAAAAACCTGAAAGGGGTTTAACCCCTTATCATTCCATAAAAAAATTACTTTAGATACAGCATATTGTATTTCCAGAAAAAAAGAAAAAAGTATGGCACTTTGTGTTAATATTACAGAATAAATCCATTTTATGACATACTGAAAGAAACTATAAAACATTTAGGCCTCATACACACGGGCGTATGATGACCTAACGTTTTTAGGCGTTTTTTTCTGCCCCTAATGTTATTCAATGGGGCTAAAAAACGCCGGCGTTTCAGGGCATATGCAATCCAGTAGTATGCGGGCACACATACTCCGGATTTACAAAATATCAAAGAAAGTCATACAGTATTTTACCTAAATAAGACATTATAATTGTGTTTCACGGTATGAAAAAAGAAAAAAAGACCTTTATGTTATACGACATAGATTTCATTAAAAAAATACCTTACTATTCCCCAATTTGGGGAAAGTCCAAAAATAACGACAGACATAAGGACGACACCTCTCAGTGTGATAGATAAACAGAACCTCTGATAACGCATTGTTTACACCTCTTTCGTCCTTTGTCCTCGACGGTAGTATACAAAATTACCATCGGGGGTGGTAAGTGTCAC
>BLSH010144960.1:900688-915391 GCA_018402905.1 Glandirana rugosa | reverse complement strand
TCCTCCTCCTCCAACGCTCTCCTCCTCCGCAACCTCCTCAAGATGATCAGCAGAATCGCCTCATCGACCTTTTGCATGAATGGATCCATGCCAAAAGAATCGCTAAAGACTCGCAGAAAAACGCACAAAACTCAGAAAAAACCGCCAAAACTCCAAAACACTCACAACACTCTCTCCTCACTCTCTCCAACCAAAATGGCATCGTCACATGGTCTCCAACGTTTTTTATTGTGTTCCATTTGCATTGTGGGTAATTTGGGAGTGAATATATTGTTGTGGGATGTCTCTTTAAAAAAACGCCGATTGACGCCGACGCCACGAAACGCCGCTAAACGCCACGAAACGCCGATGAAAAACGTCGCAAAACGCCGACGTTTTTAAGCCGACGTCGCCTGGCGTCTCTTCTAATTAATTCACATACGCCCGTGTGTATGAGGCCTTATACTTTATCAACTGAAGAACAGTGTGAGCATCATTTTGTTTTTTTAACCATTAAGGGCCACAAAGTAGGATCAAGAAGGTCACACCTGGCCCCCAAAACACATCTGTTTGACATACCCATCCTAAAAGAACTAGGTCTACATTATTATCCCAACAGATTTTATTTTTAAAGTATAACAAATGTTGTTAAATTTTACTTTTGTAGTGCTGTCCATTTTTAGCTGGTGTTTCGGGAGTGTGATCCTCTAATAGCTTAGGAAAGAAACAGGATAAAAAAAATCAAGCGTATTTACCAGCAGACTAAACTGAAATCTCAGATGACACTTGGCAATGACACACAGCTATGGGACTTGATGTCATCAAAATTTTATGGCTAAGAATAGAAATTCATATATAATTCATGCCACTCAGGCACAAATAAAATACGGAGGAGTGCAATGTATTCACTCAAGCCACCTCTGCTGCCTCCTCTACAGACCTTACCATGTTTTCGCCGTTTTTTTTTTAAAAAGGGAAAAAACTTGTATATACATCACTGTGGAAGCAAAATATTTGGACATTAAATAGTAATTAGACCATAAAACACTGACGAATTGTTAGTGATATATTTCTCCTGACTCCTCGGCTGGAGCTTGTTGTTACACCCTCTCTATGGTATTATTCTGAACAATCCTTTGAAAATCTCCAGCATGTTGTGAGACTGCCATGACTGAAATGACACATTTTACCTTTACTCTAACATTATATCACTATACTTTTAAATTTGTATTTCTTGTGATAAACCACATACGCACAGTATGGACCACGGGATAAGGGTCAAGAAATGCTACACTATATGGAACAATGTATGTAGGCACCTCACCATCCCATCTTTACAGCCAAGAGTATGTAAGAACTCCTTCAATTTCTTGAGTTCTGGTATTTCTAGTGAAAAATAATGGAAATGTTGCAGCATGCAAACTTATTTTAGACAACTGTACACTTCTGACCTCATAGAAACAGTTTGGGGAAGGTTTTTTTGTTCCAGCAAGACAGTGCCCCTATGCAAAATGTCAGGTCCACAAAGATATGGTTTGACAACCTTAGTGTAGAGAAAATCAAATGGGCACAAATTCCCACCGACACTGCAAAATCGTGTAGAAGGCTTTTCCAGAAGAGTGAAGGCTGTTAAAACTGCCATTATTCAGCCATAACATGAGTCTAGAACATGTTATTCACTCATTTTCATAAACACTGTTAACATCACAGCACAGGTTTGTCAAGTTGGAGTTAATTCAGAAAATACATGACATTATAAAAGTATCTAAACAATGCCCGTTTAGACCCTTTGTGTGTTTTTAGTGGACAGTCTATAAGTAGGTGCAGTTTACTTTCTCTACTGCAGGTGGCACTCATCCCTTAGCAGCATTGCAGAGGGAGAAGAAGCCAAGAGGAACATGGTTCCTTTATGGTTTCCTGGGTCACTGGGGAAGCTATCCAATTGGATGTGGCTACCCCCTGTGACTCTGACGGTCTTCTTGGGTCAGGAAAAGTCTATTTAAAAACTTGGCTCCCGGGCTTGGCATGCATTTCGCATGTGGCTAGTGTAGAGACAGGTCACCCATCTGTCTTGGACAATGATCAGCATTAGGGAGAGGTTCCAGACAAGTAGAGAAAGGATATAGGCATGCCATCCTTCCTGGAGACCTCCCCATTTGGGTACAGACCGGCCAGGCCTCTTAATAGCCCTCAAGACAGACGCTGTCAACACATGCGAGACCTGCTCTATTACACAACGCTGTTACATTCTGCAAGTGTTCCTGGTTGGATGCCTGCCTTCTAGACTTGTTGTGAATTGCCGAACTTTAACTTTAATACAAGTTCTGTTTTCTACAACTGGACTCTGAGTGTTTACTGTCTCCGCACCATGCTGCACCACCCTACAAGTCTATATTTCTGCATTGCAAAGATTGCACAGTCTAAGTGTAATGTTCCCACCTAGTCTGAACAAAATCTATGTATTTCAGGCCTTTAATTTTTTTTTTTTATATTAAACTCATAACTCTGATCCCATACCATGCCCATTTATAAAACGTTCTGCATAGAGAAAATATTAGATTTCAGATGTGCCTTATTTATTGTAAAATATGGGAGAGTTATTAATAATTTGGTACTTTTTATGTTGGTACAGCTTATGCTAGATTTAAAGCATTTTTGTCTCAACACATAGCAGATCAACAGCTAAAACTATTACTCTTACTTTGGATTCATAATTCAAGCACAGATATGAGCGTTTGAAGATTTTGTTCACTAAAATCCTAGCTATGCTGATTAGGCCCATTTCATTCAGTTGGACAGACTGAGAGGGTGACATCTCCACCGTGTTATATCTGAGGGGTCCTATCTATGTTGGGGGGTATGATCCATGTGTTCCATCCAGGACATAAATATTGGTAAAGTTTGTTTATCCTGCTTATTTCCTACACTGTTTTCTTATGAGTGTCTCACTTTGTAACTTCTGTTTTTATATACCCCATAACTTTTGGTGCCCGTCTGCCTACCTAGGGATATTAAATATAAAATGAATAAGAATTTTTTCTATTTTGATTACTGGGCTAATGTGCTGCCCAGCCCAGTTTGCTGGACAGAAAAGTGTACTTTGCTGACTAGAGGTGTAATTAGTGGGTTTTCTGATAAGCCCGTAAGTTATGGGTGGCGGCAGTGTAGGTTTTAGAATGAGCATGCTGCTTTTGATTGCTTCCTGTATCCAGATTTGGGAGCTTTGGGCTTTGGGTTATAATTTTCCAGTGTTTACCTTGTGCATTATCTGACCTACTTGCCCTTGTACCTTCATACCATCTTCCTTGGCAATGCCGTAAAGGAAGGGGGCCAGGGGGAGGTCAGCATGTCTGAGCTCCACCTTAAAGAAAGCTTGTCATGATAGAAGCTGCCATTGTTTATGCTGGTTGCAGGTTTACATGCTAGTTGCCTGGCTGTCATGCAGATCCTCTGTATTTTAGTACTTATTAGTCACTGATGAAAAACATGTGTATAGATCAAAAGTCCTGGACATTGGTTTCCTTTGCTGCATTCTTGTTTCGGGTCAAAGGCTCATAAAGTACTGAAAGCGGAGTTCCACCCTAAAGTGGAACTTCCGCTGGTTGCATTCCTCCCCCCCTCAGGTGTCACATTTGGCACCTTTCGGGGGGGAGGGGGAAGAGGACACCTGTCTTTAGACAGGTGTCCTTTTCCACACTTCCGGGAGCTCTGGCCAGCGGACGCGGCCGCTGACGTCAGAAGCCCGGCTCCCTCCTCCCTGCTCGCTCTGCTACTGGCCGCCTGGCCAGTAGCAGAGCGCGGCAGAGCTCGCGCATGCGCGGTAAGGTGCCCGGCGTGAAGCTGTACTGCTTACACGTCCGGGTTCCCTTACCCGCGATGGAGGCGGCTGCACCCGTCCCCCGATCCGAAGATCGGCGGCGGGTGCCGACATCGCTGGACTCCAGGACAGGTAAGTGTCCTAATATTAAAAGTCAGCAGCTACTGTATGTGTAGCTGCTGACTTTTAATTTTTTTTTTTAGCCCGGACCTCCGCTTTAAGCAAGAGACAGCCTGGCAACTAGCATTTTCTAAAAGAGTTTAACAGTGGCAGCCTGTATATTTCTCTAGCTACAGGTTTCCTTTCGTGTCCAAATAAATCTGGGAGTGTTATGAATGGGGATCCTTGTACAAATGTCAACCCTCTTCATGTGATTTTTTCACCAGAAGGATGTAATGGAGCTAATAAACAAAAACAAGAGCAAAGGCCAACTTGAGGCTTCTGTCAAAGCAGCCATTTAGCCCTTTGCTTATACTTCAGTATGCCAGTTTACATCTACTTGGCTCTCTTCCTCTTTTTTATGTACATCAGCCCCATAAAAGGAAACAACATTTGAAGTGGTGGTTTGTGGTATTTTTTTAACTTACACCAGAAAAAATGTCAGAAAGAATTCAATCTGGTTATTTTTGGCATCATTTTCAACTTACTTTTCCTGCAGCTTTTTAAAACTGTTTCAATATGTTTTAGACTCCTAACAGAACTGAGAGTTAACTGATGGGATCTAGAGGGTGTATAAGTTGAACCAATGCAATAAAAGTGAAACTAAAGTCACGTTTTTTTTTTTTTTTTGGTTAAAAATAACAAACATGTTATACTTACCTGCTTTGTGTAGTGGTTTTGCACAGAGCAGCCCAGATCCTCCTCTTCTCGGGTCCCCCTTCTGTGCTCCTGGCCCCTCCCTCCTGTTGATTGCCCCCACAGCAAACAGCTTGCTATGGGGGCACCTGAGCTGAGCTGCAGCTCCCTGTGTCCATTGAGAACTGGATCCATGGCGTGGCGTGGCCTGGCCCCACACCCTCTCTCCCTTCATTGGCTCTCTGAATTTGATTGACAGCAGCGGAAGCCAATGGCCTTTCGCTGCTGTTTCAGCCAATGAAGAGGGAGAGATCCAGACAGCATTTCTGGATCGAAAAGGAGCTCAGGTAAGTATTAGGGGGGCTGAGAGGGGCTGCTGCACACAGAAGGCTTTTTATCTTAAAGAGGAAGTAAACCCTGATGGGGTTTACTTCCTCTATATTCCCCTGCAAAGTAGAAGCATAATGGGCTACTATGCATCGCATAGTAGCCCATTATGTGTCACTTACCTGCAAACAAAGCCTGCAACATCCAGCAATGTCCCCTGTGCAGGCAGCGTCCATCTTCAGCCCCTCTTCCTTCCAGGGCCTCAACTCCGGCTCTGTGGCTGGCTGGAGTCACGTGACGTCACTCCTGTGCATGCGCACGGGAACCGCCAGTCACGGCATGATCTCAGTGAAGAAACGGCACGGAGGCCGTTTCTTCACTGTGCATGTGCCGAAATTACGTCGGCACATCTAGTACACTGTATATCTCCTAAACTGTGCAGGTTTGGGACATATGCATGGAACCTACAGGTAAGCCTTATTATAGGCTTACTTGTACGTTAAAGTGGTTGTCACAGATTGACAACCACTTTAATGCATAGAATAGGTTTAGATAAAAAACCTTCTGCCTTCACAATCACTTTAAGCACTTAAAAGAGAAGTATGGGAATGCAGCACCTGTACAGTGCTGCATCTGGGCCCTTCTATTTCTAAAACTGAGAACCGAGCAAAGACTACTGATCTCTGGGTCCTCGGTCTCCGGTGAGCAGAGAGCCAGTGACTGTCAGCCACCGGTTCTCTGCTCTGCCTCTCCAGCACTGTTGAGGCTTCTAAAAATTTAGAGTTAGGACTACATAAAATACTGGCGTGTCTTGATGGGGGTCTATAGCTTACATATGTATTTGCAAATGTGTTCAGACAGAATAATTCCGTTGGTTAGCAGGCTGGTCAGAAAGTTGAGCTGGGAATTTCTTTGGTTTTGTTTTGCATGCATTGCCCTTCCATGTGCTCCTTGCTGCAAAGGCCAGGTATAGGTGAGGGCAGTGGCCAGTTGTTTTTAACCAGAGCACCGGTCTGTGGGGGCCAAAAGTGGCTGGCTCAGGCTCTGCACATGCTGAAAGGCTGAGCCAGCTGCTGGTCCAGCTGCCGGTACCTGGGTGGATCCCAACATTAAGGTTGGGATCACTC
This sequence comes from Glandirana rugosa, assembly GCA_018402905.1. Lineage (NCBI taxonomy): Eukaryota > Metazoa > Chordata > Amphibia > Anura > Ranidae > Glandirana > Glandirana rugosa. Next base: position 909,346 of record BLSH010144960.1, on the reverse strand, counting down.
CAGAGCCTAGACTGGCTGAGTAACGTCAGCCAACAACAGACTTAAGCCTACTGTCTGCTGAATACGGGTCACCGAAATACACTCCTGTGATCCACCAGGGAGGTAGGGTGAAAAGAGCTTTAGCCCTACTCCTTTAAAGTAGATGTAAACTCACTTAGCACTTAGCAGAGACATCACCCTACCGGCAAAGTGCAGTGTAGTCAAAGCTATAGTATTTCGAGTAGCAACCTATGACTGTGAAAGTTGGACCATAAGGGAGGCTGAACGGCGAAGAATTGATGCTTTTGAACTATGGTGTTGGAGAAGACTCTTGAAAGTCCCTTGGATGACAAGAAGATAAAAACAAGTCAGTCTTGAAGGAAATAAACCCTGAATATTCACCGTAAGGACAGATTCTGAAACTGAAATGCAAATACTTTGGCCACCTAATACAAAGAGAGGACTCATTGGAAAAGACCCCAATGCTGGGAAACATGGAAGGAAAAAGAAGAGGATGACAGAAAACAAGATGGATAGATAGCATCATTGAGACAATGAACATGAAAATAAGCAAGCTCTTGGAGGCAGTGGAGGACAGAAAAGCCTGGCGCACTATGGTTCCTGAGGTCAGGAAGAGATGGACACAACTAAATGACTGAACAACAACAACAATCTCATAAGATTTAACAAGTTAAGAACAAAGTCAATGTTACTGTTCATTTTAAAAGTAAATCTTTTTACATTCACTTTAATGCCAAGAACGTCCTCTTTCAGGGGGAGTAGGGAGGGCTGAGCTGCTAAGAGAAATGACTTGAGTGACTTCAGTACTACTGCTGTGAACTTTGAGGATAAATTGCTCCACCGTGCCTGTAAATACAGAGTTCACTGAGGGCTTGTTTAAGCTTATTTACTGTTTTTCATTACTATGTAGACACTTAAAGTGACTCTAAAGCTAAAAGTTTTTTAACCTTAATGCACTTCCTGCATCAAAATAAAAAAAGGTTTTGTCACTTGCTATCCCTCTCTCCTAAACCCTTAACTGAGCCCTGTATTGACCATCGGTGTGCCCAGGTGCAGTTCTTCTCCCCTTGGAACCATTGGTTCCTGCTGCCATCAGTCAAATTCTGTGAACAGAGGGTAGGGAGCAGGGCCGATCTGTGCTGTGCATAAATTATATTTATTATTTTTCATTTTATCATTATTTCAAGAGCATACTGGATATATTAGATTGTTGCATTCTCTGAAATCTGTAGCCAGCGTTGTCATGTCATACCCTGTGTAACTAAGGATCACGCGAAATACTTTTTTGACATGCAGAAGTACCACCTAAAGCATTCATTCTATGCATACAGAATCTTTTGTGCTATATTAACACAAATGACATATGCTTCAATATTAATAAAGCAAAAGTGTGATTCTATTTTCTGAAACAGTTTGGATGATGCTGATTGGTTGTGACTCATGTCACTTTAATTCTTAGTTGTCTCAGTGAGGGCTTGGAATGACTGCTTAAAGGGACACTAATCTACAAACACATATTGACCTAATAAAATTTTTATCTTTCAGCACACAGAAATGTACATAAAAATGTCACCAACTTGTGACAGTAATATATACATCCTAAATTAAAATTAAATATGCCTGAGTGTTAACAGCCTGGGTAGACAAACACTACAGGCTGTCTGTGCAATATAGTTACCTAAACAGCAACAAGCAGGCTAAATCAGTCTGGGAAATGGTAATGCTGATCAGGAAACACAACCATACTGCTATGCCTCTATGAGAGCTGTGGACTACTAAAATTTGGGAACAAAATAGAATGTGGCCTAGTACACCCAGTGATGTGCCTCCATCATTTCATAATATCTCCATACAACCAATTTATTTGTCCTGAGACTTTAAACGAAGTACAGCACATACATCCGATAAATAATTTGTTTCCAACATTGTTGTTTAATAAATGAATAAATATTGCATACAAAAAGAGCATACAATGGTAACAAGCAGGTTTGAATCCATATTATTGTGTTTCATACAGTACATAATTAAGCATAATGTTGACCATATTTATTTATTTCAGGTACTTATACAGCGCCGTCAATTTATGCAGCGCTTTGCATATACATTGTACATTCACATCAGTCCCTACCTTCAAGGAGCTTACAATCTAAGGTCCCTAACTCACATTCATACATAAACATACTAGGGACAATTTAGACAGGATCCAATTAACCCGGAGGAAACCCACGCAGGCACAGGGAGTACATGCAAACTCCAGGCAGGTAGTGTTATGGTTGGGATTTGAACCAGCGACCCTTTTACTGCTAGGCCAAATTGATAACCACTACACTACTGACCATATACAATGCAACTGGCAATACATGATTAAAACAAAAATTGCATCTATAAACTCAATGTGTTTCGTGACTCTTTGTTCACTCTTCAGAAGTAGATGCATGTAAAGTATCTGTAAGATAAAACATCAGACATTGAGTTAAACCAGGGAACACACTGTCCATTTTCACTGGTATAGGATCAAAGTCTTTTAGAAAATAAGGATTTTCAACTACAGAGAATTAGTGTAGCCACACACTCAAAAGCAAATGATAAAAATTAAAAATTTTCAGCACCAAAGTTTTGGATGTTCAACGCGTGGGAGGATGCAGCACGGTGCAGCGGCAGTAACTCACACACACAAACATGATGCACATTTGCAGCGTTTCTGAAATGCATGACTAAGCACGCATTTTCTTTGCAGTTTGCCATGCATTTGGAAACACAAAGATGTGAATGGAGCCTCATTGTTCTTATGTAAATGCACCAATTTCACTTTCAGGCCACATTCACATGTAGTACATGTGTAGTGGGAGTACATGTTTTTTGGCTCGTTTTTTTCAGTGACACACATAATGTAGCTGGTTTATTTCAATGGGCTGCACTACAAGTGGCAAAGTAGTTCATGGGACATTTTGGCATGGTGCAAGTTGCATGCTTTTTACTGCGTGTTGCACTGTGTTGGTCATCCATTTTTCCATGTGGCAAAATGTGCGTTTGCTTCTGTGTTTGGTGTGCCGTTAACAATTAATGACACAGAAAGACCAACTAGGTAATTTTAAGTGTATAAAGGTGGCCATACACTATACAACCTGATTGTATAATCTCTGTACAATCTCCTTTATATCTACCAAAACTATATGATAGGGGGACACACAATCTATCTAATCCCTCTGTATCCAATCAGGCAGGCCCCAGGGAGTTTAGCATGCGACTTGGGACTGTCTGAAGTGATACTGGCTAAGCTAGGCAAATGCACGTGTGGAGAGATGCCGGAGATCCTGTGCAAACATAGTTGATGGGTGAAGGGTGTGTGCACATGAGGTCAGCTGGTAAACTCCTTCCTGTGCCTTACTGGATGCTCCTTCCCAACTATACATACCAGCAAGTGATGAAGCTTTCTAAGAAATACAGCAAAGTCTAGGGTAAGACATTGTTCTCAAAATCAAAGAAAGCTTTTATTTTTCTGCAACCGAAGTACATTAAAGGTATATTGGTACATAGGGGAGCTGGATTTTAGAAAAAAAGGTGAACTTAGCCTTTAAGCAATGATTTGGAAAATCTAACACCAGAATTTGGACTGTGCATGTATTGTTCTGCTTTAATGGAACCAAGTAAAGAAGTTTATTTACAACAAAGAGCTTCTGTGTGGTAATCAAATGCAGAAAGAGTTCAATACAGCCAAGAGAAATGCGTGCTTTACTAGTGCAAACTTGGTCAGCTCTGGAGTGGCTGATAAAGGAAGAGCAGACCCCCTCATGTAGCATGCCTCAGGTGGTCTGGGCCCCTATGTTTAATGGGTCCTGGGTGAACAGTTGGGCTTCTGGAGCTTCTATCTGGACCACATGTTAAACATAGGCCTATATATGTAAATACTGCAGGCAGGAAGGGGATAAATGTGAAGTGATCAGAAGAATGGGGAGAGTAGGTTTAGGACCGACAACTATGCACATGAAAGTACAGGGCTGGTGTTAAACTATTTTGCATCCTAGGCATGATCAGCTACTTGCGCCCTCCACCAAAAAAAAAACTTCTTTACTATATATCTGGAGTACCTGGTCTGTCCATTCCTGCTCAGTCCTGCCTCCCAGCTCAGTACTTCCACAGTTCCATCTGGCTGAGTTTGTCTGTTCCTGCATCCTCCAATTCTCGCACCAGTGGGGGCACTAGGGTTGGTATCACCTGGTATGGTAAAACATGGCGTCCCCCCTCCCTCAGTACAGACCCTTCTCCCTCAGTACACACGGGGTACAGAGAGGTTCTCCACTAAGTATAGCCCTCCCCCTCAGTACACTCACCCCTCTCCACTAAGTATAGACCCCCCCCCTCAGTACAGACCCATCTCACTCAATATAGACCCCCTCTCCACTAAGTATAGACCCCTGTGCCCCAGTCCAGACTCCCCTTCACAAAGTGCAGACCCCTCCCTCAGTTTTGACCCACCTCTCTCAGTATAGATCCACCTCCCTCAGTTCAGACCACCCTTCTCTACTAAGTATAGACCCCCTCCCTCAGTATAGATCCCCTCCCTCAGTACAAACTCCCCTCTCCACAAAGTATAGACCCCCCTCCCTAAGTACACACATCTCTCTATACTTGTGCTAGTAGGTAGGTGAGGGGGTCTGTAATGTGCTGGGGGAACATATTGGGAGATGAGAGGACTTGTGCTAGTAGAAAGGTGGGGGGCCAGATATGTGCAGGGGGGGGTGCTTTGGGAGGTGAGAGGGCTTATGCTCTTGTGGGGGGTCAGATTTCAAATTCAATCCCCACTTCTAGCATTGGTTCTTTTCCCTCCCAAAGCACCCCCAGCACATATCCGAGCCCCAACAATCACCCCTCAATCTTTTTTAACTTGCTCATCCCCCTCCCCCTTCCTGGTCACACTATCCCCTCCTTCCTTGTCACTCCGTCCCCCTCCTGTGTCCATATACAATATAATAAATTACTTAGCACAGACCTTAGGCCTTAACTCAGTGTGGCTGTCCTTCCTTCAGTCTGTGTACTGTAGATCTAAACACAGCCAAGGCAAGGGAGGCGGCTTTGGTCCGCTGCCATCTGCTGTGTGAGACACAGTCGGGGACAACTCAGACAGCTCTCTCTTGAAGAGAGAGACTCGCACTGCAGGTCAGAGATAGACCGGGAGAGGGCCCCTCCAGGCACAGCACGTCCTCTAGTTGCCTCTCTGCCCCGCACCTGAACTCCTCCATCTCGGCTTGCAGTTCCTGCATGGTCCCCTGTGACCAGTGGCACACCATTGTGGCGCTGCCCCCAACTGATGTGCACTCTAAGCTGGTTCCTACCTTGCCTATAAGTAGCACCAGGCCTGTGTCAGTATGTGGTTTGGGCTGAACACCTGCGTGACACTCTGAAACCCTGTATGTATAAACGGAGCCCAGCTACATGTGTCTACGATATGAAACTAAGGTGGGTCACATTACAAGCGCATATACAAACTGAACATCAGTTTGTTATATGCTAGCTAGAGTTAGGGATTTCCATAGCTCTATTTAGAGACATCAGTTGCATGCATATTGGCCTGGAATGCAGGAGTCCCGTAACAATTTATCCATTCTTGGGTTCATTTGCTTTAGATGATCAGAGACTAAACATTACAGGCTTATTTGATGGGGAATAATGGCACCACATATACAGTATATCCCTTGTGTATATAGGCTAACCAGAATATATATTGATAGAACTATGTAGGTGCCAATCACAAAGACAGCATCTAAAAACTGCATTTTATATATATATGGTGGGAGATTAGCTCGTGGGGATCACTTTTCAGGGGAAAAGATACACTTTGCTACAATGTAAAGTAGTGAGTGTATAGCTTGTATAACAGTGTAAATTTGCTGTCCCCTAAAAATAACTAAACACACAGCCGTTAATGTCTAAACTGCTGGCAAAAAAAGTGAGTACACCCCTAAGTGAAAATATCCAAATTAGGCCCAATTAGCCATTTTCCCTCCCCGGTGTCATGTAACTCGTTAGTGTTACAAGGTCTCAGGCGTAAATGGGGAGCAGGTATGTTACATTTTGTGTTATTGCTCTCACTCTCTCATAATGGTCAATGGATGTTCAACATGGCACCTCATGGCAAAGGACTCTCTGAGGACCTCAAAAGAATAATTGTTGCTCTACAAAAAGATGGCCTAGGCTATAAGAAGATTGCCAAGACTCTGAAACTGAGCTGCAGCACAGTGGCCAATACCATACAGCAGTTTAACAGGACAGTTTCCACTCAGAACAGGCCTCACCATGGTCGTCCAAAGAGGTTGAATGCATGTGCTCAGAGTCATATCCAGAGGTTGTCTTCGGGAAATAGACGTATGAGTGCTGCCAGCATTGCTGCAGAGGTTGAAAGGGTGGGGGGTCAGCCCGTCAGTGCTCAGACCATACGCCGCACACTGCATCAAATTGGTCTGTGTGGCTGTCGTCCCAGAAGGAAGCCTCTTCTAAAGATGAAGCACAAGAAAGCCCACAAACAGTTTGCTGAAGACAAGCAGACTAAAGACATGGATTACTGGAACCATGTCCTGTGGTCTGATGAGACCAAGATAAACTTATTTGGTTCAGATGGTGTCAAGAGTGTGTGACAGCAACCAGGTGAGGAGTACAAAGACAAGTGTGTCTTGCCTACTATCAAGCAGGGTGGTGGGAGTGTCATGGTCTGGGGCTGCATGAGTACTGCCGGCACTGGGGAGCTACAGTTCATTGAGGGAACCATGAATGCCAACATGTACTGTGACATACTGAAACAGAGCACGATCCCCTCCTTTCAGAAACTGGGCCGCAGGGCAGTATTCCAACATGATAACGATCCCAAACACACCTCCAAGATGACCACTGCCTTGCTAGAGAAGCTGGGGATAAGGGGGATGGACTGGCCAAGCATGTCTCCAGACCTAAACCCTATTGAGTATCTGTGAGGCGTCCTCAAATGAAAGGTGGAGGAACGCAAGGTCTCTAACATCCACCAGCTCTGTGATGTCGTCATGGAGGAGTGGAAGAGGACTCCAGTGGCAACCTGTGAAGCTCTGGTGAACTCCATGCCCAAAAGGGATAAGACAGTGCTGGAAAATAAAGGTGGCTACACAAAATATTCACACTTTGGGTCCAATTTGTACATTTGCACTTAGGGGTGTACTCACTTTTGTCGCCAGCAGTTTAGACATTAATGGCTGTGTGTTGAGTTATTTTGTGGGGACAGCAAATTTACACTGTTATACAAGCTGTACACTCACTACTTTACATTGTAGCAAAGTGTCATTTCTTCAGTGTTGTCACATGAAAAGTTATAATAAAATATTTACAAAAATGTGAGGGGTATACTCACTTTTGTGAGATACTGTATATATCTTGTGTGTCTCCTTTAAATAGAAATGTGTACATTTTAAATAAAATGCAATGGGCTTGTATGTGTTAAATATGGATACCTAACCAATGTCTAAATGAATACAAACAAACAAGAAGCAGACAGCTTCTGATGATGTCCTATGACGGAACGCGTAAGTCGGAGCTTGGTGCATGATCACGTCACTTCCGGGTGTGACCTCCGGTTCTCACTTGTCTGTCTGTGGAACGCACGCTGTCCCAGACTACGATTTTAGGATTGGACTCTGTACATTTATCCCTAGCACTAATATAGTGCAACTTTCTAAGTGTTTTTAAAATTTCCCCTTTTTACTCAATGGATTCACGCTATGAGTTACCATTTTTTCTACCCACTTTTATGCAGGATCAACCTGTGACTTCTATACCATGCTGAGGAAGCTTCCCCCTGGATAGCGAGAGTACAAGCACAGCGGCTTACATGCGGGTTACCCCTGCAGGGGTGCTGCTATCTGGTGAGTGGTGAACTAAGAGAGAAGCATGAGTGATTTCACATCCCTACACAGAAGCTGTTTACTGCACAAGTCACTTTTTGGAGATCATCACTGTGGATTAAGGCAACTTTTATAATTCTGTTACCTCTGATGTCATGTGGACTGAGTTTCTGATACAATGAATTTATTCTTAGTAAAATGGACTATATGAACTTATAAATTTATTCATAAAGATATGATGAAATGTGTTTATTTATGAATGCACATTGCACTTTTTTTTGGAGGAAGCTAATAGGTATTCGATTGACAACTGGCATATGTGACTTATAGAAAAAATTGCACTTTTTACACATATATACAGGGCTTTTTTTCAGCAGGAACGCAGGGAAACGCAGGGAAACGCAGTTCCGGCACCTCCAGCACTGAATGTATGTAATGGTAATGGGTGCTGGGTTGTGCTACAGTGTCTATTGATGCTGGCTGCTGGGGGATCTATCGTTGCTGGAGAGGATCTGTTTCTGCATGAGGGTTTATTGCTGCTGGGAAGGTATATTGTCTCTGTAAGGGAGCTAGTTTTGCAGTGGAGGATCTATTGTTGCTGGGGTGGGTCTTGTGTTGCTGGGAGAGGTCTACTGTTGAGGGAGCAGTCTAAATATAGCTAGCAGCTGGAGGATCTATTGATGCTGTCTGTGGGGAGATCTGTTGTTGCTGCTGGGGTCTATTTTTGCTGGGGGGGGCTATTTTGTTGTAGGTAGTGCTTTGTTGCAGGGGGGATCTATTGTTGATGGTGAGGTCT
>BLSH010144960.1:840685-888338 GCA_018402905.1 Glandirana rugosa | reverse complement strand
TGTGTCCTCTGATGCTGAGCTGTGTACTCTGTCTAGGGTTGCCACATCATCCCTTTAATCCAGGACACACATTAATTACACAAGTTCTGTGGCTGATTAAGGTGGTAATTAAACTCACTTGGTGCCTCATCTGCATTAAATTGGCCTCAGAACCTGTGTAATTCTTATGTGTCCTGGATTAAAGGGATGATGTGGCAACCCTAACTCTGTCCTGTGTTGCTGGGGCTGTATACTGTGTCCTGTGATGCTGAGCTCTATACTATGTCCTGTGATGCTGTGCTGTGTACTCCTGCCACAATATGTGGAATACAGGGGATGGAGTGGCTGGATTCTATAAGGGGGGGGCTTATTAGAAGTAGGAGGGGTCAAAAAGGAAGGGCGGGGCCTGGTGCCCCCCATCCTAAAACTTCACCAGCTGTCTCTACCCCTAGACTCATTGAGAATTTAACCCTTGCAGTGCAGGGAAGTGGGATGCCCACTGCAAGGGTTTTTTGTGTAATTCCTGGAGTTACGTTTAAATGGTCCTGGTCTCTTCTATTTCCATTTGAAAGGCGATTCCTTAGTCATCTAGAATACTAATTGTTTTCAACCTTATATACTGTATAGAGATTCTCAAACTTTACTTACTATGAAGATTAGACTCCAAAGGTATTTGCCAAGTGCTTTTCCTACCTACATAAATCATAATGTATCCAAACAGCCTTGAAATTCTGGGCCCCATGGCAGTCACATGGTTTACTATGACTATTTCTGCACGTTTTGCCCAGAATGTCTCTGGTAAAACCTTGACAGTTTTAGCAGTCATGTCACATGGAAGTCTTCACAGATGCAACCATCATGACAAGAGGCCCTGTCACCGCTTTACACATACAGTGATTCAAATGCCTAGCTACTATTTCGGTTTTTGTTGTTATGTCCATAAAAGGGAACTTTTACAGAACATTATAATTAGATTGCAACATGTATGCTGCAGTAATGTGGCAGTGCACTAAAAAAATCTATATACACATTTAAGGGACATTTACATTGTGTATTATTAATAAAAAGTTGTTCTGTGATAACTCCTTTTCTGATCTTAGAAGTGTATACCTATGATTATTGTTATTTTTTTAATATATTGTTTAACATTAACCTATAATGAGAGAAATATGGGGTCTGCCATTGCTGAGCTCTTTCTGAAAATGCTTGTGGGCTGGCTGTTGTGTCAACCCTCAGGCATATACAAGAGAGTCATCAAGGGAGCCATTGTCAGAAATGACTGCTTTTCTGGTTCCCTACATTCAGCAAAGAGGTAAGCTTATTGGGGTTGATTTAAGAAAAGAAAATATGCTGTTCACTATGCAAGGGAAGCTGCACTTTGTAAGTGGATTTTCCCCTAATGGTCTGCTGATCTTTAAGATAAGGTAAGATAAGATAAACCTTTATTCGTCCCACAGTGGGAAAATTTCTTTGTTACAGCAGCATGAAAAAATAAAAACGAAATGCTAAATGCAAATATATAGACAATAGACATACTATAGTATACAAGTATATACACAACACAATGTATAAATACAAATGAGGAAAAAGTACGTATTGCAGGTAGTATTGCACACAGGTGGTATTGCACGTATTGCAGGTAATATTGCACGTATTGCAAGTGAATATTGCACACAGGTGGTATTGCAGGAAATATTGCACGTATTGCAAGTGAATATTGCACACAGGTAGTATTTTACCCAATAAAACAGTAATAACAGTGTGTATTATGGTTAATGGTTCACTGGGAGCAGCTTTGATTGTAAAGTCTAATAGCAGCAGGGAGAAAATCATCCAGTCACAAGCAAAATACAGTTTTTTAAATTTTCCTTGATTGAGTATTCTTTACAAACTGAAATGTCACCACACTTACTCTGGGGAAAACTTCCTTACAAAGTGAACAGACTATTTGCCTTTAGTAAATCAACCACATGCATGCTTACTAAGTATTGGAATGAGTATCTGACTTTACCCAGCTTCACAAGATATAGATCTTTGAAACTATAGTTCAATTGTTTCTCTTTCAATCATTTTTTATTGAAAAGTTTTAAAGAATACAGCGTGCGACTGCAATCGGATATACAGATAGCATAATATCGATGAATTGCAAGTCAGTAGCAGTCGAACAGCAAGTAGAAAAATTGTAGCAAATGTCAAAACATTGAGCATGTCAAACAGTAATTGTGCTATAACAGAAAAACAATGTAAATGAAAGAAAATGAATTCTGTGCTCCTATACCAGAGAAGTGGGCGCAAGCGGTTGAGAAAAATATATATAATGTTCACTATGCAAAACAACAAACAAAGAAGTAGACATGTGCAATTCATTTCGTTCCGAATTTGTTTTAAAATGAAATACAAAAAATTTGCTAATTTGGAAATATTTGAATTAACGAAAACCGGTTTCTCTGAAATTTGAACATTCGGAATTCGAAAATAAAAATGAAAATCCGAAATGATAACTAACTAACCTAATAACTATTACTAACTATGAAATTATAGCTATTGGAATTTCCTTTCAAATTTGTCTGTTAGTGAATATAACGAATACGAATTTATCCGAAGTTACGAATTATCCGAAATAACAAATGAAGCATCTAAACAAATGGAACATAACAAATTAATAATAATAAATAAATAATGATAAAAACTTTTTATTATTATTATTATTTACTATTATTATTAATTTGTTACGTTCCATTTGTTTTGATGCAGCATTCGTTATTTCGGAAAATTCGTAACTGTGGATCAATTCATATTCGTTATGTTCACTAACAGCCAAATTTGAAAGAAAATTCCAATACCTATAATTTAATAGTTGGTCATTATTAGTTAATTAGATATTATTTTGGATTTTCGGATTTTTGTTATTTTTGGATTTTCGAATATTCAGATTTTTCGAATTTCCGAATTTTTGAATTTTTCCGAAGTTATGAATTTATTTGAAATAACAAATTTCAATCATAATGAATGAACCGAAAAAAAAAAAAAAAGCCGAATGAAACCAAAACAAACCTAGGTAAATAGGAGGAGGAAAGGTGGCAGGGGAGAGAAGAGAAAAGTGGGGAAAGAACATCAGGAGCACCCCAACTGGAAACTCAGGGTCTCAGTGCAAGGAATGAAGCTAGTTCAATTGTTTCAAACCTTCCTGGAACCATGCATATTAACATAGTGACACCTTTATATTTTGTTTCGCAAATCACACATTCCATATTCCCAGAAAATGTGCAGCCCAAACAGCACTATTACTGATATGCATGTAGCACCCTCCTAGCCAGGCTGCTAGGTAAATTTAGTCAAAAACAAAAACGTTGTGTATTATTAATAAAAAGTCGTTCTGTGACAATGCCTCTCACTGATCTTAGAAACGTAAACCTATGCCTATTGTTATTTTTATGTAGACAGGAAAAAAATGTCCTATCTACATAATAATTTTGGGACATAGGTAGGTACTTTTTATGAGCATGTAATTTTCAACATATCTTTATGGTTTTTTTTTAATATATTGTTTCAAATAAACCTATTATGAGAGAAATTTGCTTGGCAGCTTGACTTCATGTTTTCGACTGTGTGAAACAACACAGTGTTACCCATTTGGACGAATAACTGGGACCGACACGAGAACAGCTGAAAAGTTAATTGTTGGCAAAAGTTTCTTTAAACAATGGTAAAGCTAAGAGTTGCAATAATGCGGTATTAAACTCAAAAACAAAAATTCAATATATGACAGCATGCCAGCCATTAGATGTGGTGGCTGTATTTGTTTTTTTGCCTTATTTCCACCTGTTGATTCTGTCAGTAAGTCTGTTATTTTTTTAATTGATATTATAGTCTTTTTAAAAAAAAAAAAACATATTATACCTACCTGGCCTGTGTAATGGTTTTGCACAGAGCAGCCTGGATCCTCTTCTCGGGTCCCCCGCCAGTGCTCCTTGCCCCTCCCCTCTGCCAAGTGCCCCCAGAGCAAGCAGCTTGCTCTGGGGGAACCCAAGCAGACTCACTCTTGAGCTGTGGCTCTGCGTGTCCATTCACACACAGAGCCGTGGTTCAGACCAGCCCCCTTCCTCTCCTGACTGTCTCACTGGCTGTGATGGCCAATTGCTCCTGCTGCTGACTCAGCCAATGAGGAGTGAGAGTTCACTAAGAGCCAAGGCTCTCATGCACATCACTGGATCATGATGGGGCTCAGGTAAGTATTAGAACCACTTTTACTTCAACAAATATATCCAACCACCAAGAGTCTGCCCGGTAGAAGGTGCCTCATCCCTGATTAATGTAGAAATAAAGGGAAAGGGGACAGGTTGGGACTTTGAGGTAGGTACCAAATGGGCAACAATACTATTATAAAAATACAAAAGTTTATTTCAGTACAATAGCTATGTCATAAAACACTCATATAAACAGGTACAGACTGGTAAATGTAGAGCAATGTATATCCATAGTGCCACAAGTCGGTACCTACGTGTTTCGACTGCGTAGTCTTTGTCTGGGGGTTTCGTTTCTTGGTTTCCACTATGGAATAAATACTATAACCACTATATAAACAAAAACAAAGAAGAAAATACATATTTGTTCTATAGATACAATATGTATGCCAACATGCATAGAAGCTGATAAGTAGTTGTAAAGATGCAAGCTATTGTATCTATAGAACAAATATTTATTTTATTTACATAGGCAGACTGCCATTCTGCCTTTCTCACGAACAATTGGAGGGTCCTGGCGGACATCGCATCTGCTGGACCCGCTGATTGGCTCCTGCTTGGTTGCCGGCAGCACGTGCATGTCCCAGACCCAGAACTGTCAGATCACATACCAGCTGCCCTGCCACAGTAAATCTATGGTGGGCGGCCGATAAGCAGTTAAATTGCTTTTTTTATCTTTTTTCTTTATTTATTTTTTGGTATCACAGTGCTGCTTTTTTCATCAACCTCAGTCATTTCCTGTCTATATACAATGCTCCAGCATTGGCTGAATATCATTGCTCTGTATGGCTTCCTGATATAAGAATTGCAAGCAATGCCTGCACAATATGTGTCAGCACAGTCACTTATGGCTGCCATTAGGGGTGTGTGTAACAGGGTGCCAAAGCAGGGCACATTGGTAGACAGTTGTCTAACAGGAAGTCCAAACAAAGTCTTTTTTCATGGAATTATCGACAGGTATTTTTTCACTAAACTTCCATACTGTAAAAGATTGAAAACGACTTTTAAATTGTGTTAACTTTTTAAAACTTATATGAAATTTGAGTCACTGGATTAAATCTACTTTAACATTTTTAAGTGAATGTAAGATTTATCATACATTAGGCTAAATTATTTTCTAAATGAGCTTTATTTTTCGAATTCTCTACACTCAAAATCCTCTTTGTATGGGATTTTTTAAGGCAACCAATGTTAAAAATAATTATTTCTTTATTAATATCCTTAACTATAAAAAGTATCACATTAAAAAGAATACGTTTATGTAGTTTCAAATACAATGCCTCGGGTAAACATAGACTTGTACATAATGGCATATATAGAGTACAAAAAGTGGTATTCCCCAGCTACTTGCTGTTAGATCCCACCTCTATATATAAAACACAGTTGATGGTTTCAGAAGTTGGGCACATCCAACGAATTTCAAAAGGATCAAATAGTATCTTCTTCAGGGATTTTTTTGCCACTCTATAACATAAACAACCTTTTCTTAGAATCAATAAAAACTTTACATATAATTACAACATAATATGCACAACAAGTACACTGCACAATCAATGCATTTAATTCAATCACAACCAACCTGCTTTACTGTCTGTGTGCTAGGTGTCTATGGGCTCATTTCACTGAAGGATATTGAATGCTATATTTGGGTCATGGGACACATTTAACCCAAATATCACATACAGTTGTGCTCATAAGTTTATATACCCTGGCAGAATATATGATTTCTTGGCCATTTTTCAGAGAATATGAATGATAACACAACAACATTTATTTTACTCGTGGTTAGTGTTTGGCTGAAGCCATTTATTATCAATCAACTGTGTTTACTCTTTTTAAATCACAATGACAACAGAAACTACTCAAATGACCCTGATCAAAAGTTTACATACCCTGGTGATTTTGGCCTGATAACATGCACACAAGTTGACACAAAGGGGTTTGAATGGCTATTAAAGGTAACCATCCTCACCTGTGATCTATTTGCTTGCAATTAGTGTGTGTGTATAAAAGGTCAATGAGTTTCTGGACTCCTGACAGACCGTTGCATCTTTCATCCAGTGATGCACTGAAGTTTCTGGATTCTGAGTCATGGGGAAAGGAAAAGAATTGTCAAAGGAACTGCGGGAAAAGGTAGTCGAACTGTATAAAACAGGAAAGGGATATAAAAAGATATCCAAGGAATTGAGAATGCCAATCAGCAGTGTTCAAATTCTAATCAAGAAGTGGAAAATGAGAGGGGTTTTGTTGAAATCAAACCACAGTCAGGTAGACCAACTAAAGTTTCCGCCACAACTGCCAGGAAAATTGTTCGGAATACAAAAAAAAACCCACAAATCACTTCAGGTGAAATACAGGGCTCTCTGAAAATATGTGGTGTGGCTGTTTCAAGATGCACAATAAGGAGGCACTTGAAGAAAGATGGGCTGCATGGTCGAGTGGCAAGAAGAAAGCCATTACTACGCAAATGCCACAAAGTATCCCTCTTCGATACGCCAAACAGCACAGAGACAAGCCTCAAACCTACTGGCACAAAGTCATTTGGAGTGATGAGACCAAAATTGAGCTTTTTGGCCATAACCATAAACTCAACATTTGGAGACGAATCAGCAAGGCCCGTGAAACACATAGGTGGATCGCTGATGTTTTGGGGATGTGTGAGCTACAAAGGCACAGGAAATTTGGTCAAAATTGATGGCAAGATGAATGCATTATGTTATCAAAAAATACTGGAGGAACATATGCATTCATTAGCCAGGAAGCTGCGCATTGGATGTACTTGGACATTCCAACATGGGAATGACTCAAAACACAAGGCCATGTTGACCTGTCATTGGCTACAGCAGAATAAAGTGAAGGTTCTGGATTGGCCATCTCAGTCTCCTGACCTCAATATCATTGAGCCACTCTGGGGAGATTTCAGACGTGCAGTTCATGCAAGACAGCCCAAGATTTTCCAGGAACTGGAGGCTTTTTGCCAAGAGGAATGGGCAGCTTTACCATCTGATAAGAAAAAGAGCCTCATCCACAAATACCACAAAAGACTAAAAGCTGTCATTGATGTTAAAGGGGGCAATACATGGTATTAAGAACTGGGGTATGTAAACTTTTGATCAGGGTCATTTGGGTAGTTTCTGTTGTCATTATGTTTTAAAACGAGTAAACACAGTTGATTGATAATAAATGGATTCAGCCAAACACTAACCACCAGTGAAAGAAAAGTTTTTGTGTTCTCATTCATATTCTCTGAAAATGGCCAAGAAATCATAAATTCTGCCAGGGTATGTAAACTTATGAGCACAACTGTATAAATATACATGGAAAACCTTAATTCACTATAGGTTTATACTGTATTTACCACAAAAATGAAGGGCAAAAAGTGGTTAGCACTTCCACCTAGCAGCACTAGGGTCAGTTTGAATCCCAACCATGGCACTACCTGCCTGGAGTTTGCATGTTCTTCCTGTGCCTGTGTGAGTTTCCTCCGGGTGCTCCAGTTTTCTCCCACACTCCAAAGACATGCTGGTAGGTTAATTAGCTCATGTCTAAATTAGCCCTAGTATGTGTATGTATGAATGTGAGTCAGGGACCTTAGATTGTAAGCTCCTTAAGGGCAGGGAATGTGAATGTACAATATATATGTAAAGCACTGTATAAATTGATTGCGCTATATAAATACATGTAATAAATAAAAAAATAAAATAAAAACCACGTCATAAATAGCACATATTCCTGTCTAAAAGTCAATTCATTAAAGTAAACAAATATATTCAATAAACAATTTGTGGTTTAGCCACACAATATTTTAGGAATGCATTCAATTACTAGCTGACTGTGAGCCAGTACCCGCTGTGTCCTTAACAACCAGTGACTCATCTGCTGTCAGTCGGGGATTCCTCACTGGCAGTAGAAGGTAAACAAAATAACTGACAGTACAATGAAAATAAAACTACTTGTGGTACGCCCCCAGTCCATACCAAGGTATAGATTTTGGGGGAGACCTCTCTCCAAAATAAAAAATTTCCCCCAAAATCCTTACCAGACCTTTATCCGAGCATGCAGCCTGGCAGGACAGGAAAGGAGGGGACGAGCATGTGACCACATACCCTCAACAAGGAGGGAGTGATTTGCCAGGGGGCACTGCCAAAGCACCTTGTCCCTATGCTGATGAGGATAATAACCTCCTACCCACAACTCTGGTCCTGTGGTTGTGTGGGAGAGGGAGGTGACTTATTGGAATCTGGAAGCCCCCTTTAACAACATTACATGATTACATAGTTTGGAAGGTTAAAAACATTACACAGATCCATCCATTCAACCCAAGTGTATTTAGTATTTAGTGTGCTTTTTGTTTTCTAACAATTTTCATAGCCTTGTATATTCTGTTTTTTTGAAGAAGATATCTAAACATTTTTGAAGATGTTGATACTCTTAGCGAATTACACTTCTTGAGGGAGGATTTTCCACATTTTTACTGCTCTAAAATAAAGAACCCTTTCTGCAATCTAACGTTAAACCTTCTTTTTTCTAAGCTCAAATCATGACCATGTGTCCCCTTACTGCCCTTAGAGAAAACAGTTCATCACAGTTATTGGAGTCACCTTTGATACATTTGTATATTGTAATCATATTCCATTTTTAAAAACTCTTCTTTAAATAACTGTAATCTATGTAATTGATCCTCATAGCTGGGTCCTTCACCCCCTTATTAATTTGTTGTCCTTTGCCAAACCAGTGTTTTGAACAGGGGTAGAATTATTGATTTATTTCTGGAATGTATGCCTTTTCTAATGCATGCATGCAAAATATGCATCTTTGTTATCTGTAGTTTGGCATTGTATGCTATTGCTATCTCTGTAATCTACAAGCACCCCCAGATCCGTTTTCATCACTGATTCTTCCAGGGAGCCCCTCCTAATGTGTAATTTGTCTATTTTTAACACCCAAGTGCATAACTTTACATTTCTTTATATTGAACCTCATCTGCCATATACTGTATCTGCCCAACCCCCTAATTTATTGGGGGCTTCCTGTAATGATGCTACATCCTGTGATGGAGTTATTTCCTGGCATAATTTGGTATAATCCGTAAACACTAAAATTGAGCTCTAGTTTCCAACCTCTATATCCATAATACACAAATATTCAACCGCTGGGTTAAACGAAAAAAAAATAGTGGTGTGTACCAGGCTTAAGTTTCAGATTCAGTGAGTTTGTCTGATCTACCTCCCACACTAAAGTATAAACATATATTGGATTATTTTGCCAGTTTAGTTGGTTCCCATAAGTTGGTGCACAATGAAGGATGCAGTCTCTTTAAGATGAGAAGAAAACAGGATAATCTCTTTAGATAATAAGGTGGTTAGCATAGTTCCCCTTTAATATGTGAAGTTGGTGGGGAAGATCTTTTTAAGAATGCTGAATGGTAAGAAAAAGTTTGTACTTGAATTGGAGTAAATGCAGAGTTCTGCCTAGCAGGAAATTATAGGGTTAACTCAGATTACCTGCAGTCAGTATTTGTAGAAACAGTTAAGAATGGTAAACTGCAGCAATAGATGGGCTCTGGCACATGTGCTGAAGGCACTGTACAATGTCCATAAACTTGAAATAATGTGAACAGAAAACACACTTGCAACAAGAGTAGTGTTAACTGGGTTAGGAACCCTCTAAGCCGGTCCTTATGCAAAGAAAAATGGAGCGACAAGCATCCTGCTGGGGACTCCCCTTTGTTCTTTGAAGAAGTGCAATGATGATAATGACTTCCCGATCCAGCAGAAAACAGCTCTCCACCAGTCTGCCTTCTCAGGATACCCAGCTTTCCAACAACACCCGTGCCTCTCTCCCCTTCCTGTTCCTTTTCTTTTATTTTCTCTTTTATATGTTCCCGCCCCCAGGGAAAGGCTCCTGGGCTGTGCAGCTTTTGATCTCAGCTAAACTGTTAGAAAAGTTCTGCTTCAAGCATTCAAGCTTCAGTGATCCAGCAGTCCTGTAAAAATTGTGATAAACACGGTTGTTGAACATTGCCATCTTGGGGTCAAAATAAAGATCTGCATTACATTAACAATGCACAGTGTTACAAACATTTAGGAGGTACAGTATCAAATACCTTAGCAAAATCTTGATAAACTACATCCATTGGACTTAACAATCCAATTTCTTACTTACCTCCTCATAGAATGATAACAGGTTGGTCTGACAAGAACAGTCTTTCATAACTCCATGCTGGTTGGTTGTTATTTATGATACCTTTATCACATACACATTTCTGTATAGAATACTTTACCATTACCTCAATTACCTTACATACTATTGATGTTAGACTGACAGGTAGTTTCCTGGTAAAAATTGTGATTCTTTTTTGTAAATTGGTACCACATTTGCTCTATGCCAAATCGTTGGTACCACTATAGCTGAGCTAAGCTCCCTAAGGACTCACAGATGTAAGCCATCTAGACCTAGTGATTTGTTTACATTAAGTTTCTCTAGTCTTATTTGTACCTGCTTGTCAGTAATCCACAGAGGTACTTCTGGTGAAACATCAATAATATTACTGTTACATAAATAGCTGAAATACTAATCCAAAAATTCACAGTAGCGCTTAATCTATGTTAGTGAAAAAGTTCAAACAAATGTCCAAAAGTGATATCAAAATAAATAGCTCCAAAAAATGAATGAATAAAGATAAAAGAGTCCAATAGTGCAGATGACAAGCAATGTCAAAATAAATAATCAGCATCCAGTGATCCTCACACCAAGAAGAGTCCTCCACCAATGTGCTGAAAATACACCCTTATGGAGAGAGGCTTATCAGCTGTCTAACAGTATTGCGCAAAACCACTCCAACCATGTCTCAATGATAGCCCAATGTCCTGTCAGCATTATCAATCTCGATTCACATGTAGGAGAATAAATGCAAAAAAGCACAGGGAGCCAGCGTCAATGAACCAGCAGACAGTAACTTTGGTGTAAAAAGTGCAAGATGGAAATATTGGTCAGCAGGTTGCCCCAAGAGCGGTGTCACATCCCACACAAGTGCTCCAATACACTTCTCCGCCCTCCAGAAGGGGCCAAAATGACAGGGAAAGACACTGTTGCTCCAAAAAGGAAATCTTCATGAGTCGGCAGAGTTGTGTGGAGACCAGTGTCCTCCCAGGCAGCCTCTTTTCACCATATGTGCAGTGGTATTTAGTCTTTAATATTACTTTTACGCAGTGTTAATTTTGTCAATGAAAATGTTTTCATCAAAGATTTCATCAGTGGCATTTTTACAGTGACAAAAACGAAACGAAAGATACAGCACATTTTCATCCCCTTACGAAAACTATGATGAAAATCAGATCCATTTTCGTTAACAAATGAAAATGGGACAAAAATGTGAGGCAGGGACATCCCTCATGAACTAACTTACGGTTTTTCACAGAGCTCCGCCTGCTTACGCAATTTGCTCCCAGCAAGCAAGTGCACCATGACGAGATGACTGCCAGAGACCTGAGAGTGAGAGCAACACTGTGCATTACAGGTCAGCCAGGCTGAGGCCTCCTGAGTCCCGACTCCTGATGAGACGACCACGCCACCAGGTGCAGAGCAGACTGTGAGTGTACAGTAATAACAGTTGTGGTACATTACAATTACAGCAGGCCTGAAGCCTTCCCTCGCATTAGACCACCGTCCATCCAGAGCCCACTATGAAACTCTGCATAACATCCCTCCTCTGACCACTGGCAGTGGCATCCAGTGCACTGTGGATTACAAGCCATCCCTCAGACCACCTTCCAGCACTGTACAGCATTACAGGCCTCCTCAGACCACTGACAGTGGCATCCAGGGCACTGTGCATTACAGACCATCCCTCGGACCACCATTCAGCACTGTGCAGCATTGCAGGCCTCCTCTGACCACTGGGAGTGGCATCCAGGGCACTGTGCATTACAAGCCATCCCTCAGACCTGAGACCACCATCCAGCACTCTGCAGCATTACAGGCCTCCTCAGACCACTGTCCAGAGTACTCTGCAGCATTACAGGCCTCCTCAGACCACCATCCAGAGCACTGTGCAACATTACAGGCCTCCTCAGACCGTGCATAGTGATTAAATCTGTATCTGTGAGTTTGTTCAAACCTTAATACCATAAGTAATAACATGATATTAGATTTTTTACTCCAGGAGTATATAATAAGTTTGGAAATTCTAGAGAAATGCTTAAATAATGCATTACAATTTAACTAAACACATTTGATTTTAGTTGACTAAAATGATTGCATTCGACTAAAATGTACTGGAGATTTTAGTCGACTAAAATACATTGACTAAAATGGGACTAAAACTAAAATGCCATTTTAGTCCTAAGACTAAAACTGAATCGAAATTTGCTGCCAAAATTAACACTGCTGTTACGACTATTCATCTGTAAAAACTTAAGAAGAGAAAACACATCTGCCTTTTCCCTGTCATTTGCCACCAGCTTACCTTGTTCATCCGTAATGAGACCTATCTGTTCTTTAATAATCTTTTTTACAGTTAATATATTTGAAAACATTTCTGTTTAATATATTTCCTATTTACTTTTGACATTACACTGACACTAACTGCCAGAATAATGTCACAATTAAAAATAGTGAAGCTAGCCAACCCTTTATAAATTGCACCACTTATATTTGCAGATTAAGAAAGGACAGATATTTGTGCAGAAAGCCAACAGATATAAGCCAAGTCTCATAACCATCAATGGGATTATAGGAATTCTTCCTCCTGGCAGCACTACAAGGCACTCCTGCTATTTACCATCCTGAATAAAGCTTTGTAAACCAGAACAAGCATGAAGCAAAGAAGTCACATTGTGAGATGCTTTGTTTACTTATAATAAATGACCTTTTAATGACTTTCGGTATACTATTACAAATATGTTCAAGTGAAAAAAAAATACAAGCAGATATAGAAAAGCTATTTAGCTCTTTATTTGAATGCACAGTACCTCCTAGGTTTCCACAAAAATAAAACTTAAATTACAATTATTAATTAATTAAAAGCAACTTTACCCTATTTAATATCGCTGTTTATAATAGATGTAGCAGGGAGTTGGCTATCTTACCTGCAGTGTCAGGTGACACTCTGCAACATTGCTGCAGTGAGATTCTTTCCCTCTAGTGCCAGCTAAGATTCTGTGTCATCACATCCTGCCAGCAAAGTGTTTACCACCAGGGAGCAAAGCATACAGGGAATTGTAACAGCAGAAGGAGATTGTGGCACTCTGGGAGCCGATCAATCAAGCACAGACATACACAGCTAAACCAGTTGCTCTGACTCCGGATGTTCCTCCTGCATCTAAATGGAAATACAAGTCCAAATAATAAGTGATGAGTCGGCACTTCTGGACACAGTCTTCAAGTCTTTATTGTCAAATAACCATGTGTATAAACAAATACACAGACGCGTTTCTGCAAAATAGCCCTGTTCAGGCAGCATGAACTGCTGGGGAACTACAACTACCAGCCTGCTGGGAGTAAAGAACAGGCTGCTGGGAGAGGATATAAAGGGGCTTGTCTAGGTCTAGATCTCTCTCTTGGGATGCCAGCCTGGATCTGCAAGCAGGGGCTCTGTGTTGGAGAGTGCTGAGGCTGAGTTGTGGCCTGCACAAGAAGAGTTGAACAATTTGGACTTAGGGGAGAGGTGCTGCCTCCCTGGTCCATCCACCACATTGATTCAGGTATCCACAGCCAGTCGGGGACATCCAGCCTGAGAGGGGGAGACCCCAGGTGCATATCCAGACGCACCTGCAACAACAGTGTGATGTGTTCCAGTGTGAGGTGACCAGTCGGGTCCCTAGAAGATCCTGCCTGTTCCAGGAGGTTTGTTTGGGCCTTGATCGCAGGATTGGGTGAGAGGGCATTTGCAGAAACAAGGGCACTACACACAGATTTGTATGTTGTATGGACAGTGTATACAGACACCATTGCTCTTAGTAACCTTGCTGACACATGTAGTGCTACAGGACATAAGGCCATTTACATACAGACACCATTGTCCTTTCACCCTGCTGAGGAAGATCTTGCATTCTTTCCTTGATAATCCAGGCCAGTTGTGTTGTTTGGCCCTGCTATTCAGGAGTTTAAGTGCACTGACGAGAGTAGCTAGTTGAAGAATCCAAGGCCTCATCTTCTTTCCAAGAGACTGAAGTTATTGGGCGATTTTGAGCGTTTGAACATTTTTACAGCTGAAAAACGTCTCTCGGAATCCTCGTCTTGGGTTTTTTTTACAGCTCAAAAACATCACTGCTAAAAACAGTTGATAACAGCCTATGTGTGCATGAACACATAGGATAACATGGAGGGTTTATTGACTGAAGAAAAAAATGTCTGCAGTTAAAAACAGCTGCTGTAAAACAGTCAAAAAACATCCTGTGTGCATGAGGCCTTAAGGTTTGTTCTGAACTCCAGACTTTTTGCCCTTTCTTCTGCTAATATACTATATGGCAGCTTCCTTCCTGTTAATGGTTGCTAAGGAAGTGGCTTTTTCAGCCATCTGCTGTGTCCTTAAGAGCCAATGACCTCACCCACCCCCATCTATTTACTGGTCAGTAATCCCCGACCATGTAAAAAAAAGGGGCGGAGATAGCATGACTTCACTGACCAAATATGGCCACATATTTGTGCAATGATGTCACCCAGGAGGCTCTGCCCCTTTCCTTTATTTTTAGTGGCGGGGGAAATGTCATTAGGCACAAATCAATAATAGGATTGGACATGTCCATCAGTTGGCAAGATTTTTTTCTTTTGCCAGGTATCATTCGTTGTGATTGATGTGGATTTGCATCTTTGGACACTGTGATTGACGATGGATGTATATCATGGGGCTTTTTTTTCTTTTTTTCTTTTATTTATATAATATTATTATTTTCTTGTTTTATTTGATTTTATGAAGTAACAATACAGTCAATACATATGCAACAATTGCGTAGGTTTAGATCTGAGCAAGCTTAGTCTAAGAGTACAGAAGCTAGATTATTAAAAAAAAAACAAAAAACAAAAAAACAAACTACTTCTCAAAAACTGTGTATCTTTTTTTCTGATTATTTTGTTTTTTGTGTAAATGAGTAGGGGTAATAAATAGTGGGAGTGACAATATCCTAATAAAGGGGATTACAGAATCAGATAAACATCCCTGCCAGACCAGCACAACTACAGGGCCAGGGTTGTGCTTTGTGAGTTAGGCCCCCAATGTTGGGGGAATGAGGCCTAGTATGTATTGTGGGGGCTGCACACTCATTTCCCACCCTCCTCTTCCTGAATTTTTGAGGAAGATCACATGCTTTTTTATTCCTGTTTTTTTTCATGGGCTCCATCTTAAGTTTATATAGATTTGGGGCGGGAGGGGACAATCACATTTTTTTTCCCCCTTGGTATTTATACTAGACTCTCGTAAAGGATAAGGGTCTGGTATGTATTTTTAGGGGGAACCCCATACCACCTTTTTGTGTGGGGTTCCCACATTAACACCTATACTAAACCCTCATCTAGGATAAGGATCTGGTATTGATAAAGGAAATTTCCCAGTTGCATTATTTTGTGATCAAAGCTGTAATTTACTGTGAATTTAAAAGGCATTTTCTTTCTTTGTATATCCACTCCCGACAAGCGACGTACCTGTACGTCGCTGAACTTTCGGTGGTTATACTGGGATGATGCAGCTGCAGGCATCACCCAGTACCGTTTTTTTAGAGCCAGCAGTCAGCTCTCTTGTAAAAGTACTAACTAGCCTCAGAACTGCACTTACAAGCAGTGCCCCCCTCCCATTGCCTTTCCGCGGCTTGCTTGGGCTCTCCCATCCAACCAGTTTTTATCGGCTCCCAGCTATTGTCCCCGTAATCACCATGAATGCCAGAAGTGGGCAGCAATTTCAGCATCAGACCTTCTCTGTAATTCTAAAGTGGTAACCCATAAAGGCATTTAAAGCATCACCTATGGATAGTAAAATGTACATTGTTTGTCGTTGTTGCACAGGCGTGCGTAATTTTAAAGGGTGATATGTTTGGTATCTAGTTACTTGACATAACATCATCTTTTATATTTTACACAAAAATCGGGTTATGTATTGTGTTTTTTTGCATTAGTTTACAAAAAAGTGTATTTTCTCCCAAAGGATTGCATTTGAAAAACCACTGCGCACATACCGTGTGACATAAAAAAATGTCAAAACCCTCCAATTATTCTCTAGGGCCTCTGCTTTAAAAAATATATAATGTTTAGGATGCTAAGTAGTTTTCAAGCAAAAAATACTGATTGTGAATACTAGCTCTGGAAGATGATATGTCAATTTTGCTATAGTAGATTGTACACATTGTACAGATGCGCCACTTGACAGGCAGATGCAAAGTATCCCTCAGGCATGTTATTAATTTTGCAATTTAGCGTTTCACTTATAGCAATATTAAAATTGTTGCTGCCCGCCAAATGCAATTTAAAACATTTCTTTGGCCAATGCTGTTTTTTAACATGTGGCTCCCATTGACATTAGTACGGTTCAGATTCGGGACCCAAACTGTATTCATGTTTTGCAAACTTGCCTTAAACTGAACAAGAAACTCTGTACAAGCTCCAAGTCAATCTAATCAGAGCTTACACAGGTCAGGCTAAGAATTCTTTTACCTTCCCTATGTGACTAAGCTAAATATTGGTTCATAAGACACCCAGGCCTGCATTGTGATAGGTTCCTGAAGTTCCTGCACAGCACGGTCATCTCAAGTGTGGGCATCTGAAGCCACGGTGTCCTTCTTCCTGAACTACCCAGCATGCACCTGCTGATCTTGCGCATGTGCAGTGCGGTGCAATCTTGGTCAGCTTGACATGGCATGGCTCCAGTAACATTTAACATTGACTTCTATGGAAAATCTTGGTCTTGTTAAATGTTACTGGAGCCGTGCCATGTCAATCTGACCAATATCTCCCAGGAGCCAATCTAATGCCGGAAATGACGTACGGCGCCATAGCTTCTAAAGGCAGAAGTGAACTTCGATATAGGCATAAATCAGGTAAGTGAACAGAAAAAAAAATGCCAATTCATTTTAAGGATGCACATTAGTGCTGCATGGTGAGGAGCGAAAAATGTGGATTAAACTCCACTTTAATACAGAGTTGAGAATACCTAACTTAGACACTGACTCCAGGTAATTTCAACAAGGTGACATTAAAATGGACCTGTTCTGCTTCTGTAATCTAAGTATTGAAAATGTGGCTTCTATAACTGATCCAGTTGTGGTGAGACAGCTTAACTCACATTCTCAGTAGCTTGCGTGACAGTGACTTGATCCAAATGACATCTTGCAGATCGTAGAAAGATTTAATCCAAAAACCTGTGCAGATCATAACAGATGAACATCAGATAGGTCAACAAAAATCATAGTGTGTCTAGCTCCAGCAGAATGGAATACTTAAATTATTAACCAAATTGGTCTACCAACGAAATACTTGACTGTTCATGATGCCTGGCATGATATTTAAAGTTGACTACACTAATAATTTAGATGAATGGGTCACTTTATCCAAATGTGATATTCTAGTTTTAGTTAGAGCTCAGTTGGATGAATGGCCGCAAACATTTTTGTATTGCTTTGGATTGATCTGTTCCTGACCTTACTGAAGTTTTGACCATTCCCAACAACCTTGTGGTGCCCCCATGCTTCTTTTATTAAATCTCAACTCCAATAGGGAGGCTAAGATCTTTTTGTAATGACTGCAGGAGACTTGCAGTCTTGGAAACTCAGGGGTTGATTTACTAAAGCTGGAGAGTGCAAAATTTGGTGCAGCTCTGCACAGAAACCAATCAGCTTCCGGGTTTTATTGCCAAAGCTTAATTAAACAAGCTGAAGTTAGAACGTGATTGGCTACCATGCACAGCTGCACCAAATTTTGCACTGTCCAGCTTTAGTAAATCAACCCCTCAGTCTCAAAGTTCTCACCAAAAGTCCATGAGAGACATAAGAAACTACTGATTGGACTCACTATTTAAACGACTAATCAGCAGTCATCTCACATTGTTGAGACAGAATTAACTAATATAATGCCTACAGCCCTACCTAAAAAACACATACAACAACTACAACCATCTTCTTTATTCCACATAAACCCCTGTGTCTGTCTATGTCTTGGAGGTCTTGGGTCCTTGGAAAGTGTACACATGCTAAATAATCTAGAGCCCTGAGCCACAAAAATTACTTTAATTGCTCCACTAATGTGATTTTTCAACACTGTATATATTAAAATATGTTATTAACTAAAACCACAAGTAAAAATTAAATTACATTTTCAATGGAAGGTTTTGCATAGTCGATAGATGATGTGAAAAAATTGCCAGCTGGCATAAAACTCATAATTTCATTTTCAGTAATTATACATTTTATATTTCCTGTTCAATAGTTTCTTGGCAATTTTAACTAGAAAGGGTGTAAAAAATAAGCACGTAGATTGGCATCCGATCAAACAAACCTTAGTTTGATTGAAAGAATGAATTAATTTGAGTAATAACAGCATTTCAAATAACTTTATGGCATTAAATGGGCAAATGGTAATAAGTTAGTATCTAAGCTAATTAATTCCATATTCTGTTGGTAAGATGAAAAACAACACAAAATGACACTATCTCTGGTTCATTTTTCATCCATTGCACAGAGTTGGCCTGAGGGTTGTTTAACAATGCACCAGATGTTTCTTTGAGAGATGTATTTGTGTTCGTGTGATGACAGATGCTCTTTGAAATCTTACTGTATGTAATGATGGAGTTTGCCATTTCGAATCAGGAAATTCAATTTGTTTCCATACAAGAAAGGAAAAGGGCAAACCCAGAAACAAGGCTGTGTAATAGCTAATGTTTTCACTGTTTACTGTTCTGCTGAATCTACTAATGTATTTTAGTATTTACCATGTCTGTCATATTCAGTTTGTCAAAGTTATGTTTTATGATGAAGACAACTCAATTTGTACATTCATGTCTAACTAATGTTAGGCTTTTCAGTTGAAAATCATAATTTAGACAATGTATTTACAGTACTTTTCTTCCTTTAAAATTATTTTCATAGTCCATTACTGTGTAAACTGTTATATCGAAAGACAAATTATCCTGACTGAATTTCTTTACAAATGTAACATTCAACTGTATTTATAATATTTTACATTTTATTGGTTTTATCTTCTTTTAATGCTTCTTACCATATGGATCTCAGGTATCTAACTAAAATTGTCCATGTTTCCCCCAGCCAGCATGTGGGTAGGGTCTACTGCGCCCATGCATGGGGGGTATCACTTTGCCTGAAGGCATGCTCACCAATGTCCAGAACCAGGTGGAGGCTGCAGTCGTATGAGAAATCAAACATTTAGCAGTCCCCAACTCAGAGATGAGACACTTGTGTGCACAGTTCCCCTGTAAGACGTTTTATCCCATGTCACTACACACTTGTTGCATTCAAAGGGACACACTTGTAACTATGTTGCATTAGGAGGGACGTGCAGAGCCTACACCCACTCCACCAGTCCAGTGTACCTCTGTTACCTCACTTCCAGTAACAACATGGAGTCCGGCTGAGCACATAGCAGGCTTCATGCGTGCTCATTACCTCTTTCCTTCCTGTACCTTGTGACCAGGCTTTAGATTTCCATCATGGTTGTCTGCTCCCGGTGGCCAGAGGACACGGACAGCTAGGGATGGAATCAGGAACCCCTTGCTACCGGAGGACCTGTCCCCCAACCAGATACCATGCCAAACGACCGGTTGCTGTAGCTGTCCTTCCTTTTGGTTACCTATGGCAACTACTTCC
Organism: Glandirana rugosa; assembly: GCA_018402905.1. NCBI lineage: Eukaryota > Metazoa > Chordata > Amphibia > Anura > Ranidae > Glandirana > Glandirana rugosa. Next base: position 868,312 of record BLSH010144960.1, on the reverse strand, counting down.
TCTTCTTGCCTTGCGAGTTAATCTTTTGTATGGGTGTTACACATGCTCCCTAGTACTATTACAGACCCAGGTTATTTAGGAATACTTCAAAACCCAAGATGCACCCCTTGAAAAACTTCAGACAAGGCTCAAAGCAGTTGAAATTACTTTATTGAAAACTCAGCATTATATGTGCAACAAGGTAAAACATCTGTAGCCAATGCCCCCTTGGGGGTTGCTGGAAGTAGTTGTTCACCTACTCACACTGCCCTCAATAACACTCTTCACTTGCATCCGAAGTCTGAAAACAGGCTGGCTCTTTTTTTTTTGTTTTATTATGGGGTTAAACTTGGATGGGGTAAGGGATGATTATGGAATGCCCAAAGATCAACAGTTCTTTACACGGTACTTCTATATACACTCAGTATATACACTCTCCTTCTTCCTCCAGCGCAACTCTTGCTTCTCCTTGTTCCTTTCTCCTGCACAACACTTGCTTCCAGCACATGGTGAAGCCTGCTCTGGCTTTGACCAGGCCTTGTAACTGCCTTATGCAGGCAGGGACCGCGTGCCCCTATAGTGTAGAGAAAGTTTGTAGATGTGCTAACTACTACTCCCAGCCCATCCTCCTCCAAGTTTCTACAGTCCTCCTGACTGCAAGCACCTGCACACTGCCCATTGACACCAAAGTCCCAGTCTCTTCCTGCACCTCTTCCAGACTGTCTTCCTCCCAATCTGCTGCAGAGTGCATCTCCACTTCCCTGGGCTGTGCCACTCACCGACACTCCTCCAAGAGACTTCGCTGGTAGTACGTTCCTCCTGCTGTCCTTTCCTACTCCTCCTTGTGCCTCTCCACCAGGATCTCACTCCTCCTGGATGCACCTGAGTCCTGGGCTGAGGTCATCCCCCCCATACCGGGGACTCCCTCAAGGCCCCCGACAGCCTTCAGTACTCTGTCCACTCCCTGGTCCACTACCACGCCCAGAACAAAAACAAACAGGCCTGACAGCAGTCAAGCCTGCCTAAATTTTCCTACTCTAACACAAAAATCCTCAGCTAGTACCTACCTAACGTAGAGGGCGCTACACTCACCCCCCACCAAAAAACAGCTGGTCCCTCAGCTGGAAAATTTTGAAAAATGGCTCCTGGGCCCAGGAGCAAGGGCATCCCATAACCTAAAAATTGGAACAACAGTCCCTAGGTGTAGAAATATGGGTCAGGCAGCCTCTTACGGCTCTCCCCTTCTCCCCTGACCGAAAGGGAGTAGCTCCTTGCTGAAGATAGGTACTAGCCCTAGTCTGGGTGGTGGATGGCTTATTTACAAACCGGTAACTATAAGAGATAAGGGTTCTGCAGCTTCACTTGTGTCCAGCTCCAACTCTGATCCTCTCCCTTCTACAGATGGGGTTTCCACACCATGGGAGTCCCCGGTCTCCCACTCTTCCTCCTCAGAACCCTCATCTAGGGACCCAAATTCAGCCTGCAGTCTGGGGGAACGCAAATCAATTGGCGTGTCCATGTACTCCTTTTCCAACTCTCCAGAGGCCGTACCCCCCTCTTGCACTATCTCTGCGGGAACAGGGATATCTATGGACAGGCTTGCGGCCAGCATAATGGGGCATACTAGTCCCTGCTGGGCAGTACTTACAAGTCCTAGGCCCTCAATCGAGCCTTCAGTCACCTCCGTTTCTTCCTTCCCCAGGTCCTCTGTGTTCGTGGGGGAGCGCCAAGCCACAGCTCCTCTCCACCTTTACAGGGTGGTTCCAGGCCCGCTCTGGGATCTTTGCTTCTGCAGTGTGCACAGCCCTGAGCGCAGGTCCACATTAAAGTAGCATGGGTCCTGCTGGATGGCCATTTGCTGCAGAAAGGGCTCATAGCAATGTTCGCACCAGACCCATGTATCCATCACCGTGGTTGGCAGCTGGCACTCCAGACAAAGCAGGCAAGGTCTCTCCATCCCCTTCACCACCCTGAAGGCAATTCCCCCGCGGTGCTCCAGGCAAACGCCAGTGTCGTTCAGCATTCGTTCTGGCTACCAAATGATGGCTGGTAATGCACGACCACCCTCCGCCATCTTCCGATGCCTCGTGGTGTCTGCTGAGAGCAGGGAAACTTTTGTCTCCTCCGAGGCATGGCACCGCCCACTCCTTCCCAGATGTGCTGGCGCCAGACAATCTCATAAGCAGACTTGCTCCTGGTCACGCTGTTGTAACCCCTTGAGTGAAGGATGGAAACATACAGACATGCTGGTGTTAGCAGAACTTGTCCGGGCATGCTGGCTCTTCCTGTGGTTGCCAATAGCAACAGTAACTTTAGTAGCCCTTGACTTCCTAGAGGGAACAATTCTAGCACAGTACCATCTGTAGACACCTGCGGCCTTACCCCGATCACCTTGGGCAACAGGAAACAAATCCAGGCATACTGTTTGCAGCAGGATTTTGGAACACCTGGGAACTGGACTTCTTCCCTTTTATATGTCACAGGAAGGGAGTCAGGACCCCAAAAAGCCCACCAACATGATCAGGGAAGGGGGCAAGAAATATTAACCCCTTTCCACAGACATAGACAGCCAATTAACTAACTAAACATAGTAGGATAAACCTGCCTACAAGTCCAAAAGTGTATTGGGATGGCAGTTTACTTCTATGTACCATATACTCTGAAGGAAAAATGCCAGAGACAAATGATTGGTGTGGCTGTGATACTATTGTGAGACATTAGAGTAGTTGGTTGGCAGGAGCAGCCTGGAGGTGCCCTGGATTTGCATACTAGTTTGGGTAGATTGCTGGAATCTGAAAACAGGGTTCTGAATGGTGCAGCTTTCTTCCTTAAAATGCTTAATGCTTTTGTATTTAAGCTCCTACAATACATTTAAATTCTATTTATACCACACAATATCAAATGTGGCACAGATTCTCAGAGCATTATAAGGAGAGAGCAGCAGAAGATGTTCCCTTTCAGACACTCTTTCACTTTGTTTCTTACAGAAACCTTGGAAAGAGCCATAATGAAAGCAGGTCAATGAGAGGTATCACAGGATTGATTTAGTTCCTTGCATGTGAATTTCACCTTGAGCTACTGAGCTCTGTATACAAATGGCTTTTTCTACAAAACAGGAAAAGAGACTAAGGAAAATGTGAACTTGCTTGCTAATACAGCAAGTGCAATAGGCAAGCCATCACCAGATAGATTGCATGCTCACCTCAAACACTCGACCCCCAGAGGTCACACCAGCATAATAGATCAGGACTTGCACTATTTGTATTGGCACACACATTCATAAATAGAGTGAAGATCATACACTTTGATTGTTCATTCACCAAGCTGTAATTGTAGATATTAGAGGGAAAACGTCACGTTTGTCTGCAGTGGGAAATTGGACTGTGTATTACCTGTGAAACAAGGTGTCGTCCGTTTCTCTTCCTACTTTTCGCAATTCCCTGGGAGAATACTTATTCAGGTGAACTTATCATATATGTAGTGACTCTTTTATTCTACTTACCTTTGTATTGTTTTGCACATCAATCAATTTATTAATTTATTTATTAATTAAATTATTAATTAATTTATGAAACTATTAATTTATTAAACTATTTATTTGCACTATTTGTATTGGCACACATATTTATATATCACATGTGTCAAACACAAGGCCCGGGGGCCAAATGTGGCCCGCCAGGCCATTTCATGTGGCCCTCACACCCAGGGCTTTTTTTTCAGCCAGAACCCTGCACTCCTAAACCCTGCAATCTGTATGTAGCGCACTCCACAAATCTGCACTCTGTACACATTGCACTCCTGAACATTGTGCACCCCTGAATCCTGCACTTGGTACATAGTGCACCCCTGAACTCTGTACATTGTGCACACCTGAATCCTGCGCTTGGTACATAGCGCACCCCTTTACTCTGCACAGGGCACCTCTGGAACTGCCCTCTGTACATAGTGCATCCCTGAACCCCGCACATAACGCACTCCTGGTATTTATTGTCCCTTAAAGATCCTCCCACTGGTAGTGCAATTTGGCCACACCCACTGTTCGATGCAGTTTGACGGAGGGGGGGGGGGTCTGGATACATTTATGTAGTCTTACAAATGCAGCTGGCCCTTTGAAGGCAACTATAATGTTCATGTGGCCCTCGATGAAATCGAGTTTGACACCCCTGTTATATATAGAGTGAAGATTACACACTTTGATTGTTCATTCACCAAGTTGAAATTTTAGAGGCAGCGCTGATACATTCTTATTTGAGCTGATTTGTTGGATATGGGAACACATTTTAGTGTCAGCAGTAAGGATGGGCTCGGGCATGTTCGCAAGTGCACGTGCCTGAGCCCGACAGGAAGTGAACTCAGCACTGCGCTAATCACAGGCAGTGAGACATTTCCCCAATCGCTGCAGCCACACATGGAGGAATGTCTCCCTGCCTGTGATTAGCGCAGCACCGGGTTCACTTCCTGGCGGGCTCGGGCATGTGCACTTGCAAACACGCCTGAGCCCATCCTTAGTCAGCAGTAGCCTACCCTGAGTTTTTTCACTTTCCCTTTATCCCTAAACATTACGTGGCAGCGCACACAGTTTTTCTTGTATTATTTAAATAGATTAACATTATATTCTCTCTAGACAGCAATGCCATCTACACAGAAAGTTTCTAAATTATAGCAGCAGAGGACTTTTACTCAATGATCAGGAATAAGAACTATGACACTTAAAGAACAAAATGAGGTGCCATGAATTTTTTAAATTACAGTAAGGATGTTGCCATAATTTTATTTAGAAAGGAAAGGGGGTTGATTAAAATCAGGCAGTTCATCTTTGTGATCTTAAATTGGTTTTAAAGGCTGAAGAATTTTTACCTCCATGCATTATATGGATGAAAGCGGAAGTAAACTGCAGTTGGTGAAAAAAGAAAATCCCTGCAAGGCAAAGTCATAATGTGCTAGTATGCATCGCATATATAAGAAACTTACCTTAAAACGAAGCCCTCCAGCATCGTGCTGTCACCACTGAGAGGGCTTCCATCTTCCCCCGGTCTTCCTTCTGGGTTCATGGCCACTGGCTACTTGAGTGGCCAGGGGCGCGATGACGCATGCGCACAGGAGCCCCTGTTTACGGCACGGGTTCTTAAGGTCTGGCACTGGTGACGTCACTGGCTGCATGCACTCTAAATAGCTCCTAAACAGTGCAAGTTTACAAGATATTTACAGTACCTACAGGTAAGCCTTACTATAGGATTACCCGTAGGTATAAGTGGTGTAAAAGTGGTTACTACCACGTGAAGGTATAAAACCTTCTGTGTGCAGCTCTTTCCCTCCAGCCCCCTTAATACTTACTTGAGCCTGATCTGGATCCAGTGATGCAGCTGCTCTCCTAGCTCTCTCCCTCCTCATTGGCTCAGACACAGTAGCGGAAGCCATTGGCTCCTGCTGCTGTCAATCACAGCCACTGAGGAAGGAGTGGTGAATGGGGCTGAGCCCCATTCAGATTTCAGTAGACACACAGCAGGGCTCAGGAGCTAGCGCACATGAATGAGTGTCCCTATAGGTGGCGGCTTGCTATGGGGGCACTCAGCAGGGGAGAGGAGAGTACCATCGGTGGGAGACCCGAGAAGAGGAGGATCGGGCTGCCCTCTCCAAAACCATTGAACAGAGCAGGTAAGTATATTATGTTTTTTTTTTTTTTTTTTTAGTGTCCTTTTAAGAAGTTACCTGTGTCTTCAAAAATCCTAATTATTCAAAACATCTTTACATTAACTTATTAAAGATGCATCTCTTGGAAACATCATTACTAAACAAGAAACAAAATGACAAAAGTCCCTACTATTCCTCACCCTCTTTTTACTACCACTTACCAAATCCACAAACAACAGACAAATTCCCCTGACTGACCCGTTATAGATTTTCTCACATCTCTTTTATGCCATCTGTCAACTCTGCATTGTGGTTATGTTTGTTACCATGACAACTCTAAGAGAGTTGAGTGTCACATAATGTGGTGTTCTGTGATACTGTGATAGCTGTAAAATCTACATACTACTAAAATAATCTGGAAACAATCCAACTTTCTATCGGAAATAGGATAACCAACAAAAATTCTATGTTACCTTTATTTAACATATGGTATCATCCAAGAAGCTTTGATTAGTAATGGAAGAGTTATTTTTCTGCAAACGCATTTCACCAGGTCTTCCAGTGCAGGAAAGTAGAATTTCACTTTTTTTGTAGAGAAACAAGTGGAATCTCCCTGGGATTTGGAGATACTTGAATTACAAGATACTTGGAGCAAACATACGGGTGTTTTATTGAATGATTTAGTTGGCTCCAAGCAGCTGAGATGTTTCTGTAAAGAATGTGGTTTCTAATGCTTATGGGATTTGTTCCATGGTGCATGTAATATATTTGATATATATAGCAGTTTAATAGCTTAACTAATTTCAGATTTATTAGCTCATCCTTACCTAGAAGTTACTTTATAATGTGTTTGGTAAATCAGGATTGTTTGGTGAGCATATGATCAAAAAGTCAAGATCCTTCCAGATGTTTTTCACGCAATGTTTAGCTAAGTAGGTTCTAGATTTCCTTTATTCTGTAATGCATATAACTGATGTGACAAAATGTAAAAAGATTTATTGGTTCTAAAGAATTCAATGAGTAAACATGTTTCCTATCGAGGTTTGTACTTCTGTACAAAAAAAGATTTAGGCCTCATACACACGGGCGTTTTTTGACGCCATGTTTTTGGGTGTTTTTTTGCAGCACTCCATGTTATTCAATGGCCCTCTAAAAACGCCAACGTTTTTGAGCAGTAGAGGGCATCAGCGTTAGTGAGCTGTTTCTAGAACGCGGGACCAGCGCGTTCTGAGGCTGTAATGTTTTGGCGTTTTTGACGCAGGTGCCGCAAAACGCTCACTAACGCTGTACCGGCGTTAACCAGCATTTTTTGACGGCAACATTTTCTGGTTAAAAAATAGCAGAGGAATGTTTTTTTTTTTAAAAACGGCCATTGACGCCAACGCTCACTAACACTCATTGACGCCGATGAAAAACTCCAAAACAAAAGCAGATTTTTCCCTGACGTCGCACCAGACGTTTTATGTTTAAAAACATATGCCCGTCTTTATGAGGCCCGAAAGCTGAACTCTGTGATGAGCAAATATTGTCTAAATACAAGAGAAATGCAAATTATTACTTAATTTTTTGTTTCCTTTGTATATTTTTTCCATATCTGTGCAGTAGTCCAGTGAGAAACTTTTCCTTTCTGCTGGAGCATCTTGTTATTAACAAAAGGGAGGGAGGGCTGAATCTTGGCCAGGATACAGGAGCACTGGGTAAGTGCCAGACACACAGTGCTAGGGGAAACCAGTGGGGCAATCAGCAGTCTTCTCCACATATGAGAAAAAAAAATACTTTATTGACAGCAAAATAGGCAATAATAAACAGACTACACATTAAAACTTTAAAAAGACAACGCTGCCCCTGCACACATACACATCAAGGTGGCCACACACTCTCTGTCTAAAATAGACATCAATTAATATTGTATAGGGTACAACAGTATAGAGCTCAAGGTCAGCTTAGAGTCAATGACAGGAAACCCCTGCTATGTCAGCTCCTTTACGACTATACATAAAAGCTGGTGACATCTGCCAGCTCAATGGAACATTTAGCGAGTTCATTCTAATGTAAGCATACTTGGTACATCACCACTTAATGGTTAATTAGGCAGAGATCAATGAAAAGTCCCCCAAAAAAATGATGGTATTGGCCCAACTTAGTCTGAAATGGAGGGGGAGAGAGGGGTAATAAATTGGAATCCCCGTTTAATTTCCCTTAGTGCTGTAGATGGACTCAGAACGCCAGGACACTCATGTTCCCTTAAAGGTGAATGTTTCAACGGCTGAAAGGGGGAGGTGTCATCATATGCAGTCACAGAACATAGATCAAAAATCCTCCAGCTCTACGGAGCTGGCTCACACTCCTGTTGCACAGTGAAGATCAGAGTACTCACTGTGACCGTAGCTGAGAGCTGAGAGCGGCAGTAACAAGGGGACAGCAGCTAAGTGTCAGATGCCTGGGATGGTAGAAATGGGATCACAATTTCCTCCTAGCTCCTGGGGGCTGGCTTCCAAGTTGTCTTCCGTACAATGGAGGTCCGGCTAGTGTTTGGCTAGACACTGGAGAGCTTGCATTCTCCTCAACAGCCCGGTGGTAGCCTTGGACGTCTCAAGGCTACTCCGCTGTGTCAAACACCTGCTGACAATATGACACTGTAATGCTGGCCGGGCTAGACGGCTGTGGGGAAGAAGGGGCAGTTGAGGCAGCAAGGGAGGATGATGGGGGTCTCTGTGGGAGGATCCGATAATGGGGTCCAGTGTGGTTAGGGGTACCAGTAGTCAGGTGCACCCCTCCAGTGCCTCGTGCATGTGGAAAAGGTCTCCAGTGTTGCAGAGGTTCAGCTTGATCAGGCCATTGGGGGCTAAATGTGGGGACAAGGTGGTGGCCAAGGGTGTGCAGCAGTGGGAGCCACCAATGTGTTTCGATCACCCTAAATGTGATCTTCTTCAGGGTGGCGTGCTCCCCTTTCAGAGAGGTTCCCAAATGAGAGCAGCCTCTCCATGGGGCACACCCAGGCAATTGGTTTAGTTGATTAATCCTTCTAACACAAAATTAAAAGTTAGTGTGGGGCAAGTAGAGTTCGCCATCTTTGCGGTGGGTTAGGGTATAGCAGTTGCTTTTAAATACATAGTGCATTTTTGCTCTATAAGCGATATTTCCTTAGATTACACTACCATATATAGACAACTGAGCAAAATACATATTCATAAAAAATTACACATAAACACAGTAATTAAGCTTATATTCGGTCGACCAGATATAATGGCTCCTGAGGACTGACTTTGGATGGGGATACGGGCCCTAACTATATATTTCTCTCTCTATGGGTTTAGGAACACTTGGAGGTTGAGTTCCCTATTTAACCCTTTTGGCTCCAGTGTCCCCATCCGGAAGATCCACTCCTTTTCATGTTGTAAAAGCACTGTGTTAAAATCACCTCTGCAACTTGATATGTTTAGAGCAAGGAAGCCCTTAACATGCAGATTTTTGGTTTCCCCTCTGTGGTACTTTAGGAAATGCTGTGCAAGCAGCTTTTCATCATTTTCTCCTCTGATGCTGGATAGGTGCTCCCCAATTCTCACTTTCAGAGGGTGCTTCATTTTGCCAGTGTATAGCTTGCGGCACGGGAATTCTATCATGTAGAGCAAGGTTCCCCAACATTGGGATCACGCCCCACTGCCGGGCTGTAGCCTGCTTGCAGCTGGGACGCAAAGGCTGCCCTGCCTGTCATGCGGCGCCCGGTGAGCAGAGAGATGTGATCATCTCTCACCGCCCACCCGGATCACCACTCTTCCGCCCACACAGCAAGCCACTACACTGCAGTGAGGCGGGGAGCAGAGAGATGAAATCATCTCTCATTGTCCGCCTAAATTACCACGCTTCCGCCCACACAGTGGAGCCGCTACACTGCAGTGAGGCGGGGAAGCAGAGAGATGAGATCATCTCTCATCGCCGCCTGGATCACCGGTCTTCTACCCACAAATCGGGGCTGCTGCACTGCTGGAAGTGACAAACCGAATCTGATGACAGGTGACAAACCACATCTGGTAGCAGGTGGCAATCCACATCTGGTGGCAGGTGGCAATCCACATCTGGTGCCAGGTGGCAATCCACATCTGGTGGCAATCCACATCATGGCAGGTGGCAATCCACATCTGGGGGCAGGTGATAAACCACATCTGGTGGTAGATGGCAATCCACATCTGGTGGCAGGTGGCAATCCACATCTGGTGGCAATCCACATCTGGTGGCAGGTGGCAATCCACATCTGGTGGCAGGTGACAAACCACATCTGGTGTCAGATGGCAACCCACATCTGGTGGCAATGGACATCTGGTGGCAGGTGGCAATCCACATCTGGTGGCAGGTGACAAACCACATCTGGTGGCAGGTTACAAACCACATCTGGTGGCGATCCACAACTGGTGGAAGGTGACAAACCACATCTGGTGGCAATCCACATCTGGCGGCAGGTGGCAATCCACATCTGGCGGCAAGTGACAAACCACATCTGGTGGCAGGTGGCAATCCACATCTGGTGGCAGGTGACAATCCACATCTGGTGGCAGGTGACAAACAACATCTGGTGGCAATCCACATCCGGTGGCAATCCACATCTGGTGGCAGGTGTCAATCCACATCTGGTGGCAGGTGACGTGGCAAGTGACAGTCCACATCTGGTGGCAATCCACCTGGCAAGCCACAATCTACATCTGGTGGCAGGCGACGAGGCAAGTGGCAAACCACCTCTGGTAGCAAGCAACATGGAAGGTGACATTCTGCATCTGGTGGCAGATTCTGCATTATGGCGAGTTGAACTTTATAATTACAATGTAATGGCAGAAATAATGTGCCACAAATTGACAGCGAAAAGCCGCATAACCCTCCCCCCCCCCCCCCCGGGCCTTGGCACTATTTTATTTTACAACACAGGTCCCCGGTTCCAAAAAAGGTTGGGGACCACTGATGTAGAGGTGTTACAATTTATGAACTGTTTAATCTCTTGCTTTTTCTATCCGCATCAGTAAAAGTATTGGTTTGATCCACCAAGGCACAGATATTACATTTTCCGTAGGGGAACATCACTTTTAATTGCGAGAGATCTGTGAGCCAAAAGCGTCGTGTTGGTTTTGTGAACTCAGTTGACTAGTTCATCAGCTAAATTTTTTGCTACCATTAATGGTCTGCTGCCAACTATGTCAGTTACTCCCGATGATCTGATTAGCAGGTGCCAGTGTTTTGTAAGGACTTGTCTGATAGCTTCCCATTGTCTCCCATACGGGGTGATGATCCTAACTGGATCCTGAGAGTTCTTTTTTAGTCTGTAGTCTTTGTCTTTAGTTTTTAGCAGATCGGTTCTTTGTCTCTGGGACTCCTTTCTCTGGGCACGTTGTAGTGCCCTATGGGGATATTTGTATTTGTATCGCCTCCTGTTTATATTCCAGGTCTTCGGATCCAAAGGAACTGTCCCGTAGGGATTCCATTAATCAGGGACTTTGGATGATGGCTTCCCGCTTTCAAGAGGGTATTGGCAGCTGTTTCCTTACGATAGGTACTGGAGACAATCATATCCTTCTCTGTTTTAATCAGGAGGTCCAGGAAAGGGATTTGATGTTTATCAAAGTTATAGGTGACCCTTATATTCCTGTTATTCGCATTGATTTCTTCAATTAATTCTCTCAAGGTCTGAGGGGTACCTCTCCAGACCAGTAGGACGTCATCGATAAACCTCAGCCACAAGAGGGCGTGGTGGCTGAGGTACCTTTCAGAGCAATAGATGACCTCCTCCTCCCATCACCCCAAATGGAGGCAGGCGTATGCGTGTGCACAGGGGGAACACATAGATGTACCCTGGATCTGTTTATAGTTGGCCCCCAGGAACTGAAAGCAGTTGTTCAGGAGGGTGAACTGCAAAAGCTCCAAAATCTTGTTATTATACCCAGCCACTAGTGAGTGGGCATGCTGGATTCCTCCCACAGCTCTAATCTCTGCACGGGTTATGGACAGCAAAGTGATGATATCATGGCAACTTTTCCAAGGTAATAACTGGGCTTGCAAACACAAGTGGAATTTTGGCTATTGAGGAATATATTCAATGGTTAAAATTATATCATTTAAATTCCAGTGTAGCGCACCCCCTAAGGAGGGTGCGATAGCTCCAAGATGACCACCGCCTTGCTAAATCCAGATCCCCATTCTGCCTCTCTGTGGAGCGATTGCGGGTGACCAGGTGACATTGGGTCCGCTGGACCCACTGATTGGCTCCCCCTCCATACAGCAAGCGCGCCCACAGCATCTATTACAGAAAATGACGTACAGGTACGTTGTTTTGCCCTGCCGCAGTATATATATTTTGTAGTTTCTGATAGAGTGGAGAGGGATTAGAACCCCTGTCAGTTTTTATTGGTGTTTGTGCTCCCTTTAGGGAGATTCACCCTCTCTGTTTGTCCTGTTTGCCATTATCATTGAAGGTAAAAGTAAAAGAAAATCCCAAATTTTTGGTTGTCCCCAGAAAAGTAATAGAGGGGAAATCTTCCAATGATGAGGCTAGTTCTGGTGACATGGGGATCCCCAAGGAATGCCCTACATTTGCTGGGATTTCCTCTCACTTGCTGTTTTGGCTAAAAAGGTAAATCTCCCCATTGAGACAAAGAGGGCAAAAATAAACCTTACAAGGGTTATAACCCTCCCTTATTCTATCCAAAATGAAAAACAAAAAAGTTTTGCCTCTAGTTCTACCATAACGTCTATTGGTATAATATAAAAAGGCCGGGATAAATTGATATAGTCATAAAAATCCTAAGCATAAAGTATATACCCACAAATACTAAAGTTTCAAATTAATGCATAATGCTTTTTTAACCACTTCCCGACCGCTGTATGCAAAATGGCGGCCGGGAAGTGGCTTAGTTATCCTGACTGGACGTCATATGACGCCCTCAGGATAACAAGCCGCCGTGCGCCCGGGGGGCACGCATCGCGGCAATCGGTGGTGTGGGAGGTCAGTCTGACCCCCCGCAATACCGATCTCGGTAAAGCGCTTCGATCCGAAGCACTTTACCATGTGACCAGCTGTGACCAATCACGGCTGGTCACAGTGTAATACAGGAAAGCCATTTATCGGCTTTCCTGTACTCAGGTCTGCAGACCTGAGGAGTGGAGAGCCGATCGGCTGCTCTCCTGACAGGGAGGGTTTGTGCTGATGATTTATCAGCACAGCCCTCCCTCGGATCGCCACCCTAGACCACCAGGGAGCCTGCCCAGGGACCACCAGGGATGTGCCCACCCAGGACCACCAGGGAGTCGACCAGGGACCACCAGGGAGCCGATCTGGACCAACAGGGAGAAACCCCTAGACCACCAGGTAAGTGACATAATGGTCAGTGTGGATGGCACTCAGTGCCACCTTCAGATGCCACCCTAGACCACCAGGGAATAAGCCCCTATCAGTGTATATGCCCACCAGTGCCCCTATCAGTGCCCACCAGTGCCCCTATCAATGCATACCAGTGCCACATATCAGTGCCCACCATTGCCACCTACCAGTGCCCACCTATCAGTGCCCATCAGTGCCACCTATCAGTGCCCAGTGCCGCCTATGAGTGCCAATCAGTGCTGTCTATGAGTGCCCATCAGTGCCACTTAGCAGTGTCCGTCAGTGCTGCATATCAGTGCCCATCAGTGCTGTATATCAGTGCCACCTCTCAGTACCCGTCAGTGCTGCTTATCAGTGCAGCCTAACAGTGCTCATCATCGCTGCATATAAGTGCCTCATTATCAGTGCCACCTCATCAGTGCCAATCAGTACTGCCACATCAGTGCCCGTCAGTGTAGCCTCATCAGTGCCCACCAGTGATGGAGAAAATTTACTTATTTACAAAGTTTTGTGACAAAAATAGAGAATTGGTTTTTTTTTTCAAAATTTTGGGTCTTTTTTTATTTGTAGCGCAAAAAATAAAAACCGCAGGGGTGATCAAATACCACCAAAAGAAAGCTCTATTTGTGGGAACAAACTGATAAAAAATCTGTTTGGGTACAGCGTTGCACGACCGCGCAATTGTCATTCAAAGCGCAACAGCACTGAAAACTGGCAATTGGTCTGGTAGTAAAGTGTTCTAAGTGCATAGTATTGAAGAGGTTAATGTAAAGCTGGATATAGATGGATCAAAATCTGGCCATACAGCAGAAATCAGACAAATTTCAAACTGATTGTGTCCCTCCCTGTTCGAAAGAAGTTGATCACGCTGGGAAACTTTTGTTGATCAGAGGATGCAACCAATTGTCTGCAGCTGCTGGTCAGTGTACCATGCTCTGGCAGGGGGATTCCTCTATCCACTTTGCTTGTGTGGATGGATGGAGAAACCTGTCTATGCCCAACTCTACCAAGTACAAATGTTTCCTTTTTAACACTATCTACACAGCACAACATACATGTGTATTTCTGAAACATAGAAAGGAAGTGGGGTCTATAACTTTACAGCATAAGGATTTATACTGTACATCTGTACAACTAGTAAGGCATTATTTAATAGCCTTTGGGAAGAATTATATATTTTGAGAATAGGAAGCCATACAAGAATTTCAAATAGTGAAAATGTGGTTGATCACTGGCTGGGTGCAACAAGAGAGGTACAAAGAAAACAAAAACTGACTTCTCTTTCAAAATATGAACTCTGTGGTGATGGGTGATAGGCTGTGGTGGTTTGAGTATGTGGGTATTGTATGTCCTTCTAACTCACCCCTTTTGAACAGATAATGGTGATCTTTGGACTACAAAGCCATTAATCTGATTCTAGTAAAAGCAAAATAACATATAGGGGAAAAAAAGAAAAAAATGTTTTAGAAATAAAACAAATGTACCTCATTCACCAGATAAATTAAAATAAAAAGTAGCCCAAATGTGTCTTTTTCCATCCTTCATTGGGGCTCCAGGAAAAAAAAGGCTGTTGAGGGTTTAAGATGAGGAGAATCCCATTATGACTGAATATTGTTGGAATTCATAGTAATAATTGTGTTGTGGGATTCTGGGAGATTCCCTCAGTATGATTTTCATGTTCCTGTGCAACTCACATGTGGATCAGTGAACTACGATTTCAGCTCATTCATTTTGAATGGGTACAAATCGCACTGCACCAAAAGTAGTGCATGCACTACTTTTGGAAATGCACCGCAACTGGATCACATGGTACTTCTGTACCATGTGATCCAATTCAGGCAAACTCACTGTGTTTATGACCAACGTTTGGGGTGTCGCTAGAATTGACACCTGCTGTCGATCGCAACTGCAGTGCATTTTGAACGTGGTTCGGGAAATGGGCACAGAAAGCGGATTTCCCACACAGCATTCTGGTGTGAATGGGGCATAAAAAAACCCATATAATCACAATGATAAAAAGTTTGCTTTGCTGTGTAAGTTGAAAGGATTTTTAACAGTATATTAGAGGTTGTTTTGGCAGATAATCTGTACAAATGGCCATCTCCCCCATTTTCCATACTGTAATTCAGCCACAGGATAGTGTGAAATAGCTAAATACCCATTAACATAAGGCTGCTGCTTTAAGAAAGTATCTTGTGTCTCCTTCATAAAACAGCTGTCTGGTATTAGCGGTAATACAGCATGGTATAAGGATGAAGGGAGGGCCTAATGCCTGCTTTCCATGAAGCAGCAAATTACCATAAAAATAACTTTATGGTTTTAATGAAGGGAGAAAAAAGGCATTGCCCAAGGTTTACCAGGTTAGGAAGTCCACTACTAGATTTGTTAGTATTGCAACCAAAATAGCCAGTGTGCTAAACTGCTCAGTAGCTAATTCCCTTCTGAATGAGGAAATAATCACCCTTTATTTTAAGTGTGACAATTTCCTTGTTCATTTTTTTCCAATGCCAACTGTCCAAAGCTAAAGGAAATGAAAATAAGAAAGTAGATTTAATCTTACTGCAAACATGAAACCTACACTCACATTCCTTATTGCCTCTGTGAGGGTTCCTCAGATAATGGTTCTTCACTATCATCTCATGCCTTCAAAGATTCAAAGTTCTTTGTTCCTGTAACCCAGTGCAGGAGAAATGGGTATAGTAATTCCAGCGCTGGGAACAAAAAATTATTTCACTATAAGCACCCATTTGTGTCACCTAAGCCACCATTGCAAATTGGATGTGGAATTGCGAATTGGATGCGGATTTCCCTCATCCAATTTGCAATAGCAGGATATTTTGACTGGCTCTCTAAGGAGCCAGATCACAAATCTCCACAGCGTGTTCGGTGCGATTTGCACAGAAATGAAAAAAATTTGGGCTGAGATCGGACCTAAAACAGTGAAGCAGGACACACCGGACCCCTGCTGTGAGCTGAATGCGGCTCATATGTAAACCTAGCCTCACTGAGAAAGAGAAGAGTTTTTGTAGAAAAAGAAGTAAGGGCAAATCTTCCAGTGGAGTGATCTGTTCTGGGGACAGTTGTCTAAAAGGGGAATTTCACACACTTTGGGAGACTTCCTTTAACTTCATGTTGCATTTCTGGGACACGAGGTGGAGTGAAATTTCCATCTGCTGCCACTTTGCAAGGTGCCAATCTTATGATCTCTGCCTACAGCTGAAGACACAGACAGCAAAAAAAGAATACGCTGGCAGGGGTTTTAACCTTTCCCCACTCTATTAAAAGCTACAAAAAGATTTTGGCTATACATACACTTTAATCTGCCCCCCCCCCCCAACCATAACACTAACCCATTATGTAAAATGAACACTTGACACCCTAACACTGGGATGTAATCTCTAATCTAAGCCTAAAGATTTATCCTCAACACTTAGAGTTCACTAAGAGATTAAAAAAAAAATACCCATGCAATGGGGGCCTTCCTAGACTGATAGGGTTAAATGCTGTTACAGTAGGTCTAGGGATAGAGGAATAAGCTGTAATACTTAGCATACTCCTCACTATGCTATCATCACACTGTGCGACTGGTTTCTGCATTGTAGGTGGAAATGGCAAAGGCCCAGCTACAACCTGGAGATTCAGAGAGAAGAGAAGAGTGCCAGAACCTTAACAGAGCAAGGAGTGAGGTAAATATTAGTAAGTATTGCCCCTAGATTTAACAAGCATTTTAACCCTTGCAGAGTGCGGGGGGGGGGGGACACTTCAATTTTTTTATAGAAATTCTGGGGTTCTGCTTCAAACAACTAGTGCCAAATAAGCTTCCTGCACCACATTACATCCTGGACAAATTGTGACATGATAGCAGGGTTTCGACCTCTATGTTCCTGCATGGGCACTAAAACAAAGTGCACACCATCACACAGAATGATTTCCACCCTGCAGTAGAAGTATAGTCACAGCCTGACGTCATCAGGGAGAGAGCACTGCAAGAGTGGGTGTCAGGGAAGATGCATGAATGTCTGTGGCCATTTAGCAGGTGCTCATTCATGTACATGATCGCACATGCAAGTTCGCATTGGAGTTAGGCGCGTTATTTAAACTGCACTAGTGCCTCGTGTCAGTGCCGTTTGGTCTATTACATTTCTGAAGCATCTATGCATCTGTTTCTGTATTGCTCACCTGTTGCTGACCCGATCTGTGCCTGAACTCTTCCTGCACCAATCCCTGGCTCGTCCCTGGACTACACTTCTGCCTTATCCTTCTGCTCATCTGCCTTTTTATTACTGAACCCAGTCTGACTTCTGACTACTCTTCTGCCTGCCCTCTGTATCTGATCTACCTGTTAGTTGCTGACCTGGACTGTCTGACCTTGCCTTGGCTCTTCTCCCTGTACCTTATCCAGTCATAGCTGTGCCTGTCTTCAGTTCCTGCTCTTCTGCCAGCATGCTACCAGCTAGACACACATCAGCACTCTCCAGCAGAAGTCTTATGAGGCACTCGTGCCACTCTGTGCTCCGGCATTCCCTGTTACACTATCAGGTCTCCTGGGCCAGAGCTGTAAGAGAGGCCTTCCTCTACACTTTGGGCTCCATCACCAGGTATGTTAAAGTGGGTGAACAGGTAAACACTGAGGTTTCTTTTTTAATGACATGTTTTATTGATTTTTATCTGTAAGACATTAAGGCTGCATGCACACTGAACATTTTAAATGCTGCTTTTAGAGGTGATTTGCATTTTTATCTGCCTCTAAGCAACCATCAATGTTAGGCTATGTTTCCATGCACTCATAGGAGTTTACAGGCACTTAGAGTTAAGGGGCGTCTAGAGGCAGAAAAAAAAACTCCAGGGCCAACACATTCAGGAGAGGAGCGTTCAAGCGCTGAAAATACTTGACACACCTTAA
This sequence comes from Glandirana rugosa, assembly GCA_018402905.1. Lineage (NCBI taxonomy): Eukaryota > Metazoa > Chordata > Amphibia > Anura > Ranidae > Glandirana > Glandirana rugosa. The sequence goes on along the minus strand of BLSH010144960.1, from coordinate 850,439 downwards.
CATTTGTAAATGCACTGTATTGCTAGGCACGTCAACAGGGACGTCGGGAGCCCCAAGCTAAGGGGGCTACAGCCCCGAGGATGCCCCCCAAAAAGCCTCAGGGCAGTCTAATTCTATTATTAGCCCTGAGCTGCCATACAAACAAATGGTGACACGGCGGCAGTGCCTATTATGGACGTTACCACACTGGTCCAATCCTGCATCGCGGCATGTGACGTCCATTACAGGGCGCCACTGTGCAACCAAAAGTAAGTGGGCGTAGGCGGCTATGATGGACGTTACACTTGGCCAGGCCCATGCTAGCGTTTGACGTGGGACATCCATTAGGGAACGTTGTGGCTGGAAGGCGGCACGCTGGGGACTCCCGATTCAACTGGGGACACCCTGATGTAACTAGGGACACCCTGATGTAACTGGGGACACCTGATATAACTGGGGACACCCTGATGTAACTGGAGACACCTGATGTAACTGGGGACACCCTGATGTAACTGGGGCAACCTAATGTAACTGGGGACACCCTGATGCAAGGACACATGCTGGGGACACCTGATGCAAGGAGACACTCTGGGACACCTGATGGGAGGAGGCACTCTTTCATTCTTTCTTTCTCCCTCCATCCTTCATTCATCTCAGACTCAAACCACACCCCTTTGAGCCATGCCCCATTTAAACCACACCCACAATTTTGTTAAAGCCACACCCATTTTTCACCACGCCAGGCTTCGCATGCCGCATTTCTTCGGGCTTTAGGCCCTATGCTTTTTCCCACCTAGCAATGCCCCTGCACGTCAAGCACTTGGGTGTTCGTTCATTCCAATGCCCAGAATAAATCAATATTCTAGCCAGTGGAATGAATGAATGCCCAGGCACTTGATGTGCAAGTTATATGCCATAAAAAGTGTATGGGACCTGGGTACTGCCCTGGGAGACATTTATAAATAGTGGTAAGCACTTTTGTCTAGTAGCAAAAGGGTCGCTGGTTTGAAACCCAACCACAACATTACCTGCCTGGAGTTTGCATGTTCTCCCTGTACCTGCGTGGGTTTCCTCTGGGTACTCCGGTTTCCTCCTACACTCCAAAGAAATGCTGGTAGCTTAACTGGATCATGTCTAAATTGGCCTTAGTATGCATATGTATGAATGTGAGTTTTGAAGGCTGGTTATGGGTGATTACTGTCAGCATGCTGAGAGCTAAATAGCTGTCATTTTGTGGGTTTAGGCTTGGTAAGAGGCTGCAATTAGTGGTGGTGGGGAAATGTTAGGGCTGATTAGAGTCCTTGCCCATGGAAAACATATGAAACAATTTGCAAAGGTGGTGGAACCCTCCTACACATAAATACAACATTTAGACATAATTTAGGTAAGGCCCTGAGTCAGGCGTTATGTTTAACCACTTCCCGCCCGGCGTATAGACAAATGACGTCCGGGCGGGTGGTTCATTATCCTGACTGGACTTCTATTGACATCCTCAGGATAATCCATGATCGTGCTCCCCTGGGGGCGCGCATCGCGGCGACCGGTGGTGCTGTGGGTGAGTCTGACCCACCGCATTACCGACCGAAGTAAAAGGCTTCCATCCGAAGCCTTTTACCGTGTGATCAGCCGTGACCAATCACGGCTGATCACAGTGTAAATAGGAAGAGCCGTTTATCGGCTTTTCCTCTGCTCAGGTCTGCAGACCTGAGCAGCGGAGAGCCGATTGGCTGCTCGCCTGACAGGGGGGTTGCGCTGAACGTTTATCAGCACAGCCACCCTCAGGATCACCCCACTGGGCCACCAGGGAGCCGATCAGGACCATCAGGGAGCCCCCCCCGGACATCGCAAGGAGGCTGTCCAGGACCACTAGGGAAGGAACACGGAGGCCGCCCAGGACCCCCACGGAGCCCCCACTGGACCATCAGGTAAGGGCAATATAGTGCACTGTAGGGATGGCACTGTGCCCATATATGATGTCTGCCAGTGCCATCCCTAACAGTGCTTGTTGCACCAGTGCCCACCACTGCCACCTATCAGTGCCCACCTGTGCCACCTATCACTGCCCACCTGTGCCACCTAAAAGTGCCCATCTGTGCCACCTAAAAGTGCCCCTTATCAGTGCCCATCAGTGCCCAGTGCCACCTATCAGTGCCGCCTATGAATGTCCATCAGTGCCGCATATCAGTGCCACGTATCAGTGCCCGTCAGTGTTGCTTGTCAGTGCAGCCCATCAGTGCTGCAAAAGTGCCCCATCATCAGTGCAACCTTATCAGTGACACCTCATCAGTGCCAATCTGTACCGCCTCCTCAGTGCCTTTCAGTCTAGCCTCATCAGTGCCCATCAGTGTAGCCACATCAGTGCCCGTCAGTGAAGGAGGAAATGTACTTTATACAAAGTTTTGTGACAGAAACAAAGAAAAATTGGGGTTTTTTTTCAAAATTTTTGGTCTTTTTTTTATAGCGCAAAAAATAAAAGCTGCAGGGGTGATCAAATACCACCAAAAGAAAGCTCTATTTGTGGGAACAAAATGATAAAAAGTTTGTTTGGGTACAACGTCGCACGACCGCGCAATTCTCATTCAAATCGCAACAGCACTGAAAATTGGTCTGGGCATGAAGTGTTCTAAGTGCCCGGTATTGAAGTGGTTAACAACATAGGGAGAACAAACAACGTCTCTACATGAAATAGCATGTTTGGGATTCGAAACCAGAACCACAGCGCTGCTAGGTAGAAGTGTTAACTAGTGAGTCGCTGGGCTGCTACATGTGGAGCCCTCCTACACATATATACTGCATTTCTTTGGACATAGGTGGTGGAATGACTTTAGTCAGGAGTTATTCTTCTTGATTTATTCTGAAATTTGGTGGTTCTTGGTCTGTGAGTGTAGAATAGTGATGTTACCCTCTGATTTTTGGGAATGACATTTTTATTTGTGATGTTGGTACACATCACATTTTTTGGGCTCAAATTAGGATCATTTGGAAATAATAAAAAACATACAAAATTGTGACTCATATTAAATTTACATTAACAATGGTATTGTTTGTGTTTTGTAAAGACACCTGTGTGAGTTTGGGGAAATATTTTTGTGAGATGTACTGCAACAAGTGAAAGTGACAGAGAAAAAAAATATTTTACCAAAACATGAAAACAGTACGCATTCTAGCAGTCTTAAAAACTTTGTTGCAAGGACAATTTCAGAGAGAAAGATACATTTCATCTCAACATGAAAAGGATTTATTTGGGGAAGTTACAATTGTACCATTAGAATCAATGAATGAAACTTGCATTAAGCTACATAACTCATAAACTCATTTTCACTCCCAAAAAACGCTCTTTAAACCAGCGCTAATTTTGGTATTTACTATAGCTCTTGGTAAAAAAGGCATGGGAGTTAAAATGAGAGTAGTTTGCATGTCTGAGCATGCTCAGTTGTGCTGGCACCTAGTTGTAAAGAGATAGGGAGTTTATGTCTTATCAGACTTTTAAAGATATTTCAGTGTAGAAATCACTTTTTCACGCACTTTAAAAGCAAATTATCTTAAAACATATACTGCATATTTTAGTACAATTTGGACGATCATATCATACTTACTTCCATGTGCAATTCTCCAGGTCCTAACATGAGTAAGGGCTTGGGCGCTATCTGTTTTCTGGGAGTTTTGTGAATTCCATTTTGGGAGTATTTCTACCCCAGCGATATTGTGCATTCTGTTTTAGTGCTAATTACCGCAATTGCGGCATTTTAGCGCTATTTACCACAATTGCAGTAATTTTGCAGCTGAATAGCAGCCGGCGCTATAGTAAATGACCCCCTATGCATTCAAGGGAGGAAAAAAAAGTTCTGTGTGCACGGAGCCTAAGATAATATATTAACCATTTGCCTACTGGGCACTTTATGTATGGGCAAAATACATTCTGCTACTCCTCCTGAGTATGGCAATACCACATGTGTGAGACTTTTACACAGCCTGGCCACATACACAGGCCCAACATTGAAGTAGCACCTTTAGGCGTTCTACGAGCATAAACCACACATCTCATTTCTCAACCATGTATTACATTTTTGAAGGCCCTGGAGCAACAGGACAATGGAATTGCCCACAAAATGACCCCATTTTGGAAAGTAAACACCCCAACGTATAATCTATGAGGCATTATGAGTCTTTTGAACATGTCATTTTTTTCCAGATGTTTTTGGAAAATGTGGAAAAAAAATTAAAACGCATTTTATTTACACAAAGCTGTCCATTTATAAGATATTTCCAACACATAGCATGTACATAGCAAAAATGAAAACCCAAAACACATTCTGCTACTCCTCCTGAGTATGACGATACCACATGTGTCAGACTTTTACACAGCCTGGCCACATACAGAGGCCCAACATTGAAGTAGCAGCTTGAAGTAGGCATTCTACCAGCACAAATTACACATCTCATTTCTCTACCACCTGTTACACTTTTGAAGGCCCTGGAGCACCAGGACAATGGAATTGCCCACAAAATGACCCCATTTTGGAAAGCAAACACCCCAATGTATATTTTATGAGGCATTGTGAGTCTTTTGTACGGTTAAGTCTTTGAAAAACATGGAAAGAAAATAAAAACTCTTTTATTTTTACACAAAGTGGTCAATTTATAAGATATTTCTAACACATAGCATGTACATAGCAAAAATAACACCCCAAAATACATTCTGCTGTTCGTCCCGAGTATGGTGATACCACATGTGTGAGACTTTTACACAGCCTGGCCACATAGAGAGGTCCAACATGCAGGGGGCACCATCATGCGTTCTAGGAGCATAAATTACACATAAAATATCCTAATGACCTATTACACTTTTGAAGGTCCTGGAGCACCAGGACAGTGGAATTACCCACAAAATGACCCAATTTTGGAAAACAAACACCCCAACATATATTCTATGAGGCATTATGAGTCTTTTGTACGGTTCATTTTTTTCCACAAGTTTCCGGAAAACATGGAAAGAAAATGAAAACTTTTTTTTTTTACACAAAGTTGACAATTTATATGATATTTCTAACACATAGCATGTACATAGCAAAAATGACCCCCCAAAATATTTTCCGCTACTCGTCCCGAGTATGGCGATACCACATGTGTGAGACTTTTACACAACCCGGCCACATAGAGAGGTCCAGCATTGAAGTAGTACCTTCAGGCGTTCTAGGAGCATAAATTACACTTCTAATTTCATTCCTACCTATCACACTTTTGAAGGTCCTGGAGCACCAGGACAGTGGAATTACCCACAAAATTACCCATTTTGGAAAGCAAACACCCCAATGTATATTTTATGAGACATGGGCTGCAGATAGGTACTCGGGTACTCTTATGGGCTCCAGATAGGTACTCGGGTACTCTGATGGATTAGTAAAAGGTACTCGGGAACTCTGATGGGCTGGTAAAAGGTACTCGGGTACTCTGATGGGCTGGTAAAAAGTTCTCGGGTACTCTGATGGGCTGGTGACAGGTACTCGGGTACTCAGATGGTCTGGTGCCAGGTACTTGGGTACTCAGATGGGCTGGTGACAGGTACTTGGGTGCCCAGATGGGCTAGTGACAGGCACTCGGGTACTCAGGTGGGCTAGTGACAGGTACTAGGGTACTCAGATGGACTAGTGACAGGTACTCGGGTACTCAGATGGGCTAGTGACAGGTACTCAGATGGACTGGTGACCGGTACTCGGGTACTCTGATGAGCTGATGACAGGTACTTAGATACTCAGATACTCAGAAGGGTTGGTGACAGGTGCTCGGGTACTCTGATGGATTGGTGACAGGTACTCGGGTACTCAGATGGGCTGGTGACAAGTACTCGGGTACTGTGATGGGCTGGTGAGAGGTACTCGGGTACTCTGATGGGCTGGTGACAGGTACTCGGGTACTCTGATGGGCTGGTGACAAGTACTCGGGTGCTCTCATGGGCTGGTGACAGGTGCTCGCGTATGGTGATGGGTTGGTGACAGGTACTCGGGTACTCTAATGGGCTGGTGACAGGGACTTGAGTACTCTGATGGGCTGGTGACAAGTACTCAGGTACTCTCATGGGCTGGTGACAGGTACTCGAGTACTCCGATGGGTTGATGACAGATACTTGGGTACTGTGATGGGCTGGTGACAGGTACTTGGATACTCAGATGGGCTGGTGACAGTTACTCTGGTACTCTGATGGGCTGGTGACAAGTACTCGGGTACTCTGATGTGCTTGTGACAGGTACACTGATGGGCTGGTGATGGGTACTCGGGTACTCTGATGGGCTGATAACAGGTACTCGGGTACTCAGATGGGTTGGTGACAGGTACTCAGGTACTCTGATGGGCTGGTGACAATTACTCGGGTACTCTCATGGGCTGGTGACAGGTACTCGGGTACTGTGATGGGCTGGTGACAGGTACTCTGGTATTCTGCTGGGCTGGTGACAGGTACTCGGGTACTCTGATGGGCTGGTGACAGGTACTCGGGTACTCTGATGAGCTGGTGACAGGTACTCGGGTACTCAGATGGGTTGGTGACAGGTACTTGAGTACTCTGATGGGCTGGTGACAAGTACTCAGGTACTCTGATGGGCTGGTGACAGGTACTCGGGTATTCAGATGGGTTTATGACAGGTACTCGGGTACTGTGATGGGCTGGTGACAGGTACTCGGGTACTCAGATGGGTTCAGGACAGGTACTCAGGTACTCTGATGGGCTGGTGACAGGTACTCGGGTACTCAGATGGGTTGGTGACAGGTACTTGGGTACTTTGATGGACAGGTGACAGGTACTAGGATACTCAGATGGGTTGGTGACAGGTACTCGGGTACTCAGATGGTCTGGTGACAGGTACTCAGGTACTCAGATGGGTTGGTGACAGGTACTCGGGTACTTTGATGGACAGGTGACAGGTACTCGGGTACTCAGATGGGTTGGTGACCGGTACTCGGGTACTCAGATGGGCTGGTGACAGGTACTCCGGTATTCTGCTGGGATGGTGACAGGTACTCGGGTACTCTGATGGGCTGGTGACAGGTACTCGGGTACTCTGATGAGCTGGTGACAGGTACTCGGGTACTCTCATGGGCTGGTGACAGGTACTCGGGTGCTGTGATGGGCTGGTGACAAGTACTCAGATGGGTTGGTGACAGGTACTCAGGTACTCTGATGGGCTGGTGACAAGTACTCGGGTACTCTCATGGGCTGGTGACAGGTACTCGGGTACTATGATGGGCTGGTGACAGGTACTCAGATGGGTTGGTGACAGGTACTCAGGTACTCTAATGGGCTGGTGACAGGTACTTGAGTACTCTGATGGGCTGGTGACAAGTACTCAGGTACTCTGATGGGCTGGTGACAGGTACTCGGGTATTCAGATGGGTTGATGACAGGTACTCATGTACTGTGATGGGCTGGTGACAGGTACTCGGGTACTCAGATGGGTGCGGGACAGGTACTCGGGTACTCTGATGGGCTGGTGACAGGTACTCAGGTCTCTGATGGGCTGGTGACAGGTACTCGGGAACTCTGATGGGCAGGTGACAGGTGCTCGGGTACTTTGATGGGCAGGTGACAGGGACAAAGCCCGAACCCCGATCGCTGGGGTAGGACTCAGCCGGTCTCGTGGTAACCCAGATCATGGAAGGCCGGGGTCCCGATCGCCGCAGAGCGGCGAAAATGGGAGGGCGTCATATGACGTCCACCCAGGATGGGGAGTGCACCTTGCCGGCGTATTATTACTGTACGCCAGTAAGGAAGGGGTTAAAGCAGAGTTCAACTGTTTTTTACGTTTATTAAAAGTCAGCAGCTACAGAAAGTGTAGCTGCTGACTTTTAATAAACAGACACTTACCTGTCTCCCGGTCCAGCGATGCGGCCTGCACAAGCCTCGGATCTCTCTCCCTCCCCTCCACGGCACCAGCATTGCTACTGTGGGCACCCGGCCGTGCCTTCACAGTCGTGCACGCACTGAGCATGCGCGAGTGGCGCTGCGCTTTGTGATTGGTCCTGAAGTCTTCTAGGACCTGTCCTGTGTCCCAGAAGACTTTGGGAGGGAAGGTGAAGGAGACATTCCACTTCTGATGAAGGCGACCGGAGCGGAAGTGCCCGTATAAATAGGGTGTCCTCACCCCCCTCCCCCCCAAAAGCTCAGTTTTGCCATCAGGGGCTGGGGAGGAGGTCTTAAAGCGGAAGTTCCACTTTTGAGTGGAACTCTGCTTTAAATTTTTCCTTGTGTCGCTAGCTATAACACTGGGTGTTTCACCTCACCCTTTCATATAAATATTTCTGTTATAAAAGTGAAACACAACACAAAAATAAACAAACCAAAATTTCTGTGAATCTACTCAAAAGTCCATAGATCCAGTGCACTAATCAAAAATGATATACAGTATCTCACAAAAGTGAGTACACCCCTCACATTTTTGTAAATATTTTATTCTATCTTTTCATGTGACAACACTGCAGAAATGACACTTTGCTACAATGTAAATTAGTGAGTGTACAGCTTGTACAACAGTATAAATTTGCTGTCCCCTCAAAATAACTCAACATATAGCCATTAATGTCTAAAGTGAAAATGTCCAAATTGGGCCCAATTAGCCATTTCCCCTTCCCGATGTCATGTGACTTGCTAGTGTTACAAGGTCTCAGGTGTGAATGGGAAGCAGGTGAGTTAAATTTGGTGTTATCGCTCTCATACTGGTCACTGGAAGTTCAACATGGCACCTCATGGCAAAGAACTCTCTGAGGATCTGAAAAAAAAAAGAATTGTTGCTCTACATAAAGATGGCCTAGTCTATAAGAAGATTGCCAAGACCCTGAAGCAAGGTGTCAAAGACCATACAGCGGTTAAACAGGAGCGGTTCCACTCAGAACAGGCCTCGCCGTGGTAGACCAAAGAAGTTGAATGCACTGCTCAGCGTCATATCCAGAGATTGTCTTTGGGAAATAGATGTATGAGTGCTGCCAGCATTGCTGCAGAGATTGAAGGGGTGAGGGGTCAGCCTGTCAGTGCTCAGACCATATACTGCACACTGCATCAAATTGGTCTGCATGGCTGTCATCCCAGAAGGAAGTCTCTTCTAAAGACTATGCACAAGAAAGCCCGCAAACAGTTTGCTGAAGACAAGCAGACTAAAAACATGTCCTGTGGTCTGATGAGACCAAGATAAATTGATATTTGGTTCAGATGGTGTCAAGTGTGTGTGGCGGCAACCAGGTGAGGAGTACAAAACAAGGGTGTCTTGCCTACAGTCAAGCATGGTGGTGGGAGTGTCATGGTCTGGGGTTGCATGTGTGCTGCCGCCACTGGGGAGCTACAGTTCATTGAGGGAACTATGAATGACAACATTTACTGTGACATCCTGAAGCAGAGCATGATCCCCTCCCTTCAGAAACTGGGCCACAGGGCAGCATTCCAACATGATAACGACCCCAAACACACCTCCAAGACAATCACTGCACTCGAAGTGTCCAACGGTGACCTCAGAAGAAGGTGGGGAGGTGAGGAGGTACTGCTGTAGTGTTTCGACCACTTACGATCTCTGGAGTGCGAGGAGGTGGAAGGGAAACTCCTACGGGGTGTCTACGAGTTATCCCAAATCCAGACCTCTGTACGAACCGGTCAGGTAGTGGAAATGGGAGTCGAAGAAATCGTTACGTCACTAACAGAACCTCCACACAAACCCCAGCAATAGTACAACCTTACGACGGGACACCGGGTCAAAGACTTCCCTCCCCTAGTACGAGACGAAGTCCTACAGTGTCA